>BSBK01004548.1:0-600000 GCA_027943335.1 Chamaecyparis obtusa
ATATATGTACATATATATATATATATATATATACATATATATATATGTATATATATATATAGATATACATATAGATATATACATATATATGTATATATATATAGATATACATATATATATACATATATACATATATATATACATATATACATATATATATATACATACATATATATATATATACATATATATATATATATACATATATGTATATATACATATGTATATATACATACATACATATATATATATATATATATATATATATATATATATACATATATGTATATATATATATACATATATGTATATATATATATATATACATATATGTGTATATATATATATATATGTATGTATGTATACATATATGTATATATATATTTATGTGTGTATATATACATATATATATGTATGTATATATAGATATATGTGTGTGTGTGTGTGTGTGTGTGTGTGTCTATATATATACATATATATCTATGTGTGTGTGTGTGTGTGATCAGGTACATTCAATGTGCATATGTTGTAGTGGTGACAAGTACCCAGCATCAACTCAACTTGTCTTCATAGCTTTGAGTGTGTCTCTATCCCCAATAGTGGTTACCAAAGAGAGTCAAATTGGTCATTCATACTACCTATCTTATTTATTGTTCCGTGTTTGGACAATGTATCTTTATTTACATTTGATTACACCTTCAATTGTTGCATAGGTTAATTATGCTTACCCTTGCATAAATGTGGAAGACCAATGAAATGTATGTACATATTCAGTTATCCATAGTTGTCACAATTGTTTTAAATAAAGTTAAATTTTGTTTTAAATAGTTAAATGCTAAGTTATTATTTACCAACAAATATGACATATATGGCTTTATGGTGTTCATGGCCCTTCTCGTCCTCTCTCCATTTTGGGAGTCCTATGCTCTATCTTTATCATTTAGTGTTAGTAGTGGTTGGCTCTTGGTTGTAGGGTCTTTACTAGAGCTTTGGAATGAGTTTTTAAAGGGGATGAGTTGTGATGATATTGTTCCTTCTCTCCTCCCCTTGTTGTTCTAGGTTCTGACTTCCTGACAGGTTTCATTTTTCTTGGATATAAATCCTATTGAGGTGGATTTTTGTGTATCCAAGAGGATGAGGTTGGTCCTAGGATTTTCTTCTCTCTTTTTGGTAATTCCTATAGAGGTAGAATCTTTTGGTTATAGAGATGGTCCTTTTTGTGAGAAAGTGTTGTTCTCTGATGGTTGGGCGAGCCTTTCAAAACCCTTTGTCTCTATTCGTCATATGTGGTTGTGAGGCCCTTAGCTGGATCTTGGATAATTTTATTGTTTCTAGTTGTGGAAGCCATTTAAAAGGTTTGGGGACCCTTTCAAAACCCTATGGATATCCTTATTTGGGAGACTCACCCTTTGATGTGAGGCTTTGGTCTTTTGTGTTGTGTTCTTTTGGGCAGTTGAAACTTTGAAAGATATTTATTTTTAAGATGTATGTTTTTGGTTTGGGTTGTTTTTTTTGTAATGTTTAATCTATTGTAGCTATTTGATTCAGTAGGGTTCCGAATTCCTTCAAAATATGTTTATAAAGGGTTTCGGGGTCCCCTTAAAAAAAAAATTTCCACTATCAAAAAAAAATATGCCATATATTCATTTAATCTAATTGGAATGTAATTATTGTTGTTCCCCACTTGTTTGAGTTAATTTCATGCTTGTTTGGGTTTATCTAGATTTTGAGCTTGAAATGTGATTTTTGTATATCATTATGCTTCTTGTTTCTCCATGTCTGAAAGAAGGATGAATTTTATAGGATGAATTTGATGTTGTTCACTTATAAACAATTGGTTTTTCCATATTTTTTATATTTCATATTTGAAATTTTAGTTTCAATGGCCTCCTGAACTAGTTTTTGGCCATGAATGACATTTTATGAAAATTAAATTGCTTTATCTGATATGTTTATCCAATGTGGAATATTACTTTTATTTGTGGAATTTTCGTTATAGGATTTGTACTCTTAGTATAGAGGCCAATTGAGTGTGCTTGTGCACAATTGTGAACTTGTCTTTTAGAATGATTCTTCTATGCTAATATGTTTATATGGGTTGTAATATAGGTAAAATATTATGAAATGTTCTTTAGGATCACTTTAGGATCCTTGCTCTTGGCTATGAGGTCGATCAAGTGTGTTATGATTACATGGTCAAAATGTGTTGTTAAGGAAAATATGAGAACAAATGTTGTGAAACTCTTGTTTTTTAGTATGGTGTTTTGGCATTGTTGTCATGATCCTAAGGCTATGTCCTAGGGTGAGTGTAGAGAGTGGCTCTTAACATGTTATTGACCCATAAGAAGCACACATGCAATCACATTTGAGGAGTATCTTAATTAAGTGAAAACATAATAATAAAACTTGTGATAAAATGCATAATAATATAATTGAGCATCATTCATTCCATGAGTGCTATCACGAGGCTAAGGATGAATTTGGAAGACATGTTTATGCATGATGACATTGGATCTTACCCAAAGTGTATATTTGCATGTGTATTATCAGATCTTGTAAGATCATCATTCTCACATGTAGGAGAGAATGAATGGTTTTAAATGGTACATCTATAAGAAAACATATGTTGATGCTCATTTCTCTACACTCTAGTACTTAGTGCCTTGCTTAGAAATGAATAGAGACCTAATTGGTTATGTCTTACATGCCACACATGATGATACTAGATCATAGGAGAGTATGATTTCACATGTGACACTAGATTATGTGTCGTTATCATTCTCTTCAGTATAAGAGAATGCATGTACGCTTGAGAGCAGTGACTTGATGGTACTTGACTTGGTGTTTTCCTCTACATGGTTATTTCATTGAGATTACAATATTTATGAATTTGTTTAGTATAAAATATATTATTTGGTGTGTGTGTGTGTGTGTGTGCACATGCGCTTGCACGCATGATTGTGTAAGCTTATACCTTTGTATGCATTACTTCTTCACTTGGGTTGTATGACTATCTTCACGAGCACAGTGGGTTGGACCTAAGAGTACCACATGGTTGGGTGGCATGATAAGCCACTATTGGAGACCGACATAAAAGTTATGATTCATATTAAGAGGCAAGACCATCATATCATCTTGCACTTCTATCTCTTCTCTTTCAATTTAAGTACTTATAATAAATGGATAATGTAATTTGAAATTTGATGTATATTGAATCAAGTAAAGTGGAGCTCAATGATTATGTATTTTGTACTCCTAATGAAGGAATATGTGTATTTAAGCCTCATGTTTTAATATTTTGAGTTTCATGAATTTTTCTAAGTATTTGGGCCAAAGATTTTGAATTAGTTCATGTGCTTTTATTTCAATGTTTGGACTAAATAGTGCCTCCACCTAGTAGTCATCAACTCCAACCTCACTAGTTAATACTTTTCAATCAATTGGGCCAGGAGAATTTATGAATCAATGTCTACATTTGTGGAATGATGCCTACACACTCAACATCTCCACTTTTCCTTTGGCGCATGTGTCATCACTAGACTAAGCCCTTTTTTGTGTTTTGTCATCTGTTCTTGTGGATTATTGCCTTTGCTAACCAGCATCTGTGATTATGGATTAGTCCCCACGCTAGTTGGTGTCTACACCTACCCTTTGGTGCCTCTACCTTGTTAAGCTTGTGAGATTGGTTTCTAACCGTTATGTTTGCATGGTCATTTTTACTTGCATTTATGATATTTCATAATTGTATTATCATCTTGGCTAAATGGTTAAATAAACTATTGCATGTGGTTATCTTAGAAACATTTCAATTGGTGTTTAAAATTGACCTAGATGGTTAGCATGGTTTCAGAGCGTTGAGCTAGCCTCCTCTATGAGTAGTTGTGTGTTCTTGACTAGCTTGTCTTAGTATGTAGCTCATTGGACTTTGTCTAAGCCAAGGATAACTTTAGCAGCAAATATTTCACGTCGCTGACCTAAAAAATGGCAAATATATTTTATTGATTGGGGGTGGCTATATCACCCTAAATTTATAAATTTTTGGTCAAATGACATTCAATTCTCCATCATTTTTATTAATTAATTTCATCTATTTTAAGGATTTTTCCAATAGAATCTATGTTTTCCAAATGATTTATTTAATATTTTCGCCTACAATTTCAGAAGTGTCTTAATTAATGGCCATATTCACCAATATGTGGTCAAAATTTAAGGTTAGGGCACATGTTAAGTATATAGATTTGACATGTGTCTCTATTCTAGACTTTCTATGGAACTTTTTGTCCTTTAAAACTTTGGCTCGAAATAGATTTGACAATGAACATGTGTCTCTATTCTGCTAACTTTATGTGTAACTTTGTGTCCTCTAAAAGTTTGGTCCAAAATAGAATTTATGCCATTGATCTAGGATCATCCAAAAATTACAAAAAATAGGGTTAGTATATGTTAAATGATATAAAATTAACTCAAAACGCTTAGTAAAATAATAAAAGTCATTTGAGAAATTAACTAAAGATTGAATATCAATTGAAGTTAAGTTCTTTCAATTACTAGCTAACCACACAATGCACACTTACAATCAACAAGAGGTTAGTGGCCTAGTTAATGTCAAATCAAGCAAGTAAACATCCATAAATTCTTTCATTCAACTAAACTACTTGAAGAAAATTTTAATTTATCTTAACAACTCAAAATTGAAATATATTCTAAGTGAGGGATGGAGATCATCATGCAATAATACAAACTTGGTCACAACAATTCACCATGCAAGACACAACAATGAAAAATAGAGAAAATTTGGCATTATATTAGCATAATTCTCAAACAACCTCCCTTTACAAAATGAGAGGGGTGGGGTTTTATATAGGAGCCTCAATTACAATGAATGGCCAAGATTGATTTAAAATCAATGGCCCAGATTAATCCATTATTTCCTCTTTGCAACAATGGATCGCAAAATACAATTCTTAATATTTTAAAAATTCTATACAATAATTCTAAACTACATTTGAGCCCCTGCATTAATCCATTATGCTCGCAAGTTGTATCTCTATCTCTCCAATCATAATTGGAGTTATCATCTTCTTTTTAGTACCTTGTGTTGAATCCTTCTCTACATGCTTCACATCCTCACTATTCTATCACTTTTTTTCTTCCAATGAAATCAATAATCTAAATTAGAAAGTATATTAAAGCAACAAAAAAAGCTAAATCTAAATAACAATTCTTCTACGATGACAATCTCCAAAACAATATAAATCTTCAAATGCAGAGTAAAACAAAATACACAAACATTTTGGTGATATTCTTATTTTATAAGTGTGAATATGTGACTCTTCCTTTCCATTTCATCATTGTTTCCACGTCAATGTTTCAAATTCTAAATTACATGCAAATGTACCCAAAAGGTAATGACCCTTTGTATTCCATTGAGTTTGATGCATCAATGGTGATAGAGACATGTGCAAGCCTTTTATGGCCTTTTTTTCATTTTTTTAAATGTCATTTGCATTTTTATTTTTATTCAACTTTTTCATATTTGTGAATGTTATTTGGCATTTTTAATTTTAATTTGGCTTTTTCATATTTGTGAATGCCATTTGGAAATTTTTAGTTTAATTTGGCTTTTGAAATATTAATTCATTTGTAACTGAAGCCAATTCATTTTTCTTTACACAACATATTCTTGGCATATTTCTATGTTGGTATCCTGTGCTCCCATTGTATAGATGTCTCTCGACATAATCAAACTATTCGAATAAAAAATACAAATCTAATATTTAAATCAAACTACTAAAATACAGATTAAATCTACTATTTTAACACTAAATCAAAATCAAAATCTAATACTTTCAAAATGTAATACTATCAAAATCAAAATCTAATAAAAATGTAACAGTATCAAAATCTAATACTATGAAAATCAAAATCTAATCAAACTTGATAATACTATCAAAATCAAAAGCTAATACTATCAAAATCAAAATCTAAAACAAAACATAAATCTAAATGCTATTGCAAAAATATGTCTCACCTTGATATGTGCTTGCACAAATGCTCTTGCTCTCCAAATCTCTCCTTCTACTCTTCAAATGCTCTCACTTTCAAAAACAACAAATGAAAAGAGGAGCCTCGTTTTATAATTTGAGAGGCAAACTCTTTTTGTTCCTCTTGCCTTTTCAAATTCTTGTAAGTGGGCATGCAAAAAAAACCATTAAAAAATACATAAATGCCCATAAGGGTGTTTTGTAATATTTTAAATAAAACTAAAAAATTTGATTGGGGGACGGGGCCACCACCCCTGTCCCCCATAACACTTTGTGCAAGTTTTTTTAAAAAAATTAAAACCATTTAAGTGGGGATTTAGGGCCACCACCCCCTATCACCCTCACTAACCCACGTTGGGGGTCGACAACGTTGGGGTTCCCCCCACATTGTAGGCAACACCGCCAGTTGTCATGTGTTGTGGTAGGACTACCAGCTTTCGCCCATGGAAACGTGTGGCGTGGGGTTATGAGCCCCGCATGACGTGCATTTGTTTATTACTTGTTATTTTTAATTTTTTTAAATTAAAATTTTTGAATAAAATTTTTATTTTTAATATTTGTATACTATTTGTCATTTGGACAATTTTTATATGTTATTTTTAAAATATTTTTTGAAATTCAAATGCCAAATGGCATTTTGAATTTTATTTTTTTTTTTAATATTTTTTTTAAAATTCGAAATACCAAATGGCATTTTAAATTTTATTTGTTTTTTTCAATATTTTTTTTTAAATTCGAATGCCATTTGGCATTTTGAATATTTTTTTTTACTTCATATTTGTTTTATTTCTAATTTGTCCTTGCCAGTTGGCATTTTTTTTTAATTTTGGATTTTTTATTGCCACTTGTATGTGTAACTAACATCAATTCTTTTTTCTTAACACGACATATTCCTTGGCATATTCTCACATTGGTATCATGTGCTCCATTGTATAGATGCCTCTCAACGTAATAATTAATTGCATAGATCAAAATAGACAAGACGCACAATAACACAAGACATATACTTTAAAAACCTTCAAAAGGGAAAAAACCATCATCCAAAAGTATCCACGTTCTATTCTTTATTTAGTAATAAATTAATACATGCACATACAAAGTTACAGTGAAAACTTCTAAAATATAATGTTTCTCATATGCATCATCCTTGTGTCCAAGCATGACTCCACACATCTCATGCCATAATTCACATATTTATTCCTCATAAAGATTGAATAATATGTTGATCTACTCATCTAACCACCCTTAACCACTAAACATATGTTTTCTTCTATAGATTCAATCTAATAAAAATATAACCAAGTGGTAAGATAAAATTGTGTACCTTAAAATCATGAGAACACAAACCATTGAACCTTCATTTAACATTTGATACTAGGCTTTCACAATATAAAATAATTTTGGTTAATTTATCATACTATGTCTCCCACACCCATAAAATAACTAAACCAATGTTACAATATAACTTTACAAGTGCCCCAAATAATTATCTAGTGTACCTAAACACATCTTTCAGATGCATCATACTAAATAAAATTTTAGTTTAGAATATTAAAATATATCAATATTAAGTAATGTATACAACACTTAATCCTAATAATTATGATATTATGTCATAAAGCGGAACAAGCATCATGAAAAAGTAGAGAAGGATCCATCATAAAGATTATATCTAATTTAAAGCAATAAAAAAATGATAAAATCTAAAAATTAAAATAAGAAATCAAAGTTCTAAAGTCAAAACCTTAGGGGTGTAAGATTGTTTGGATCCACCAATTTGTGTATGGAAAATAAATGTTTTCTATATAATTTATCTAAGATAAACATATTAATTAACATAACATCAAATTAAGGTAAATATAAATGTGGCTTCCTATGGTCTCTCTAAAGAACTTCCTACCCTCTAAGAAATCACAATTAAACATGCTAATAAAAATTGAACTAAGTAGAATCTTAGGAAAAGTACAATTTGGAACCCCCCTGAACTAGGATGGGTTAAATGTAACTTTGACAACTGCTCTAAAGGGAATCTAGGAGTAGTAGGAGCTAGAGTTATTTTTAGATATTGCACAGGATACTTGATTGAGTTTTGCTCTAAAACCTTTGTTGCTCAAAATAATAAAGCAAAATAATTGTTGCTTGGAAGGGTATTAACTTGCTAAGGAGTTGGGGGCTCCAAAAGATAATTGTAGAAGGAGATTCCAAATTAATTTTAGATATCCTAAAGGGAAAAGAGAAAGGACCTTGGGAAATAATAAATCTAATGGAGGACAGTAAGAAGAGGCTCTGGAGCTTTCTTCAATCCAAAGTTCAACACATTTATAGAGAAGGAAATGCAGTCGATGACATAATAGCTAATGAAGGTTTGGATTTTCATATCTGGAACTATTAGAAGGGAACAGCTGTCCTACTAAACATAGAAAAGGTTATTTCAAATGAGATTTGAATAAAAAATGCTTATATGGACTAAAAAGTGCAATGTGTTTAGAATGATGATGTGGATAAAATGGAATGGAGAAAGGATGGTATGGATGTGTGTGAAGCTTTCTATTTTAATGATTAAAAGTATTCATTATGATAAAACATGGAGGGTACTAGTGACATCTTTTGTATTTTTTAAAAGACTAATGTAAGTTCCATTTATTGGAAAATAGTTATGTTGATAAATAAAAGCCTAAAAAAAATTATATTATTGTTTATTGATGAATTATCACAAGGGAAGGAAAGTGGCAACTTAATGAAGGAATGATTTTAGAGCTACAAAAAAATCCAATTCCTAAAGGAATAAAAAAGGGCTCATTGTGAGATTTAATATCAAAAGTAGCATCACATTCAATCTCTATTGCTAGAATTGTATCATAGAGGCTATTTGTGGGTTAGCTAAAAAAGGTAAAATTTGCATTGTTCAATTTTTTAATAGTGAAGAAGAATATATGGGGGGCCCTTGAAAGAACTCAAAGTGATCAAATTGTGACATTTAGGAAAAATATGCACCTATGGGAATTATTTGTTCAATTAGGCATTGCTCTATTTTTTATGTCGATGTAAGGATGCAATGACTCTCTTACCTCCAAATTCACAAATTCCTTGTCTAAGGGTAGTGTAACTATCGGTAGCCTTTAGTTTGTGGTGTCACACTAAATGATTTCTAAAGCCAGAGGGTTGGAAAATGATGGAATGTGTATCATTAAAAAGAGTATAAAAAATTACATGCCTTCATTAACAAATTCTTGGAGAAGGAAAAGCACCATCAAAAGTTTCAAAATGAGTATGACCACTTGAATCTTCCTCCCCTTATACTTTGGTCATTTTGCATAATATGATGTACTTTACATTAGAAGCAAAATATATGTCAGTTCATGGGTCATCACTTCCCTCTCTTAAAACATGTGAGTCATATAGAAAAGGTTAACATTCCTTTCAACCTATTTTCCTTCCTTCAAAAGAGCACTCAAAAAAGAACCTCTCCATTGCTCCATCAAGCGCTTATTATTATTGTATAAAAATGTCTTGGATCTTGACCCTCATGGAAGCCCTTTATATTTTGACTAGCACATACCACCTCCTTCTCCCCTAGCTCTTAGAATTTATTTCATTGATAATTCTCCCTATAGACCGAATGTTGGTAACATGTCTAGAAAGAAGGGTTCTAAAGCCAAGAATATATGTCCTCCTTCTCCTTAGAACAATGAGCTTCTCAAACTCACCCCAAAGAAGTGTAAACCCTATTTTGACTTACTAGGGTCCTCTAAGACCAGGAAGACTTTTAAGAATGCTTCCAAAAATAAGGGGGTCACCATCACTATCATAGAAGATAACAAAGAAAGTAAGCAATAAAAGAATAAATAAATTCAAAAATACAAAGAAGGGTCTCTATTAGGGGGCTGCATATCTACTAGGCTTGATAAATGATGTAGTCAAGGTAGGTGGATCCAATTAAGGATAGTCCAAACCTTGTAGCCAATAGAATTACATAATGGATTACTCAACAATGCAACACAAAGTAATTGTTCAACACTTATTTTCATTAACATGCCCGACTGTTAGGGCCAATTACAATCAAAAAACAATTATGTAAGATCTGATAAGATCCAATACAATCTTAGCTAGTTTAGCTCTGAAGATAATTAGAAGCTGATGGAAACCCTAAGGTAGATCTAAACTTGAGCTCACAAGCCTCCAAGCAATCTCCCTGTCTCCAAGTATGCAAACCCCTAGCTCTGCTACCAACAACTATCAGATATCAATCTGATCTGCAAGAACATCAAGAACTTTTCCACAACTTCACCAACTTCATCTCTCAAACTTCGCATCTGACATCCAGATCTGCTAAGTTGTGTCCCTAAACATCTACCTAAACACTCCTTAAATACTAATCATCAGCCACAAGTCAGCAAGATGAAACCCTGAACTCCCTAAAATAAATAATTAAATGCCATACAATTTGGCTTACAAATGTTTAGAAACATTTAATTCAGCATGTTGGCCTATAACAATAGCTACCAACAATAAATGCACCAAGTCAGCTCAACAAATCACACAAAACTCCAGCCGGTAAACTAGAACTACTGAGCGATAGTGAATTAACCAAGCAAGCTAGGCATCGTCGAGCACCAGTGTCAACCGAGCACCGTAGGCATGACCGAGTAAGACTTTCATCGAGTGCTAGAGGCTACCAAGTTCCTTCAGTGATCGAGCTTCCTTTAATGACTGAGACCATCGATCAAGGCTGCAACTGAGTAACGCCAGCCAAAATACTAACACTCCATGCAGTTTCACCAAGGACACAGAATGCCCCTACCTTAACCTTGGATGCCCCTACATCAGACACCCCAGGTTCCAAAAGATGTTCAAATATGAGAAGAACATCTTTCAGGATTCAGCACATAAATCCCGAACTAGTTCTTCACATACAAGTCCTCTGCCTTTTCTGCTTGCAAATTCTTCCACTTCAGTTTCCTTTGTCTCTTCAAGTCTTTTCGTGACAATGTACAGGTTGGTTCTCCATACTGATCATTCATTTTCTATGGATCCACAATCTCAACTCGGCTACCAATACTCAAGCTTCTCCTACTGAGCATTGTATCCATCAAAGGCATCAGTGAAAACTTCATGTCATCCTTCTCAATAGTAAACACATTTCAGACATAGTCATAAATAACTCTGCAATCATATTGCCAAGGTCTACCGAGCAATATATCACAACTATTTATCTTCACAATGTCACAAAGCACCAGATCCTTATATTGGCTAGTCTGAACATCAATGAAGCATTGTTCTCTAACTTCCAAAGAATGAACATCTTGTAACCAGCCAAGCCTATAAGGACAAGGATGCTTCATTCTCTTCAAACCAAGTTTTTGAACTAGGTCCTCAACAACAAGGTTATCAGTACTACCACTATCAATAATAACATCACAGAGTTTACCTTCAGTCTTGCATCAGTTCCTAAACAAGTTACTCCTCTAACAAGGTTCATCCTTTGTATCGAGCAATGTTCACCGAAGCAGCAAGTTCTCTGATTCAGGTTCATTCTAAATGTTCTCATTCATCACAGCAGTTTGTCGGTCAACCTTCTTCTATGTACACTCAAAAGGATGATGTCCTTCCTCTCCACAGTTATAGAAAGTACCCTTAAAGATAATTCTACCTATATTCTTCTTCGATTCCACAAGTTTCTGTTCATCTTTTGCATCAATCAATTTATCCTTCACCGAGTGATAAATATTTTCCTTCCCTCAGGAGTTACTAGATTGTTTCCTCTTCAAGTTATCTTCTGCCTTCAAATCATACTGATAAGCATCTTCAATAGAATCAATCTTCATCATACCAAGCTCATCTTGAATATTGAATCTCAGACCATTCACATACCGAGCTACCTTTTCCTTACTAAGCTCTCGGTGTCCAGACCAAATAGTAAGTTTTTAGAACTCCTTGGTATAATCCTCAATAGAAAAATCCTTCTATTTCAGATTCTACAACTTCTTAAACAAGTCAAGCTTATAGTCAGTCGGTATGAACTTAGCTTTCAACTTAGTCACCATCAACCTCCACCAATTGATCTTTGTTTCACCTTCATCTTATCAGTCTCTTTGTAGTCCCTTCCACCAAAGAGCAACATGTCCTTTCAACTTTGTCTATGCTAATCTCACTCGAAGAGGATCTTCAATTTCTTCCAGCTCAAAGAAATCTTCAAGTTCACTAATCCAATCAATCAGATTATCGGGCTTCAAAGTACCAAAGAAAGTAGAAACTTCCATTCGGTAATTACTAAACCAAGTAGCAGATCTAGGTAACCGAGCAGTTCTATCTTCACCAGATATGTTCCTCCGGTCATCACCACTAGATCCAACAGTTTCAAATTCTTCAGCAGCTTCTTCATAGCCATCCTCAGTACCAACATTTTGAGGTATACTGGCAACAGTTCTCATGATCTTGGCGATCATGTCATTCTTCATCAATTCCATCTCAGATCTAAAATCTGATTTCACCTTCTCTATGATCTGGGATTCAACAATATCACAAAGATCAAAAATAACTCTAGGGTCCAATCTTCTCAAAGGCATCCTTAAAGATAAGAGAAACCCTATGCAACAAACCCTCACCGACCACCTTGTAATAATTTCCAAGTTGTAAAAAAGTCAGATCTCAACCTGCAATCTTGAAAACAACTAGGGCACAATTCCACAAGTTCTGTGCTTTGGATCTGCAATCCAGATTGTGCACAATCTCTTCGCCAACAAGATCAACTTCGCAAGATCAGCCTTGCTAGGTCAACCTTCTACTTCAACAAGATCAAACTCTCTCTTTGATACCACCTGATGCAGTCAAGGTAGGTGGATCCAATTAAGGATAGTCCAAACTTGCAGTCAAAAAAATTACACAGCGGATTACTCAACAATGCAACAAAAATTAATTGTTCAACACTAATTTTCATTAACATGCCCGGCTGTAAGGTCTTTCGAGTTAGGGCCAATTACAATCAGAAAACAATTCTATAAGATCTGACAAGATCCAATACAATCTCAGCTAGTTCAGCTCTAAAGACAATCAGAAGCTGATGGAAACCCTAAGGAAGATCTAAACTTGAGCTTGCAAGCCTCCAAGCAATCTCCTTATCTCCAAGTATGCAAACCCCTAGCTCTGCTACCAACAACTATCAGATATCAATTTGAACTACAAGAACATCAAGAAATTTTCCACAACTTCACCAACTTTAGCTCTCAAGCTTCGCATCTGACATCCAGATCTACTAAGTTGTGTCCCTAAACATCTACCCAAACACTCCTTAAATACTAATCATTAGCCACAAGTCGGCAAGATGAAACCCTTAACACCCCAAAACAAATAATTAAATGCCATATAAGTCGGCTTACAAATGTATGCAAACATTTAATTTAGCATGTCAGCCTATAACAATAGCTACCAACAATAAATGCACCAAGTCAGCTCAAAAAATCACATAAAACTCCAGTCGGTAAACCAGAACTACCGAGTGACAATGAATTAACTGAGCAAGCTAGGCATCACCGAGCCCCAGTATCGACCGACCATAGCAGGCATGACTGAGTAACACTTTCACCGAGTGCTAGAGGCTACCGATTTCCTTCAGTGACTGAGCTTCCTTCAATGACCGAGATCATCGGTCAAGGCTATAATCGAGTAATGTCGGCCAAAATACTAACACACCATGCAGTTTCACCAAGGACACATAATGCCCCTGCCTTAACCTTGGATGCCCCTGCATCAATAAATTAGCCCCAGTCCCTCAAAACAAAGGTAAAAAGATTTTTCTAGAGGATGAAGAAAATGACACGTCCTTAGAGGATTCAAAACCTATTTACAAAGAGGATTGTGAAGATGGGGAACCCAAAGAAGAGGAGTAGGGGGATGAAGAAATAGATTTGATCTCTTGTAATAATAACATATGGCATCATGAATAAATTTTGTAATGGACGTGTCTATAAGGAAATCCAAGATCAGAAAATAAATAAAGAAGATGGGAAAGAGCAGTGGGACTAGATGAACATGTTTGATCAACTTAGTTATGACTACTTAGAAAGATGTATTCAATGATCTAAAGAAGAATAAGATTTTATTCTATCCCAAAGAAAAATGAATAGTTTTTTTATGTTTCCTGTAATTAGTTATTTTTTGGTAGAGGACCTACGTGCCGAGTTATTATACTCATTTTATAAAAACTTATTAAGTTTAATTAAGGTTTACTTTAAGTTGTTCTATGTTGTGATGAGCTTAGTTTTTTATGAGACTGCAAGTTGGGTTAGAATGGTGTTTTCTTTGCATAGCTTGTTGTAGCTAGTTGTGTTGGGGTTTGTTTTGATCAACTAGTAGGTGTTCTCTGTGTTGGTCAATTTTTTGTTGTTGTTTCTAATGTTGCTATGTTATTTTTCTATGTAATTGGGATCAGGGTCCTTTCCTTGCCAATCTAATAAAAAACATATTAATCAACATAAATTAAAAAAATCACCCTAGAATAAATGAGCCAATATATATTATATTAAAGAAAAACATTCATTAATAAGCCTGCAAATTTAATGAGGCAAATAAAGTACTTAGCTTTAGGGTTTGATGTATAATATTTAGTGATAAATGATTATTGATGATTTTCTTATCAAACTAAATAAGTCATTAAGCCTCACTTTATATCATTTTTGTACCATGAGAATGATCTTTATGATTGTTGATTTGACATTTGTTTATGAATTCAACCCTATCCACATAAATGATATATGCACTTTTGTGTTAGGAAAATGATGTTTCAACCTTGTAATAATTAAAATGTACAACTACTAAAAGGGTTATGGTTGATACAAAGCACAAGGGGATGCAAGGGGGTACCCCCCTTGTAGGCTCCAGTCTCCTAACCGGCTAGGGGCTAAGGGTAGTTTTCCTTGGTGGTGGTTTTGGGGGGAATCCCCCCTCCCCCCAAAACAAAATTTTATATATAATTTATCATTTTGAATTCTGACCATTTATCATTAGGTCACATCTCCAACAATGGATATTTTGTGCACCATTTTTGGGTGGTTTTAGCCCATGGTTTTATAACACCATTTGATGTTTTCATTTTTTGTATGTCCTATATATTGGGTACATTGTGATGTGATGTATGTTGAGAATTTAATCGTAGTTAAGTTGCTTCTGGATCTTTGTTGGTGACAATCCTATGAGAAGGTTTCTCAACAAGTATATTGTAATATGTTATTGATTTCTAAAATATATATTGGGTGACTTTTAGAGTGTATTTTTTTTTCTCCTAAAAGGGATTTCCCCAAGTAAATTGTTATGTTATGGTATGCATGTTATTTATATATTTTTTTGTTAAGTTTATGTAACTGTTGTAAAGATTTGAGAAAGTTTTTTTTGCATAACCCTCCTCTCCACATTAGTGTACGAATTTTTTTGGCTACCTTACCTTCTTTACATTTTGGTCACTTAGAATATACTCACCTCAAGTTTCTAACCTATGTATAAACCATTGACTATGTTAATGAACACCTTTTGAGATATTTCTATACATGGATTTTCTTATTAATCAAACTGCTAGAATTGATTTAACAATGTTACAATAATCTAAATTAAACTAAATAATTGTATCATATTTCTTGACGATGCTAATATTATCTAAATGTAATATGTAAATTATAATATCATAAAATTACCATATAAAACTCTAAAAGTCTTTGCATTATTATTGTTCCATTGAGAACCAATTTTATACCATAAATTTAACCTAAAATAATAAATACAATCAAAATCAAATTCAATCCCAAAATATTTAAATTTTAAGCTACAATTATTTTTCCTAAGTCTAAAGTCTCTGTGACGTTTTAAAAGAAAATCGGATTGGTTTCGATCCAATGGTGGGCATGATCACATGAGCAAAAGATGTGAAGAGTTTACCCTTCAAGGTATCGTGCCTGAGTGACACGTAGCTGGTGGTGAGACCTGGTTGGGGCTAAAGGAGAAGATAAATATCGAGCAGATCAAGTTTGATCCAATGGCGGGCATGATGCCACTAACCAAAGTTGCATACCTTTTAGTCTTCATAGAATCACGCCTAAATGACAAGTGTCCACCCTGAGATCATGGGACCGATATAGAAGGAGATAAAGGGAAGTCAGATGAAGTTTGATCCAACAGTGGGCGTAATCTTGTGATCAAAAGTTTCCCTTTGATTATTGATCAAGGCATCACGCCTTGATGATGTGTGTCTAAGATGACATCACATAGCGCAGGTTGAATGGTGGTAAAGTATGGAGATATTAGTTTGGATCAGATGGTAGGCATAATCTTGTGATCAAAACCTATAAGAAAGATATTGATCAAGGCATCACGCCTTGGTGACATGTGTCTAGTTTAATAAAGAGAAAAAAAGGTGGGGCCTAAGCACCTTGTGGAGTTGAGATGTCACTTTCTAATTGGTCATTTTCGCAGCCATGAGGAGTGATGTGGAGGTTATCAGTATTTTGACTTTTTGTGAACTGCACAATGTGTTGAGATGATTTAGATCGACGACTCTATTTTGAATTTTGTTTTATGATGTGAAATGGTTTGTTTTTACCCATTGAAATTGTAGTTTTGAAATATGATAAATTCTTTGAGGAGTGTTTGATGACATGGAGACTTAGCGGTGGTCATACTATGAGTTGAAAAGAAAGGAGGTGGGTCAAACCAATCACATGATAACATCTAGTATTTCTTGGTTAAAAATGATGACATCTTAATGGAGTCGGTGAGCCAGGCAGATCGGATTTTTGATCCAATCCAATTTATTTTGCAGAGATGGAAAGGAAAAAGTTGTAGATAGAGAATTAATGAATGAGTGTTATATCAGTCAATTAGATCTTATTATTTTTCTTTGATCGCCGCTAAAATATGATATTGAAAGGGACATTCTTCTAGAAGAAGGTGTTGGAAACAATTGTCTGAAGGAAATTGCTACTCAAATTATGTATTGTCTTTGATGTCACACAATGTCATAGTCCACAGCAATCAGTTACTACCGAGCTCAGTCGGTCTGCCAGACAGGAATATTAGTGTTTACCGAGTTCAGTCGGTCATCAAAGGAAATTTAGTGTTTACCGAGTTCAGTCGGTCGTCAAAGGAAATTCAGTGTTTACCGAGTTCAGTCGGTCGTCAAAGGAAATTCAGTGTTTACCGAGTTTAGTCAGTCGTCAAAGGAAATTCAATGTTTACCGAGTTCAGTCGGTCGTCAAAGGAAATTCAGTGTTTACCGAGTTCAGTAAGTCGTCAAAGGAAATTTAGTGTTTACCGAGTTCAGTCGGTCGTCAAAGGAAACTCAGTGTTTACCGAGTTCAGTCGGTTATCGAAGGTAAAGGATTGTCGGTGTTTACCGAGTTCCCTCGGTCTCTGAAAGATTGTAGAAAGTTATGGTCACCAAGCACTGTCGGCCCTTGAAGGATTTTTGCAAATAGAGTTTTCTTAATTCAGCCGACTGTTATACTAAATAATGTTGATTTGACAAATCTAAAATCATATAAATAAAAGGTCAAATGTGAAAAATAAAAAAGAAAGATAGCAAAAGATTTACAGAAGAAAGACAGGAAAGGTGTGTGCGAATTTGTGAAGGATGTTCAGATATCCTTGAGGTGCAGCACAGATTTATTCGATCGGGAAGGATCACACATATGCAAAATAGAGATCTGTAATTAGCAAGACAGTTGCATTATTTATACAGGTCATTTTTCATTGTTACCTTTTTTATCATTGTAACAGTGAATTCTAAATCTCTTAACCGAGTTGGTTTAACAACCATATTGTAAATCCTCTAACAAGGTGACAATTCCATTGAATTGTTTTCAAGACCTCTTACCAGGCCACTCCTAGCAGGGTGTTTTAAATCCTCTAACAAGGTCACACCTAACAGTGTGTTTTGTAACCTTTTACCGGGTTGGCTTCTAACCGGGCATCACTTCAAAAAAGTGAAAATCAGTATCTAGATACATTGGTGGTTTTTCCCATATTGGGTTTCCACGTTAAATCTTGTGTCTCTTGTGTTCTTAACTGCTATCTTAATCATACACCAGTGCTGATGAATATCTAAAAGATAATTTTGCTAATACTTTCTGCATCTTCAAAGTTACTGCAATCTATTTACTGAGTGCTAAAACAGATAACATTGTTAAGATATCCTAAGGGATCTGGAAAGAATTAATTGTGAAGTGTTTTATGGTTGACTGATTCACCCCCCCTCTCAGTCACTTCATCCATATTCCATCAATTGGTATCAGAGCATTTGGTGCTTGCAGGAAGGGTTTCAAGGACCTAAGCTAAAGATCAGGATGTCTTACAAGAGGGAAATTCCAAAGCTCAACAGAGATAACTTTTCAGCATGGAAAGGTCTCATGCGACTTCATCTGGCTTCCATTGGTGATTCAGGATGCAAATACATTGATGAAGAATACACAATTCCTAATGGCGCATTAACTGTTGAAGACATTGCAGATAAAAAGACTCACAACACCATGATGATAGACATTGCATCTGCTCTCAGCTATGAAGAATTTGATGATATTAAAGACTGCACTACTACATATGAAATGTGGATGGCACTGAAGAAAATATATGGTGGTGATGCAAATGTGAAAAGAGCCAAAGCAGAAAGCCTAAGAGGACAGTTTGACAAGATGAATATGAAGGAAGATGAAAACATTGCAAAATATGTTGAAAGAATCAAAGCAAGTGTAAGTGCAATTAGAGCTTCTGGAGGAACAATCTCAGATGAAACTGTTATAAGGTACTCAGAACATTACTCCCTATCTATGCAATAAGAGTATCAGCTATTCAAGAAAGAAGATGTGAAACAAACCACAATATAACTTTGGATGCTTTAGTTGGAAGATTGACAGCCTTTGAATTAGACAACTATGACAACTATGTTCCTAATTCCAAAAATATTGAATCAGCATTTGAGGCCAAGGTTTCACTAAAGAAGAACAAGAAAATTAAAGAAGTTCAGTCAGAAAGTGAAGAAGTATCAGAAGAAAGTTCTGATAGTGATCTTGAAATTGTAGAAGCATTACTTGCAAAGAAGTACTCTAGAGGGAAAGGTAAATATAAAGGTAAAACTCCTTTAATCTATTTTTCATGTGAAGAAATTGGACATATTGCAGCTAGGTGCCCAAACAAGCAAGTCAAGGAAGAGAAGAGAAGTCACAAGTACTATGGCAAAAAGAATTTCAAATCATACAAGGATAAAGGTAAGAAAACATGTTTTATGGCTAAAGATTCTGATGATAGTGAAGAAGAAATTGTCTTTATTGCTATAAAGGATGAATCTGATGATGATGAAGATAAGATGGCACTTATTTCTCATATAAGCAAAGATGATATATGGATAATAGACAGTAGATGTTCACACCACATGACTGGTGACAAGACAAAATTTGAATATCTAGAAGACTGTGATAGTGGTAATGTAAGATTTGGAAACAATGAACCTTGTTGTATAAAAGGAAAAGGAAGAATCTCATTAACCAAAGAACTCATATGTGATAATGCTTATTGGGTTGAAAGACTAAAACATAATCTTCTAAGTGTAGCATAGCTAATCAACACTGGTTTCAAGGTTGAATTCATGAATGGTCAAGCAAGACTGCTGGATGGAAAAGGAAAACTCATTGGATCAGGCAAACAAACAAAAGGTAACTTATTTTATCTTGATCTCAGTGAATATTCATGCTTTATTGCTCAAATAGAAGAAAGTTGGCTATGGCACAAAAGGTTATGTCATGTGAATTTTGATAACATGATAAAAATAAGCAAATTCAAGAAGGTTAGAGGCATTCCTACTTTGAAGAAACCTGATACTGGTCTATGTAAGAATTGTCAGATTGGCAAAATGAGTAAAACTAGTTTCAAGAGTAAGAACTATCAGTCTAAAGAAATTTTGGAAATTGTGCATACTGATTTATGTGGACCTATTGGAATACAAAGCTATACTGGAGATAAATTATTTATTCTTTTCGTTGATGATTATTCTAGAATGATGACTGTTATGTATTTAAGAGAAAAATCAGAAGCATTTGAAAAGTTCAAATGGTACTTAGCAAGAGTGGAAAAGGAAACAAGGAAAAGATTGAAATGCTTAAGATCAGACAGAGGTGGTGAATTCATCTCCCATGATTTTAACAACTTTTCCATTGAAAGAGGAATCAAAAGATAGGTATCAGCTCCTAGAATTCCTAAGCAGAATGGAATAGCAGAAAGAAGAAATAGATCTATTATGGATTGTGCAAGGACTCTAATGATAGAAAAGAACATCGCTATAAAGTACTGGAAGGAAGCTATCAGCACTGCAGTTCATACCTTGAACCGAGTACAATTGAAGAAAGACACATTCAAAACTCCTTATGAATTATGGTATGGCTATAAACCCAATGTAAGTTACATGAAAATATTTGGTAGCAAGTGTTATATCTTAAAAGAATCCAGAAGAAATAAATTTGATGTGAAAAGTGATGAAGGAATATTCCTAGGATATTCTAGCAAAAGCAAGGCATACAAATGTCTGAACTTATCTACTCACAAAGTCATAGAAAGTATACATGTAAAATTTGATGAGTTTGCAAAAAAGACTGAAGAAGAAAGAAAAAGGGAACCTGAGAACTACAGAAGATTCGTTTACATTGAACCTGAAACATTGGCAGGCACAACTATCAATAAGGAAACTATATCTACCAAGCTGAGCACAGTTACCGAGTCACAAACCGAGTCACAGGAAGAAGTTCAAACCGAGTCATAGGAAGAAATTCAGACCGAGTCTCAGCCTGAAGTTACCGAGAAAATATCTACCGAGCCCGAGCAACCTGAAGAAGAGATCCTAGAAGACAACAGCATGAATCATTCAAAAGACAAGGAACCTATACTAGCCAAATATGTCAGAAGACATCATACACCAGATCAAATCATTGGAAACAAATTAGATGGTACTATGACAAGAAGCAAGCTAAAAGGTACATGTCTACTTACTGATTTTGAACCTAGAAATATCAAAGATGCATTGGAAAATGAAAGTTGGATTGAAGCAATGAATGAAGAATTAGAACAAATACAAAAGAACAAAACATGGACTCTTGTACCTAGACCTAAAGATAAGAATGTAATTGGAACAAAATGGGTATTCAGGAATAAGCTAAATGAAGATGGTCAAGTATCTAGAAACAAAGCTAAACTGGTATGTAAAGGTTATTCTCAAGAAGAAGGTATAGATTATGGAGAAACTTTTGCTCCTATTGCAAGATTAGAAGGTGTAAGAAATCTACTTGCTTATGCAGCACACAAAGGATTTAAGGTATATCAGATGGATATAAAATCTGCATTTCTCAATGGAATTCTTGATGAAGAAGTCTACATTGAACAACCTGAAGGTTTTGTTGATCCAGATAAAAGGGACATGGTCTGCAGGTTACACAAAGCATTGTATGGTTTAAAACAAGCTCCTAGAGCATGGTATGAAAGACTCCATAACTATTTGATTCAAATTAATTTCAAAAGAGCCAATGATAACAGCAATCTGTATATTAAAGAAGGACCGGATGACAAAATTGTATTGGCAAAAATATTTGTAGATGATACTATATTTATAGGGAATGAGGATCAGTGCAAAGAATTTTCAGAGAAAATGAACAAAGAATTTGAAATGTCTATGTTTGGTTTAATAAAATTCTTTGTTGGTCTTCAAATTCAGCAAAGCAAGAATGGTATATACATTACTCAATCTAAATACATTAAGGAAATACTTAAGAAGTTTGGTATGGAAGATTCAAAACCAGTTGGTACACCCATGTGTACTGGACTGAAACTTACCAAAAATGATGATTCAAAAGAAGTTGATCAGACCCTATACCGATCTATGATTGGAAAATTGCAATATGTAGTACATACAAGACCTGATATTGCCTTAGCAGTCGGTATAGTAGCTAGATTCGCAGCAAAACCTAAGGAAAATCACATGATGGCAATCAAAAGAATCTTAAGATACTTAAGAGGAACTGAAGAATATGGTTTGTGGTATAAATTTGGAGGCAATCTAGACTTAAAAGTGTTTACTGATGCTGATTGGGCAGGAAACATTGATGACAGAAAAAGCACAAGTGGTGGAGCATTTTTTCTTGGAAAAAGACTGGTATCCTAGACTAGTAAAAAGCAAAATTGTACATCTCAATCTACAGCTGAAGCAGAATATGTTGCTGCTGCAGTAAACTGTTCAAATATTGTTTGGTTTAAATAGTTATTAGAAGGTATGAAGGTTGAAATCAAAGAACCAGTTGTTATATTTTGTGACAATACCAGTGCAATAAACATTTCTAAGAATCCAGTGATGCATTCCAAAACCAAGCACATTGCTATTAAATATCACTTTGTCAGAGAATTGGTGCAGGACAAGGAAATCAGATTAGAATATATTCATACAAAAGAATAGATTGCAGACATTTTTACCAAACCATTACCTAAGGATGCATTTGTGTATCTAAGAGGTAAGTTAGGGATCATTCCCCTATCCGAGGCTCACTAAATACAGTTTTAGTGATGCATCAACCAAAACATGATTGAAAATCAACCAGTTGATGTAGCATATTCAAGGAATCATTGCATATGAATCAGTACTTGAGGTACATTAATTTTCACCGGTATTATGTGAATTGTCTTTGGCATGTGTTGTCAAAGAGGGAGTGTTTGCTATGTCTTTTCTATTACTTCAAGAAATTTTCAATAATCAGAAGGAAGAATTTTCAAGATAAAGGAAGTTTGCTGACAAAGGGAGATTTGAATCTGAACCGAGCTAATTCTTTCAAATTTCTTATGCTATGACATATTGTGTTGCCATCAATGCCAAAGAGGGAGATTGTTGGAAACAATTGTCTGAAGGAAATTGCTACTCAAATTATGTATTGTCTTTGATGTCACACAATGTCATAGTCTGCAGCAATCAGTTACTACCGAGCTCAGTCGATCTGCCAGACAGGAATATTAGTGTTTACCGAGTTCAGTCGGTCATCAAAGGAAATTCAGTGTTTACCGAGTTCAGTCGGTCGTCAAAGGAAATTTAGTGTTTACCGAGTTCAGTCGGTCGTCAAAGGAAATTCAGTGTTTACCGATTTCAGTCGATCGTCAAAGGAAATTCAGTGTTTATCGAGTTCAGTCGGTCGTCAAAGGAAATTCAGTGTACCGAGTTCAGTCGGTCGTCAAAGGAAATTTAGTGTTTACCGAGTTCAGTCGGTCGTCAAAGGAAACTTAGTGTTTACCGAGTTCAGTCGATTATCGAAGGTAAAGGATTGTCGGTGTTTACCGAGTTCCCTCGGTCTCTGAAAGATTGTAGAAAGTTATGGTCACCAAGCACTGTCGGCCCTTGAAGGATTTTTGCAAATAGAGTTTGCTTAATTCAGCCAACTGTTATACTAAATGATGTCGATTTGACAAATCTAAAATCATATAAATAAAAGGTCAAATGTGAAAAATAAAAAAGAAAGATAGCAAAAGATTTACAGAAGAAAGACAGGAAAGGTGTGTGCAAATTTGTGAAGGATGTTCAGATATCCTTGAGGTGCAGCACAGATTTATTCGATCAGGAAGGATCACACATATGCAAAACAGAGATCTGTCATCAGCAAGACAGTTGCATTATTTATACAGGTCATTTTTCATTGTTACCTTTTTTATCATTGTAACAGTGAATTCTAAATCTCTTAACCGAGTTGGTTTAACAACCATATTGTAAATCCTCTAACAAGGTGACAATTCCATTGAATTTTTTTCAAGACCTCTTACCAGGCCACTCCTAGCAGGGTGTTTTAAATCCTCTAACAAGGTCACACCTAACAGTGTGTTTTGTAACCTTTTACCGGGTTGGCTTCTAACCGGGCATCACTTCAGAAAAGTGAAAATCAGTATCTAGATACATTGGTGGTTTTTCCCATATTGGGTTTCCATGTTAAATCTTGTGTCTCTTGTGTTCTTAATTGCTATCTTAATCATACACCAGTGCTGATGAATATCTAAAAGATAATTTTGCTAATACTTTATGCATCTTCAAAGTTACTACAATCTATTTACTGAGTGCTAAAACAGATAACATTGTTAAGATATCCTAAGGGATCTGGAAAGAATTAATTGTGAAGTGTTTTATGGTTGACTAATTCACCCCCCCTCTCAGTCACTTCATCCATATTCCATCAGAAGGAGATTATGGTATGGGAAAATTGTCAGAGAAATTCAAGCCCTTTCCACATGGAGGTAGGTGAGATAGTTCTAAAGCTAAGGGTGAGAGGTCATTTAATGAAGAAAATTTTATCCTTGTGGTTCACCTACTGTGGTTGCACCTACAATGTAAATTGGATTTGATTTGGATATCTTTGGGCTTTTCAACCATCCCTTCTATAATAACTCTTTGTTGTCGCAAGTAGTTTTGGTGGTTGACAACTTACTTTCCCTAAATGATTTGAAGCTTGTTGCAATTCTTTCTCTATAAAAGGATTCCCAAGATCATTTAGAAGTGGATGGAAAATTGAGATAGAAAATTTTATAAGTTTTCAATCAGGGATATAGTAGACTGTATTAGACTATGCCAATATAGAAATAGAAAGTTTCAAGTCTTTGGCTATTATTGTAGTGGTTCATATTTTGAAGCAAAATGTATACAAGAACATGATTCAACATATATAATACAAATATTTCAGATTCAAGTCTCTCATGTGTGTTCATTTCTTGAGTTATGAATTTTATGATTCATTGCATAGATTTTATCTATGTGTATGTTGTTATCCTTAGTTTTTATCTGGGATCAAATTAAAGTACTTTGGATAGAACATAAATTCATCTGGTTTGCACAAGGATTTTCATAAGAAGTACAGGTCTGGGTTGAATGGATAAATATTATCATAAGGTGGTAGTATTATAGGTCTTGAATTATTGGCATCAGTTGATTTTTGTATTCTAATTTTGTATTAGAAATATTGCCCAGTGGATAAGGCATTGGTCAGGAACAAGTATTTTCTACATTGATATATGTTTAGTTAGGTTTAGTTATATTCTACAAATTTTAAATAACCATTCAGAACTCTTTAAATATTATGGTTATAAGGTTGTATGTTCTTTATGGTAATTGAGAATCAATGAATGATTGGTCATCATTTAGTATTTTCTTATCATTTTATGCTATTAAAGTCCAAAGAGAATTGTAGAATGTTGTATGTTGAGCTGGATTATGTGTACCCACCTTGGTCTTGCAAAACCAAAAGCGCAGAGGGTAGTCTTGTCCCTATAGTTGGCCCAATTGCATTAGATTTACCTATATTTGGAACTAACCACTCCTAAAAATTTATCTATAGGTGTATTAGTGGCTTTCAAAGCATAAAATATATTTTGTGAACCAACACCCTCAACGTTACCCAAGGGGATTTAAACTTGTCACTTGAATTTGATACCACTTGAATGGAGTTGAGCTAGTCATTTCCCTCCAAAGATGCATCATTTTAGGAAACCACCACTATCCCAATTAAGAATCTCACAGGAGGCTGTCAAACTATGTCACAAATCTTGAGGGGATATGTTGGACACTTACCAACAATAACAACCTTATTTTAGAATTTTTATGCAAAACTTTTCAAAGAAGACTCACATTGGCAAGATGTCCAACCAATTTTGAAAAAAATAACCAAACATCATATTCTAAGGAAATTGGATACCAATTACAACTAGTACTTAGATAATACTCTATCCATTAAATATTTAGAGCATGCTATTTTTTCTATGGAAACTAATAAAAGTCTTGGTTTTGATGGGTTTTATCAAACTATGGAGAAACATATTAAAGATGATTTATATATGGTTTATTTGGAGGCTTTGGAGATTGGCTCTATAGGTCCAAATATTAATAGAGGCATTATAAAACTAATTCATAAAGGAAAAAATGAAGATATAATCATAGGTTGGTGTCCTATTGTATTACTTAACACTTATTACAAAATTATTGCTAAAGTTATTGCTATAAGGATAAAAACCTGTGGTAAAAGGTATGGTAAGACTTAATAAAATAGGTTTCCTTAGATGGATCTATATAATCTCATGGAAAACTATTGAATTGGTTCAACAATTAAACCAAAATACTATCATAGTTAAGCTAGATTTTGATAAAAATTATAAAAGGATGTGTTGGAGCTTCATCCTCAAAATATTGTGTTGGTTGGGGTTTGGTACCAAGTTATGTAAACATGTTGAAATTTTGTTTAAAGATGCTACTATCTAGCTGATTGTAAATAAAGATATGTGATTCCTTCCCCTTACAACACTCAATAAGACAAGGATGGCATTTATCTCTTTTTATTTATGTATCTATTACAAAAATACAATCAAATGGATTTAATCAAGGGTATTTATATCCCTAAAAATGTGGTAGTCATTAACTCTCATTTTTTGAGTGATAGCATGCAATTTTTCTTCAAAATTTTGAGGAAGAGATTTCAAATGCTATGGAAGTACTTAACCTTTTTTTTCTTTTTTTCTTTGTTGAAGTTATCCCATCATAAAATTGAATTTCTCATGCCACAAATAAATTATTTTCCTCCTTGGATTCCTATTGAATGGAAACAAATTAAACACGTACATACCTCTCATTACCTAGGTACCTCCTTTAGGTTGGGAGTGTCTATTTTTTAGATTTGGAGGTGGTTCCTTAATAAAATGAAAATTAAATTGCTTACTTGAAAAAATAATTCTCTCTTTAGTTGATAAGATTCAAGTTATCAATCATATATTTGTAGGCTCACATGTTTGTTATTCATCTTGTTAGATGCCTTCTAAAAAGGCTATGATGACCTTATTAAACTTGTTCACCACTTTTTATGGTCTAGTTGGAAAGGTAAGGATAGTTTCAAATGCACTTCTCGGTTACACTATATTTAACCCAAAGTTGAAGGTGGGTTGGGCATATTAGATCCTAAAACTCAAGGAGTTTGTCTAGCAACAAAATGAATAATTTGATAAATTAATGGAGATGACCATGGAAAATCTAGATATATTTTCATATTAGATATGTCTTAATCAAAAGGAAATGACAAATCATGACTTGGGTAGAAAAAAATTTGATGGCTCCATTTTTCCAAATTGGAGCTTCTTTCTCCTTAAAGTCTATCTGGAAGGCATTGTAGAAAGTATGTAAATATTTAAATTGGAAAGAATAGTTACTACACCATGGTTTTAATTTTGGTTCCACTTCTATTTTTTGGAATAGGTTGATTCAATACTATGAACAACCTCTTGTTGTCTCCTTTCCAAGATAGGCCTACCTTTTATTTAAGAGAGGAGTGTGACAATTCTAGGACTTATGGAATTTTTCTTCTATGAAGTGGGACAAATGGTTAAACATCAAGATATATTTTAGTCTAGACAATAGGCTTAAATAGTTTTTCATCATTGTGAAGTCCTTGGTCTCTATTGATCTAACTATGAAGCTTTGCAACCCTTTAAAATGTAATTTTCCCAAGTATAGATGTTAGTTGTTAAGCATTAGGTTAGGTTTTTTCATTAAAAGAAATATATCTATGTATCTTACCTATCTTTCCCTTAAAACATAGGCTGAATAAAAAATGGCAATGTAAATTTCAAGAGAGAACTTGGAGAAAATTAAGTGCTTGATATGGAGATCTAAAGTTGAAACTAATGCCCACATTCCAACCTAGAAAATTCTTCATTTTAAGCTTCTAATTGGTGACAGCTTGAAATGTACTATGATAAAACATGATAAATGTCCATTTTGTCATCAAAATAAAAGTCTAAAACATAAATTTTGGGACTATGCATGGACCCCCCAAAAATGTTATCACTAAATATGTTCGTTCCATCTTTGATCATGATTTATGCTGGAAAGAGACAATTTTGGGCTTGAATCTTTAGAAGAAAATTGTTGTTGATTCTATGAGGCATATTATTATAATTAATATACAAAAAAGAAAATGTGTTGTTCTATTTTTAAACCATGATATTCATCACAGAGCTGAAATGGTAAGGTTTTACTGTGATATCATATTTTATACCATGTTTTTATGTTCTCTATTGTAGGAAGGATCTAAATAACAATTGGAGATCATCAATCACTTAGATTGGATCAAGTTCCAACTGCTACAACTTCACAAATATGACACCACATGTGAAAAATAGCTTTAAAAAAATGTTAAAATTCATGATAAGATGATCTTTTGTAAACTCTTATTGAGCCATTATACTCATAAATGTTTAGGTGTCACAACTATAATTTTATATGTCCAAAATATTTCAACAATACTTAGGACTAAACTTGATGGTTTTTGTGATTTCATGGCTCACATAGAGAAGTTTTTGTCAGTTGAACCTTTGAGCTATTTTGGTTTGTGCTTAGTTTTTATTTTGTTTTGGAAATAAATTGGTTATCTTCTATTATGTAATTTATTCACTTCCTTTATTCAATAAATAAATAATGCATAATACCCACATGTTAAATCCATTTCTTACATAATCCATGAAAGAAAAGCACACATAAAAGATTATAGAATAACTAAATACATAGATCAAATAGACAAGCCACAAGATATATACTAGAAAAACCCTCAATAGGGAAAAACCCATTGTCCAAAAGAATCCATGTTCAATTTATTATTTAGTAATAAATCAATACATGCACTTACATAGTTACAATGAACAACTCTAAAACATAAAGTATCTCCTATGCATCCTCCATGTGTCTAAGCATGAGTCCACACATCCCATGTCATGATTCACATATGTGCTCCTTATAAATATTGAATAATATGTCAGTCCACTCACCCAACCAACCTTAACCACAAAATATGTGTTTTCTTATATATAATCAAGCTCACAAAATTACAACCAAGTGGTGAGATAAAATTGTGTGCCTTAAAATCAAGAGAACACAAAACCATTAACCCTTCATTTAATATTTGGTTTTGGGTTTTCACAATATATAATAAATTTGCTTACTTTGTTATTCAATGTCTCTCACACACATACTATAACTAACCTAATGTTCAAATACGCCTTTATGAGTGGCCCAAAATAATTATCTAGTGTGACTAAAAACATCTATTAGATGCACAAAACATAAATAATTATTTAATTTACAACATTAAAATATATTAATATTAAGCAAGGTGCACAAAACTTAGTCCTCATAATTATGACATCATGTGAGAAAGATGAAAAATCATCATACAAAAGTATAAAAGGGTCTTGTTACCAATTTAGTTTATCTATATTGTTAGATTTATAATTTACTTATGAATTAGAGCTAGGTGTTTTAAGTAGTTGTCCATACACATTATAGAAAAGTACAGGATGCAGAATATAAAGTGTATAATGTAGAAAACAATGAAATTTGATCATTATTTATTCAAATTTATATATGGATACAAAATTACTAAATATTTTCATGGAAATGTATTGTAAAACTAATTTACAAGGTGCAAATGTCAAATTTTATACAAGTACTTGAAACAATTCATTCAGATACCACACAATTTGTGGTAGATCCTAAAATATTGATTTGAATAAATGCATTGTAAAATAGAAAAGTACTGAGAGAGAAGGAGGATCCCCCATTGCCTGAATGGAATGCCTTTGAGTTGAATTTTGAAGAAGACCTGGGCTTGCATCTTCAACTTGAGTAGACCTACAAAAATGTAAAGAAAGGGGTCAGTTCATATGAACTGAGCAATGGAAGCTATTCCAAATATCTTTGCAATTTAAGCAATTCCTACAATATGGTCATTTAGATATATGCATAGAAAAGATGCAAAAGAAAGAGTAACATTTGAAAGTAAGGCAAATTTTATGCTAACATGTTTGTTTCATGTGTAGTTATAGGTATGAAGACATTGTGGAGATTGTTAAAGGGACATACATAAATTACAAGTATGAAACCTTTCAATCAAATCATGGAGTTGTCAAAGACTGGTTGTTGAAGGGACATGACATCTTGACATGAAACCTTTCAGCCCATTAAACCAATAATATTTGGCCACTAGAATCAATTACACTTGTGTATAATTACATACTGCTACAGGAGGAATCAATTTGCTATAGGAAGCAGCCACATTTTAATATGAAGTCAATCTACTACATGAAGAAGTTTTCTACAAGAACTTATCACATTCTACATATAAATAGAATTGCTATAGGAAGTAATTATCTTAACATATTGCTACTAGAAGTTGTTTTGTAGGCATTGGCTATTATACATGAATCAGATATGTATTCAAAGAATGCAACTTAAAATGGAATTTCTACTGGAGGCTATAAATGTAAGTGAATATCAATAGTATAGACAACCAATATTGAAGATATAACAACAAGATGTATCAGAAGCTTCATATCCTCTTGAAACATGTATAATTATTGCTATGAGAAAACTTTAGAAGAAAGGTATGCAGAAGAATTTTCTAGTTATTGAATTCAAAGTGTCAATTATTTAGACAAAACAGATCATAATACTCATATCTAGTTGTATGCAATAAAGAAAAAAATAAATCCAAGACATTTTCAGTAGAATGACATCAACGATCTAATGAAGGTGATAGAAGGGATGGTTACAATAGGGAATCATGGTTCCTAATTCTTCTAAAGGGTGTTGCTACAGAATGTAAAAGAAAATAGACATCAAAACATTAATGTAAGCTAAAAATATACTCAAATTAATGTGATGTTCTCAATAATTACTAGATACCAATGACAATGAACAATAGTTTCTATGTCAAATGTGGCCACTGAGTCATTTAGATAGGCACCCGACATTAATCAAGAAATAGGTCTTTTGGCTATTAGAAAGTCAAGGAAGTGTAATTACAACAGTGTTCATATGGTTATCTATCAATGTTCTATATGGATAAGATGGGAAAAGAAGTACGAAGCAAGTATTTATCGCAGTTCAACAACAATGAGATGCAATAATTTTACCAATACCCTTTAATAGCTAATGACAATGATCAGCTACAACATCGATAAGAAGTATGCCAGAAAATACATTGTCATAAGGTTTTGAGCAGTCATGTATTTTTTCTTTGTATATGAAACATAAGAGAAAGCTCGCGGCAAGAAAGAAACAGTCCAAAACTTGAGCCACGGTAAAATCTAGAATGCGGTTAGTATTGTATGGAAATATGAATTTAAGGATCTACAAAATAGATATAACCAAGGATCCTTCATGCTATGATATCCTATAGTACAGCATTGATATGTTTGTCACGGATGTATTTTTCTCAATATAAAGCAAATATAATAGATAGCTCACGGTATTGAATGATACCCAGAATAGAAAAGTGGAAAGAAGCTCGATATTGTTAAGGTGGTCATCTAAAATATTCAAGGGCACAATGGTTTGCATCACAACGAATGACCAAAGAACCTATAGCTGAGCACATACAATACACTGTAATAAAAATAATTTACGTAATGTTCTCAGTATAAGCTCACGACAAGAGGAAAAATAAAAAGTGCTTGAATACAAGGGAAAAAACTACAAGCCGTGAAAAGCTATAGGTACACTAGCCTGTAAACATTTAGAATAAACTCTTTTTTTTTTAGGACTGCGACTCAGAAGCGACAGTGAGGTAAAATGTTATTTGTTTGTTACTAAAATCCTTACTAGACCATCATAATTTTTTTATCAAACAAAAAGGAAACCCTTGCTTCCAGTTGAAACAATGAAATCCAAGCAATGTAGAAGTAAATGAGTCAAAGATACCTTTGATTCAAGTCGAAGACCATCAAATGTCTTTGAACCAGATCGAATTTAGGGCTCCCAAATAAACCTTAGCATGGTTGTAGCATGGCGACTAGGACAAACCAAAAATGAAAATGAAAATCATGTTTAGGGTTTAATCCCTTCTTTCAATCAGACACCCTTCTCCATAAAGCCCAATGTATAAAGATTTCGGGTCCAAGTTATATAAGCATTTAAAATATTCCCCTTTTCATTTTATGGGGTTAACATTTTTATTTATATATATTAAATTTTTATTATTTAATATATAAATAATTATTATTAATCATTTTTATTTATTATTTTCTTTATTATTTTATTTAATATTTATTAAATATCATTATTTAATAAATATTAAATAATGTAATAAATAAAATAATAAAATCCTTGCATGCATACTATATTGTAAAATCAATATTCTAAAGCGTTAAATTTATAAGACACTTAGAATAAATTGATTATTTTTTTATGCAAGAATGGGAAAAGGACAGACTTGAGATGATTCTCATGCAAACTTAACGATTCGATTTTAGAGTTTGGAGATTGTTTCAGTTATCTACATGCTACAAAGACTTCATTTCCAGTCTTGGAGAAGTACATTTTTTCCATGCAGTCAGTGAGCAGTTACATGCTATTTTTAAGTAGATTGAGGTAGTTTTCAGTAAGCTATCAGTTGATCATGGTCTAGAGGGAAATTTTGATGGGTTTCTTCACACTTTGGAGCAGTTTTGACATTGATATTCATGCATGATATTTTGCATCCGAGTTAGGGTTTTGGGCGCTATTTATTGTATTTTCACCTCATTTTTAGGGGTTCTTCTTTTGGCTCTGATTTTTGCATATTACAAATTTTTGAGCGAATTGTATGAGCACTTTGTAGCAGATATTTTTTCAGCATTGATTATATAGATACACCGGTTCCTTCTCATTGATTTGGGGTGCAATATTGTAGATTTTTTGCTTTTATATTGTGTTTATCCTTCATTCAAGCAACATTCCTTATTGTATGTTCAAATCTTGATACTTGTTATTGCAAGTCTTTGTTTGTGTCCTTATTCTTTTGCAAAAAATTGGTGAAGCCTAAGTTTCCCTTTCAAAACAAAAGATTCCAGGTACTTGCATAGAATCATTTTTGTAATTGCATGCTTGTCTAAGTATTGAGAATCATCAGTATCTTCAATAATTCATGTTGATTCAATTGAATTTTCATACAAATCATTGGTGTATCATCCCATTTAGGTTTTAAGTATTCATATTTTCTTATCCCTTTCCTCATATGCACATTATAGTTTTAGGTGATCACTACTAGGAACTGACCTGTATTCCAGAGATTCTTCTCTCATTTTAGGACAACTCACCACCCGAGAGAATTTCCATATTTCAACAGGATAGCTAAATTTCACATCAAGCTATAGGTGCAATCCTAATTTACAACAATTTTTGGGATGCCCAGTGGTTTTCGAACTACTCCTCAGTTCCTTGAATTAGAGATTATTACCGTTGTTTTGGTGTGACACCAGTATTCCATCCTTTTTGAAAGATTATTTTACAACACCTAGGCTACTTTGTTTTGAAGGTTCTTCGGTAGATTCAGTTGCAGATTTAATTATTATTTTAATGAGTAGAACTCCAACAAGATCAAACAAAGAGGGATTCATATACCAAGAATTGTAGCCGGGTAGAGGAGGAAGTAGATCAACAAGAAGAGGAAGAAAACCATGAGCTGTAAGAGGTAGATCTTCTTTATTTGGTTCTAATTTTTCATCATTTGATAACCCTATTTTCAAAGATCAAGCTATAAATTTAGAAGAACTTGAGGTAATTATTGAAGATTTTAGTTTTCCTCAAGATTCAAGTATTCCTAATAATTTTGGATCAGAATTACCTATTTTTGAAGAATTACCAAGGGATAAGTTTTCTTCTAGAGCATCCACAAGTGGCACTACAACAACTCCTCAAGGTTTGAAAACATATCAGCAAAATGTAATTCATCCTAACCAGCCTTCTATATTACCTTTAATTTAGCAACAAGTACCACCAGTTCATCAAATGGCCTAAAATTTTCCATATGTAGCTTTCAATGCTAGCAGCGCCTTACAAATTTCTACTCACCATGATATTCCACCAACAACACTAAAAGGTTTGCCATATTTTACTAGTGAAAATCATGTTTCAACAATTGAGCATATCGAGGATGTAGCCACTCTTTGTGGATTACATCAAGTTACACATGATGATGTAGCATTAAAATTATTAGCAGACTCTCTCAAAGGTAAAGCCTTAATTTGGTTATGAGGTTTAGCAGTTAATTCTATTGCTACATGGGATGATTTAGGAACCATTTTGATTAGTAAATTTGAAGATAAATCTGATAATCTTTCATTGGTTGAGCAATTGACTACTATTAAAAGGCATCCTAATGAGCATATTTTTTATTTTTATTTTTATTTTCAGCGGACTTGCGATAGAATTCTGGTATCTGTTAAACCTTCTAATGATTATGCCTTTTTATTTTATTTGAAGGCTTTTAACAGTGATATTTCAATTATGATATAGTCTATGGGTGGATGTACTTTGCCTGATGCATTTGATATTGTTGTTAGAGCTAAAAATAGTTTGATACAAGCTAGTAAGCTACCTCCTAGGCTTCTAATGCCTTATTTTGCAAAAATACAGCCAGTTGTACCAGTTATTATACCACCAATAGATGTTGTTACACCATTGCCAACATTACCAACATTTAATATGCAAGTTGCAGTAGAGGAAAATGTTGTTACAACTCCTTTTAGAGAGCTAAAAGAGCAGGATCTAGAGTTAAAGGATAAAAGTGATAGTACGATGAGAACCTTGCAAAGCTATGGGAATGAAATAAAAAACTTGAAGAGGCAACAAGGCCAATACAATAGGCCTCCTCAAGTTTCTTATCAACAAAATAGGTAGTCAAATCAAGCTTCTGGTTTAAACCAGCAACATCAAGCCCAAGGACAATAAATAAATTATGGTCAAAGAGCTGGTCAACCTTATAATTATTCAACTCCTAGTACTTATAAGGAGCTGGTAGTTATTCCTTGGAATAACTATGCACAAGAGGAGGAGTGATGTAATACTTGCAACGCTAGCCACTTTTAGCTTGATTGTCCTCATGCGCTTGAAGCAAGAAAGCAAGATGTTTTAAAGGGACAATTAGTAAGTGTTCAAGGAGAAGCCCAACATGATCAGGTACAACCACAAGGTAATCATGATGTGACTCTAATGAATTTTAATGAAGATGAGGCTGTTATAGCAGCGAATTTTGATCCAAACCAAGTATGGAATCCCATAACAACAAGTACAAGGTCAAAAACCAAGGCATTAGATAATCAACAACAAATTGATAAGGTACAAGAACCTATTGTTATGACACAACAACAAGCCATTAAAGGAAAACAACAACAAGTACAAGCTCAAGAGACAACAGTGCCACCATCACAACTAGCAAAGGAGCTTGTTGTTCCAAAACACCACCAGATGATTAGTGTTCAAAATTTTAATATAGTTGATCATTTAAAGAAAACACATGTTCATGTATCCATTTGGGATGTCTTAGCACTTCCAGGGCAAAAGGATATGCTACAGGAAACATTGCAATCACTTGCATTGTCTGATGATGCTTTGGCACAACAAACACCTAAGGTTCTAATAGCTGCAAATGCCACTTCAACCCAACAACCATCCAAGCTGGTTAAACCGCCACTTTTTTATGTCACTATTATAATAGGACAACACCTAGTTCATAATTGCATGATTGATTATGGTGCTTCTAGCTCAGTTATGCCAAAGAAAATTGTAGACTAGCTAGGCCTTGAGTATGAGCCACTTGAAAAGGGGGTAGTTCAACTAGATGGGACAACCGTTGAAATTGTTGGAGTCATCAGGAACCTAGATTTGACCATGCATGCTTGTCCTATTTTTTCAGTTCCTATGGATGTTTACATTATTGATTTGCCTCCTAATTTTTCTCTTTATCTATCATGAGATTTCATTGCCAAAATAGGAGGTTATTTATTTGAAGATTGGTCCCATATGCTTTTTTCACACTAGGTATGGCACTAAGGTCACTATTCCTTCAGAACCTATTGCAAAATTCTGCATTGAGAAACATGTTGGTGGTACTAAAAATGAAACAACAACTCTGATGTTTGATCAAGAGGAAATTGTTGCTATTCGCGAGTCTCAAACTTAGATAGATTAGGTTCCTGATATATTATTAGATGTATGGGCTACTAAAAATGTTAAAATTTCAAAAGAATGGATAGAAGAGTCAAGCTTGGGTAATTATGTTATTCATGAAACCACTGATTTCTTGCCAAATGTCATAAAAGTTTTAGATTTAAGTCTAGAACAGTAACCTAATGTTGTTTGCAAATTATTTTTTGATGGTTCACGTAGCAAGATAGGTGCAGGAGGAGACTATATGTTGATTTCACCAGCAAATCAAAGGTATTATGCATCATTTAAATTTATTTTCAATTGTAGCAATAACATTGTTGAATATGAAGCACTTGTGCATGGATTAAAATGGGCAATTAAAAGAGGTATTAGTTGTTTACAAGTGTTTGGTGATTCAAAACTTATTGTTAATCAAGTTAGAAATATTCATACAACTAAAAATGATTTATTAAAAATTTATAAGCATGTTGTATGGGATCTAATTGAAGGATTAGAAGCTTTTAATTTATAATATGTACCTAGAAATTAGAATAAGCATGCTGAAAGACTTGCTGCAATTGGAGCACAATATGATATTCCAACCGAAATTAGTAAAGTTAAAGGTCAAAATTATGTAAAATTGGTTGTTAGACATGTTGTTCCAAATAATGCTGACAGTTGGCAAGTTTTTGAATCTGATCAACATATTGTTAACTTCTTAAGAGAAGAATCTAAATTTTCTCAACATAACCAGTATAAATTACATGACCAATATGAGGACCAAATTATTCAATTAAGGATAAATAAGTTGCCCAAAGGTCTTGTGACCTTAGAATCAATTTTCAGCATTGATGATCAGTTAGAGAAGGATAAATCCAACTTGCAAATTAAAGAAGAACATTATGAAGAGATTGCAGTTGCAAAAGATAAGATGTTGAAACTTGGGAAGGTATGCACACCTTAAGAACGTCAAACCTTTGTCAATTTATGCAATGACTTTCATGATATTATTGCTTGGAACTATTTAGATTTAAAAGGTTTTGATCCTAGTATTTCTTAGCATACCATTGAGTTAGAACCAGAAGCAAAATCAGCTAGGCAAAAATAGAGACCGGTAAATCCTAAGTTAGAACCTCTTATGGTTAAAAAATTGAATAAACTCATTGCAAGTAATATAATATTCCCAATCAAACATACCTCTTGGGTATCAAATTTGGTTCCAGTAAGGAAAAAGAATGGAGAAATCAAATTGTGTGTTGATTTTCATGATTTGAATAGAGCTTCATTGAAGGACAGATATCCTTTGTCTTCAATAGAGTAGATATTATAGGTTTTTTCAGGCTCAGAATGATTTTCATTACTTGATGGTTTCTCTGGTTATAACTAGATTTTGGTAAAGGAAGATGATAGGTTTAAAAATGCATTTACAACCAAATGAGGAACTATGACTTATCAAAAGATGCCATTTGGTTTGTCAAATGTGGGTGTAACTTTTTAGAAAGCAATGGATAAATCTTTTATAAACTTAATGTACAAGTTTGTACTTGTTTATCTTGATGATATTACTATTTTTTCAAAGAATGCATCAAATCACTTTCAACACTTAAGAGTTATATTTGAAAGATGTGGGGAATATGACATTTTTTTTAAATCCCAAGAAAAGTGTATTTTTTGTTCATGAGGGTAAGTTACTAGGATTTATTGTTTCTAAAGAAGGTATTACTATTGAACATAAAAGAGTAAGTGCTAGTCTCGGTCTATTGCTTCCAGCTCATAAGAAGGGACTTCAAAGTTTCTTGGGTAGGATTGATTTTGCGAGGAGACTTATTCCAGATATTGCTAAATTATTAATGCCATTAACATATATGCTTAGAAAAAACATGACTTTCAGTTGGACTAAGGAAGGTAAGGATAGTTTTGAGTTGATAAAAGAAGTATTAGTTGTTGCTCCCATGTTATTAAATCTATATTTTTCAAAAGATTTCATTTTGTACGCTTATGGAAACATTGATAACATAGCTATTATGTTAGTACAGAAAAATGATGAAGTTTTTGAACAACCCTTAGCATTTTTCAATCAAGGAATTAAGGATTATGAGTTACATTATTCATTTGTTGAGAAACATGTGCTTGTTGTTATAAGAAGTCTTAAAAAATTTAGGCACATGCTTTCAAACAATAAAATAAAACTAATGGTTGCACATCTTTCTATTAAGGATTTTTTGTTGAATAAGGATCTTAATACCAAAATCGCTGGCTGGATTACCAAAGCAATAGAATTTGATATTGAAATTAAAGTCACAAAGCTGGTAAGAGGGAAAGGTTTATGTGAGCAGCTTGCAGGAAATGGAGATAATATTCCTAAAGCTGATTTTAATACTATTTTGGCCTTATTAAAAAATGATCAATTTGTTGTTCCTAATAAACAAAATGATTGGGTGGATGATATGATCACCTTCTTGCAAATAGAATGTTGTCCTGAAGGTTTGGAAAGGTCAAAATGAAGGTATTATAGATTACAGTCTATCCCTTGTTATTTACTAAATGATATTTTATTTAAGAATGATTTGCAAGGTGTTGTGTTGAGATGTATTAAACTAGATCAAATTGAGCATATTTTACATCGATTTCATGAAGGGCCAGCTAGAGGCCACTTTTCACCAAGAGATACAACCCTCAAAGTGATGAAAGTAGGCTATTATTGGCCAAATGTATTCAAAGATGCACATTCCTGGGTAAGAAAATGTAAACAACGTGCAATTTTTGTTGGTAAATAAAAATTAGCAGTGATGCCTTTGCAACCTATTCAAGTGGACCAACCATTTATGAAATGGGGTCTATACTTTATTGGTGTCATTAACCCAACTTCAAGTGCAGGACATAAGTGGTTATTGACATCCACTGATTATTTCACAAAGTGGACTGAAGTAGTTGCTCTTAAAGATGCAAATGAGACTATTGTTTTAAATTTGTATGGTGATCTAATTTGGTGTACCAAATTTGATTATTTCAGATAACACACTTGCATTTACAAGCAACAAGATTTCAGAATGGGCTGTTAAAAATGGTGTGTTTCTAAATACTTCATCAAATTATTACCCACGGGGTAATGGGCAAGCTGAATCCAGTAACAAGAACTTGATTCAGATCGTAAAGAAGACTTTGGAAGGGAATCAACATTCTTGGCATGATAAATTGAAATCAACACTATGGGCTAATAGAATAACTCCAAAAAGATCAACTGGTATGTCTCCTTACACGCTAGTTTATGGTAAGGAAGCTAGATTGCCTATTTCAGTTGAGTTTCCAACACTTGATTTTATGTATCAATTGGATTTGATTGATGAGGAGCCTATGACAACAAGGTTGGCTCAACTCAATGAAGTAGAGGAGAAAAGGAGAGATACCTTACATAGAATTGAGATTCATCAAGCTCAAATGAAAAGAACATTCAATAAGAAAACATCTCCCAAGAATTTCTAGCTAGGAGACATTGTATTAAAATGGGATGAATTGAAAAGTAGGTCTCGAAGGCATACAAAATTTGATGTTATGTGGGCTGGTCCATGTATCATAACAACCAGTATGCCATACAATGCTTTTCATTTATCTACACTTGAAGGAGAGGAGTTAGGAATCTCGATTAATGGGATTCACCTCAAGCGTTGCTTTTGAGGTATTTTTTTATTTTAGAAATAAGTGCAGTTGCACAATAGATTCAAGTTTGATTGAGTTTTCATTTTTCAATAAGTATTTTTTCAACACATTCAGTTTCATCTTTGGCGTATTAGTTGTCAGTTGTTAGTTCTTTGAAAGCTACAAGATTGATTACTTCATAGGTAAACTATTATGAAATCTACACATTAATCATAATGCGAAATATTGGATATTCCAAAGTTTTGAATCATGCTCAATGTCCACACTTCACAACAGGTTACCTATGACATATCCTTGCTTACAATTTTCAGCAGGAAAGCAATTTTTTCAAGGAGAAATGCAATTAGAATAGTGCATAAAATTGATTACAACCAACTTATTCGCATATGGCATGGAACTTATTATGTTTCCATATATCAACAAGCTAGTTCTAATCAATCATTAAACAACAAGGTTGACTCAAATTTGTTTTCAAGATTTCAGCAAGCTATCTTAGAAATTAATAGTTACATCCCATCAACATAATCATACAAATGTATACCTCAAAATACATTGCCTTGAAATATATGGAGGTAATACTCACTCAGAAAAACTAGTATAACAAAGATATAATGATGGTGAAGACAAGTAGATACAGATTTCTAAAACAACATGCAAAAATTTGTTTGGTTTTAGTTTCAATTTCAGTTTTCAGTTGGAGTGGTGTGTTTATTTTCAGCATGGATGTTTTAGTTTTCTTAGTTTTCAAAGTTTAGTAGTTTCTAAAAGTTTGGGAAGGTTCAATTTTTCTAAGTTGAAGACTCTGTGCCCAAGGGATATGCAAAAGGTAGCTAGTCTGTTATTATTTAGCAGGAAAACACCCTTGAGAGGTCGCCAAAAATGTTACCAATTTAGTTTACCTAAATTGTTAGATTCAAAATTTACCTCTGAATTAGAACTAGGTGTTTTAAGTTGTCCATACACATTACAAAAAAGTACAGGATGCAAAATATAAAGTGTATAATGCATAAAACAATGAAATTTAATTATTTCTTATTCAAATTTATATATGGATACAAAAGTAGTAAATCTTTTCATGGAAATACATTGTAGAACTACTTTACAAGGTACAAATGTCAAATTTTATACAAGTACTCAATACAATGCATTCAAATACCACACAAGCCGTGGCAGCTCCTAAAATATTGATCTGAATAAACACATTATAAAATAGAAAAGTATTGAGAGAGAGAAGGAAGAGCCCCCATTACCTAAATGGAAGGCCATTGAGTTGAATTTTGAAGAAGACCCGATCCTACATCTTCAGCTTGAGTAGACTTGCGAAAATGTAAAGAAAGGGGTCAATTCATATGAACTGAGAAATGGAAGCTATTCCAAATATCTCTGCAATTTAAGCAATTCCTACAATATGGTCATTAAGATCTATACATAGAAAACATGCAAAATAAAGAGAAACATTTGAAAGTAAGGAATATTTTATGCTAACATGTTTGTTTCATGTGTAGTTATAAGTATGAATACATTGAGGAGATTATTAAAGGGACATGCATAAATTACAGGTATGAAACTTTTCAATCAAATCATGGAGTTGTCAAAGACTAACTGTTGAAGGGACATGTGACATCTTGTCATGAAACCTTTTATCCCAATAAACCAATCATACTTGGCCATAGGAATCAATTACAATTGTGTTTAATTGCCTACTACTATAGGAGAAATCAATTTTCTATAGGAAGAAACCACATTTCAATATGAAGTCAATTTGCTACAAGAAGAAGTTTGCTACATGAACTTATCACGTTCTGCATATAAATAGAATTGCTACAGGAAGTAATTATCTTAACATATTGCTACAAGAAGTTGTTTTTCAAGCATTGGCTATTATACATGAATCAAATATGTCTTCAAAGAATGCAGCTTAAAATGGAATTGCTATAGGAGGTTGTAAATGTAAGTGAATATCAATAGTATATACAACCAATATTGAAGATATAACAACAAGATCTATCAAAAGCTTCATATCCTGTTGAAACATGTATAATTACTGCTATGAGAAAACTTTAGAAGAAAGGTATGCAAAAGCATGTTCTAGTTATTGAATTTAGAGTGCCAATTATTTAGACAAAATCGATCATAATACTCATATCTAGTTGTATGCAATAAAGAAAAAAATAAATCCAAGACATTTTCAGTAGAATGACATCAACAATCTAATGAAGGTGATAGAAGGTATGGTTACAACAATGAATCATGGTTCATATTTCTTCTAAAAGGTATTTCTATAGAATGTAAAAGAAAATAGACATCAAAACATTAATGTAACCTAAAAATATACTCAAATTAATGTGATGTTCTCAGCAATTACTAGATACTAGTGACATTGAACAATAGTTTCTATGTTAAATGTGGCCACTGAGTCATTTAGATAGGCACTCGACATTAATCAAGAAATAAGTCTTTTGGCTATTAGAAAGTCAAGGAAGTATAATACAATAGTGTTCATATGATTATCTATCAATGTTCTATATGGATAAGACTGTAAAAGAAGTACGAAGAAAGCATTTATCTCAGTTCAACAACAATGAAATGCAATCATTTTACCAATACCCTTTAATATCAAATGACAGTGATCAACTACAACATCAATAAAAAGTATGCCAAAAAATACATTGTCGTAAGGGTTTGAGCAGTCCTGTATTTTTTCTCTGTATATGAAACATAAGAGAAAGCTCATGGCAAGAAAGAAACAGTCTAAAACTTGAGCCACGATAAAATCGAGAATGTGGTTAGTATTGTATGGAAATATGCAAGCAAGGATCTACACAATAGATATAACCAAGGATCCTTCATGCTATGATATCCTATAGTAAAGCCTTGATATGTTTGTCACAGATGTATTTTTCTCAATATAAAGAAAATATAATAGAGAGCTCATGGTATCAAATGATACCCATAATAGAAAAGTGGAAAAAAAGTTTGATATTGTTAAGGTGGTCATCTAAAATATTAAAGGGCACAATGGTTTGCATCACAGAGAATGACCAAAGAACCTGTAGCTGAGCGCATACAATACACTATAATTTTTTTTATACATAATGTTCTTAGTATAAGCTCACGATAAGAGGAAAAAGAAAAAGTGCCTGAATACAAGGGAAAAAACTACAAGTAGTGAAAAGCTATAGGTACACCAACCTATAAACATTTAGAATAAAATCCTTCTTTTTTTTTTAAGACCACGGCTCATAAGCGACAGTAAGGTAAAATGATGTTTGCTTGTTACTAAAATCCTTACAAGACCATCATAAAAAATTTATCAAACATAAAGGAAACCCTTACTTTCAGTTGAAACAACAAAATCCAAGCAGTGTAGAAGTAAATGAGTCAAAGATACATGTGATATAAGTCAAAGACCATCAAATGTCTCTAAACCAGATCGAATTCAGGGCTCCCAAATAAACCCTAGCATGGTGACCAGGAAAAACCAAAAATGCAAATGAAAAACATGTTTAGGGTTTACTCCCTTCTTTCAATCGGACGCCCTTCTCCATAAAGCCCAATGTATAAAGATTTCGGGTCTGAGTTATATAAGCATTTAAAATGTGCCCCTTTTCATTTTAGGGGGTTAACATTTTTATTTATATATATTAAATGTTTATCATTTAATATATATAAATAATTATTATTAAATTCATTTTTATTTATTATTTTCTTTATTATTTTATTTAATATTTATTAAATACCATTATTTAATAAATATTAAATAACGTAATAAATAAAATAATAAAATCCTTGCACATGCATACTATATTGTAAAATCAATATTCTAAAGTGTTAAATTTATAAGACACTTAGAATAAATTGATTATTTTTTTATGCAAGAGTGGGAAAAGGGCATGATGAGTCAAGTTTATGGGATGTTTTGTTTATGATTTTCTAAGTTCAGACTTAAATATCTTATGGTTTTTCATAAACATTATATAGTCTTTTATGTTTCTAAGCTTTAGCCATATGTATATTTGATACTTTTGAAACTTAAGGACAAGACTAAATATATATATAGATTAATGAATGTTATGATAAAATCTAGTATTTTTCTTCTCTAGCTTTAATGGGTAGACCTCCTGCAACCGTGTGACAAGACTACGTTAAAATAGGAAAACTTATTATAATCTCTGCCTTGGATTTGTGTTGTGGATTTTGTTATGTTAACCTTTTGTAGGAGAAGAACAAGTCAGCAAGGAGCGCGGACTCAAGGATGAGTGGGTCTTTTAAGGTGGATAATTGTTTCAAAGTTCATCATAGGTCCACTCCTTCCATAACTTTGCGGTTGCTGATTTAGACCAAGTCAATCTAGTTACCAAGCGTTCCTATATTCTCAAAGCACTAAATATGGCTTATCCTCTTGCATAAATGATGTTGTCATTCCTATAACTGAAGGTGTTATGCTATGTAATGAAAGACCTAGTTTGTAGGAGTTCTATTTTTCTTAGTTGCTTTTAAATAAGCTGGAACTTATGATTCTAGGCTAGTTAGACATTTTGAGGAATTCGTATTGTAATCCAACAATAGAGTAAAATACTTTGATATCCTATATTGTATCTATGTTTTGTTGAATGAATATATGACAGTTCTTCATTTCAATCTCTGAGTTATAATTCATTCATACTTCCATGGGGGCCCACACAGGAGGTGAATTCCCTGTTCATGCTTAAGTAGGATTCAGTTAAGTTTCTTTGAAGTTGTTAAGTATTATTGCTCCTACAGCCACTGGTAGTAGAACCATTGATTGTTTCCTATAGCATAGGTTTACTTCTAAAGCATTATCTATTTACTATTAAGTTTTTCCTTCAAGATGAGAGTTAATCTGTAGTTTCAGTTTCTAGTATAAATCTCCTGTAGCAATAGCTTTTACTTTAGTAGTGATGACTATTGAGAAGAACTAAAGCATAAACTTTGCAGCCATCATCTCAAGTTCACGTTCCCAGATTGATACATTTAATGAAGTCTAGCATGATGTTCTAAGTAGATACATGATGATTTTCAGCAATGAATCACTGTTAAAGGATATCCAATCCTTGAGTTACTAGGATATTATTTTAACTAGTCATTTTTGGTGTTATTGCCAGGGATGGTGTCAATTTAGTTTGACCCAGAAGTCATTAAGTTAGTCTTCATTCTGTATAATTTTTCATGCATAGACGTAGGGATCATCTTGGGAAATTCCTTCATAACCTTAATCAAGGAGAACCATTTGAGGTTTTCGATCCAACGTTTGAGGAACCCCAATTAGAAAACCCACAAGAAGAAGAACCGTTTGAGAATGTGTTTGTTGATGCCTATGATCACTTGCCTTCACCACCATCATATGAAGAGTCTTACCACTTAAATTCCCTCTTTGCTTGCCTAGAATATCTAGATAACGTAATGGCTCATCCTACTTTCCCTTTTCCTATTCCTACTTAGCAAGGTAACCAAAATCTAAAGAATATTCCTGCAACCGCACTTCTTAAATTCTATGGAATCATCATAGAGGATCCAAAGACTTTCCTCTTTGAATTTGATGTCCTCTGTAGAAGCTATGACTACACCACTGACGACCATAAGCTCAAACTATTTCCTTCCACTTTAAAGGAGGCTGCCCTATGGTGGTTTATGAGTTTGGGTGCTAATGCTGTAGCAAATTGGAATTCAATGTGCACCATGTTTCTTGATAAGTATAAAGATTATTGCAGAGGAGGAGACTTAAAGGGAGATGATATATTTAAAATGTCACAAAAAGAAGATGAAACCTTGGAAGACTATGTCTCTAGGTTTATGTTCAGCCTGCAGTGTAACACACAACATGAGCTAAATGAAGAATCTCAAAAGCATTTGTTTTTGAGAGGTGTGAATGATGGGAGCATAGAGGCCCTTGACCTTATGGCAGGGGGAGACATTACTTAGAAGACATGGGATGACATAAAGAGCATATGTCTAAACTATTCTAGAGCTACTATCAAGAAAGGAAGAGGCTTGAGAGCCTTGCCTCACAAGTCCAATGGTGCAGGGGTGTCCAAAATGGAGCTATCCAATCTATTGTCAGATTTCAAGCAAGACATCATTAATGATGTCACTACTCAATTGGACACAATGCAGGCAAGGAGAAAAAAAGATGAAGCTGATGCAATGTTAGCAGAGTATTGTCCACACTGTAGGGAGAAGAAAAAGAATTGTCAGTGTAAGTCTATTGCAAGCTTGGAGTCCAAACCAATGCCTACCGAGCTCAAAGCCATTGATGAGAATGGAGAGGTTCTCTACATTGCCTAGCAAAGGCCATGGGCTCAAAGACCAAGTATTCCCCAAGATCCTCTTCAAAATTTTAATAATAATAATGCATGGAAAAATCAACAACATAGTGGATTTAGTGGGTATAGTAGTTGGCAATAGCCTCAGCAAGGTTGGCAACAACCTCAGCAAGGCTGGCAGTAGTATCAACCTAGTTGGCAGCAGCCTCAACAAGGTTGGCAACAACCTCAACAAGGCTAGCAGCAACATTAGCTAGGATGGTAGCAATCTCAACAGGGTTGGTCACAACCTCAGCAACCCTAGCAATAGTCCTAGTAGGGGTGGCAACAACCACACAATTAAATGAACCAATCAAACCAGCAAGCTTTGATGCCACCACCTCAGCAGTAGGCTTTGATGCCTCCTCCTACAACCAACACTACTTCCCCTTAACAAACTCAATTGCCTGCTCAGCCTACTCCTAATCCCAACAATGCCAAACCAACAAAACAGTAGCAGAGCTATGCAATTTCCCTAAATAATATCCATTTCAGATCTGGCACAACCCTTCCTCCTCCACAATAGCCTATCATTACCAAAGTTGAGGATGCCTCGATAGAACCAACTGAGGTACTAGTCCAACCTACTGCTCTTGTTGATCATGCAACACAAGAACCCCCATTTCCTCATCGGTTGGAGGAACAAGTTAAGCCAATGGAAAATCAAGCAGTGTTGGATTTGCTTGCCCAACTAAAGCAAATGACAGTAAAGATTTCCCTGTTAGATGTCATAAAAGAAGTACATGCATATACTAAAGCCATCAAGGAAGCTTGTATCAAGCAGCCTGGGAGAAAGAAAAAGGATCCTAAAACCATTCATGTCCTAGGCCAGTTATCTGATCTAATGTTGGAGATATTAACAGTTCCCAAGTATTCTGATCCTGGTAGCCCTGTGGTTATAGTCACTATTCAAGGAATGCAAGTCCAAAATGCTCTAGTTGACTTAGGTGCATCCATAAATGTCATGACCAAGGAAGTAATGTCGTAGTTGCATATCATCAGTCTTAGGGAAACCCCAACCATCCTTTAGCTTGCTGATAGTTCCACCATTACACCTGATGGGATGGTAGAGGATGTAATAGTCACCTTGAATTCTTGGGAATATCCGGTTGACTTTGTTGTCCTTTCTCCAAAGGCTAACATGGGAGGATATCCAATAATTCTAGGTAGGCCTTGGCTAGCTACTGCAGATGCCTATATAGCTTGTCGGTCAAGAAAAATGACTATATCCAATGGAGTCAACACTAAAAATATGACTCTGTATTCCCCAACTCAACCTCTGTTGCAAGATGACCAGATAATCTGGCCAGATTTGGATGATACTGAACCTGAGGTCAATTCCATTCATCAGTTAATGATGATATCCAGGGAACCTTTTGTAGCTTCTAGGGGAGAAGATGAAATCATTTCCTCCATTATTATGAATGAGTACGAAGTGCAATCCCAAGGGTGTTCCCAAGAGGACTATGTTCTTGAAACTTTGTTACCACCTATTGATGCTCTGAAGTATTCAAAAACTTCCAAATTTCTTCATACATTATTGCCTCATGAAATGGAGTCTTCCCTAATTGCTCACCTATCCATGGTAGACAAGGTCACTAAGCTAGAGGTCAACTCAGGAAGGGAGTTAAATGTAAATAGCGCTTTGACTCCCTCTCAGCAGACAGATGTCCTACAGCTTCTAAAAGAACATCAATCAGCCTTTGCTTGGGATTATACTGACATGAAAGGTTTAGACCCTAAGCTCTGCACTCACAAAATTTATATCAGCCCTAAATTCAAATATGTTCGCCAACCTCAGCGAAGGGTTAACCCAGCTCTAAGGGATATAGTTAAGAATGAGATGCAGAAGTTGTTAAATGCTGGCTTCATCTATCCCATTTCTGATAGTTAGTGGGTCTCCCCTCTTGTTATAGTGCCTAAAAAAGGAGGGAAGTGGAGAGTTTGTGTTGACTATAGAGAGCTTAACATGGCCACTAAGAAGGACAACTTTCCATCGCCGTTCATAGATCAAGTCCTTGATAACCTAGCTGGAAAGAAATACTTCTCTTTTCTAGATGGATTCAATGGTTATAATCAGATACAAATAGCCCCTGAAGACCAAGAGAAGACAACATTCACCTACCCATGGGGCATATTTTCCTATTCAATGCTACCTTTTGGGTTGTGTAATGCCCCTACTACCTTCCAGCGAGCTGTGATCAGTATATTCTCAGATATCTCTGTTGATTACATGGAGATTTACATGGACAACTTTACCACCTACGAGCATACTTTTGATGAGGCCAAGGAAAATTTGGAGAAAGTTATTTAGAGATGTCATGATTATAACCTCTCTCTCAATAGTGAAAAGTGCTTCATGATGATGAAAGAAGGGGTTGTCTTGGGACATTTCATATCTTCAAAAGGTATTCAAGTGGACCCTGCCAAGATTGAAGTGATTAGCACATTACCTACTCCAGCAAAATAAAAAGATGTGTGAAGTTTTCTTGGGCACACTGGGTATTATAGAAGGTTTATAAAGAATTTCAGTCAGCTTGCAACACCACTGTATAATTTTCTCAAGAAGGATGCTGAATTTGTTTGGGATTCTGAGTGTGCAAAGTCTTTCCTGTAGCTTAAAGAAGTTCTCACTACAACACCGATTTTGAGAGGACCTAATTGGGGTTTTCCTTTTCACATCCATATTGTTGCCTTAGACTATGCTATTGGAGCTATGCTTGGCCAAAAGGTGGACTCAGTTGAGCATGCAATTTACTTTATTAGTAAAAATTTGCAAGGCGCTGAGTTTAATTACATTGTCACTGAAAAAGAACTTCTTGCAGTCATTTATGCCTTGAATAATTCAGACACTACATCATTGGATATGATATCTATGTGCATACCAACCATTCTGCTATTAAGTATCTCATGAACAAGCCTGCAATCTCTGGAAGATTGGCTTGCTGGTTGTTGCTTATGTAGGAATTTGACATTACCATAATAGATAAACCTGGTAAAACCAATGTGGTAGCTGATTTTCTTTTTAGGTTGCATGTACCTGATGATCATGCAACCATTAATGAAAATTTTCTTGATGAACATCTTTTCTTGCCGACTACACACAATCCTTGGTATGTTGATATTGCCAATTATCTCACAACTGGTAAGACACCAGCTCATTTCTCTGCTAAATAAAGAAGGTTGTTAACTGAAAAGAGCTTTAATTATTCATGGATTTTTGGCTTCATGTTTTATACTGGTCCTAACCAAGTAACTAAAAGATGCATTAGAGAGGATGAAACCTATGATATCCTCAAAGCATGTCATGATGAACCTTGCGGTGGACATTTTGCTGCCAAAAGAACAACATTGAAAATTTTGACTACAGGTTACTATTGGCCCAGTCTACACAAAGATGCTGCTCAGGACACCAAAAAGTGTGACAAATGCCAATGCATGGGATGGCCTACAAAGATAGATGAAATGCCACTGCAGCCACAGGTAGTTGTCGCACCCTTTAACTGTAATACCCCAAAATTGGCACCTATTTAATTTCATCAATTTTGGTGCATTATCTTGATTTTACATCACCAAAGTCCTAGTTCCCTAGGCAATTTTCTCTCTCATATCTGACTTAATTTGACTTGATGTCAATTGCAAAGATCATAAATTGCAATAATCAAACGCTAAAATAATTCCTAAGTCCTAGACTTTATTTGGCTAAATAATCTCTATGATACATTAATTTAGTTCTAAAGTCCTAAGCACTTTGAATTAAATTAAAATCTACCCCTTTGGCTAATTACCCTTAAAAAGGAATTAATAAATATTTAGTTAATTGAATGGACACCTCTTTATTTGAATTTAATAATTCAAATTACTCGAAAGGTCACCTCCCCACATGTGGCAAATTCCATTTTTTTAATTAAATAATTCATTGTCTTTTTGTCTCAATTAGGAATGAAGAGTCCACCATTTCGAATCAAGAAACTCTTCATTCCTCTTCTGGCTTGTTCTATTTAATGAACCTCTTTTTCTCATTCAAAGGGCAATTTTTGAGAGCATCTACACTATAGGCATTTTTTAGTCTCATATCTCATTATTTTCAAAGCTCTTTTATTGCATTATCTAGTTTAATTTCTCATATTAGTGTAATTGCATTTCACATTTAGATTAAATTTGCTTACTTGTTCTTAGTCTAATATCATCTTTATTTCAAAATCAAATAAAAATCTGCATTTCATATTTCTTTCAAAGTTTTCTAGATTAATTGCATTCATTCTTAGCTTAGTTTCATTTTGCTCATATTTGCTTTCAAATCCTCCATTGTTGAATTGGTCTCCCAGCTGTTGGCTCTCGTTTTGAGAGTATTCAAACACCCCATTCACATAGGAGGCAACAGGTCACCTCACCATGGAATTTGGATTGAGTTCTTCATACTCTCTCTCGAATTCTATCAAGTGAATAATGACCATGTTTTTTTGTGCCTGTTTTAGAGGTCACATTCAGTCACATACATTTTGGCGCCCACCGTGGGGCAGAAAAGATCAATTTCTGGCCTCATTCTTCATTGGTTTTTCAACTTTAGTGTTGGTTTCATGCCTTGTACGGCCATTTACAGCTTGAAAATCTTTTAATATAGTAATGGATGGATAGAATGATGAATTCTCTTTCTCATGCTTTTGGTTTGGTTGATTTTTATTGAGAAATGAATAAGTTATGATCATTTTGGTGAAATTGGGTATTTGCAGATTTGAGATTCTCTGAATAAAGTCAGATTGAAATGTCTGGTGCGGACAAATTATGAAGAATCAAGATCTCTAATAATATTCATTGGAAAGATACATGAATTAGATTTCATTTCCTTTTTTTTTGAGTCATTTTTATGCAGATTTGTGAAAGTTATGAGCATTTGAGTGAAAACTGGTTTTTAACAATCTGCATTGGAGTTGCAGGCAATGATTTGCTCTTAGAAAATGATTTATGAATGGAAAAAATAAATGGCTTACATATTTGGAAACTAGACTCATTAATAGTTACTATGAAATTGGTTTGGTTTCATTTGTATTCTTTTTGAGAAAGATATGTGATTCCCTAGGCAGGGCCTGGTGTTTTAAATCTGATTTATGACAGAACAATTGCAGTCTGAAAAGGTTAATGGTTGAGGAACCAAATGGAATCATAAGACCTTGTAATTTTGGAAAATGGTAGTTCTTGATGTTAGCTAAAAACTTCATTCTTTCCAGAAGTTTTAATATTATGATTTTATGGGTCAAATAAATCAATCTTTAAAGACTGTCTTGAAGATAGCAATGTTACATATCTTACGGTTTGTCATTGATTTGTCTTGATTCTATACTTTTGGATGTATGCTAAATGCTGGATTGCAGATCTTTGGACCTAAGGTGAGTTCTTAAAATCTCTAAAACATTTAGACTTTGGGATTAAAATTAATCTCTCATGTGTTTGGCTTGAGTGTTTACATGCTTTCATAGAACACATTTCAATTGATGCTCTTAATGGGAAATGAATGAACATAGATTTTCTTTCATACAAGTTTGTGTTTAAGTGAATGCTTGTCTTTTAAACATTAAGTAATTATTGGTTCCAATATCAAATATCTCATTGAGTAATTGAGGGCATGGATTCATTCCTTGTTTACATGAAGAGTTAAATGCACCACTTTGTGGACTCACTTCATGTTTACTTGGAAAGTTAAATATTCCATGATTCAAACCCTCTTGCACTTATGAGTAGTATTGATTAGCAGTCTTAGATTACTTGTGATTGATCTAGATTGCTATCTTGGGTTATTGGACTCGCTAATCCACCGGCCCCTCATTTCCGCCCTATGGTTGCAATCCTAGCGCCACATTAAAGGGGAGGGGTCTATAGGAAAGAAGCGTTAATTGTTCCACTTGGCAACCCTTTTGTGCTTTTTGGAACTCACTTGTTTTCTAGGGTGTGGACTCACTTTGAGTTTGTGTGAGGAGTTAAATGCACCACTTTGTGGACTCACCTCACATTTACTTGAAGGGTTAAATGCACCACCTTTAGTGCTTTTCAATACTTTTTGATAGAGAATTACTTACTTTTCATTTTTTTAGAAGGTCTGCTTGGGGATTTCATCACCTCAAGGGACGACCTTAACTCCCATGTTCCGGCGGAGTATAAATATCGAGAGGTGAATCCAAAGACACCTCTCTTGAGAATGAGTTAGATTTCACTCTTGGCTAAGCCTCAAAGAACTTTATACCTTTGAGAAGTGAAGGAGGAGATTTGGGTTACCGTCTCCCCCGGGTTGTGTGATTTCTAATTCTTCTCATCTATGGATTTGGGCCTCACGTACCTTACGTATATCGAGGACTCCCTTTAGAAAAGCCATGTATATCCTTGTAGACAACTTGCTAGGATGTTGTTGTGTTTTAAGTGCTTACTAAAACATTCTCAAGAACATACACAAGTAGAGTCCTTAGGGAGTAGAAATACTAAGTCACTATTCATGTTCATGCGCAAGGTTGCTTTGTCCCTTGCCCATTGCTTGAAGATTGTTTGCTTGAACTCCTTGATTGCTGTCTTATGTGCTTGATCAATGACATAAATCTAATCTACCTTTTGTCCATGATTTGTTTTTCTATTTTCCTGTCGTTCACCGTCAGAAACTAGTTGTCCCGAGTTAGGAATAGATCGATCTTTGCTTTGACTCACGTTGTCTCTCATCTATTCATCTTATCTCTTTATGCCTCTTGTACCTTGTGTTGCGATTGTCTTATCTCGGCTGTTCTAGCCATCTCTTTTTGACAATTCATACCAGGTTCATCTTGCATCTTGGCTGTTCTAGCCATTTATCTCCTTTTCATTATCTTAGAGACAGAGTCTAGCTTTATCCTGAATCTTTTCTCATTACATCTTTGTCTATGACTGTCACGACTCGAAGTGGTAAGACTTATCCCATTCAAAACACTGATCAAGATCAAAGTAAACCTCATAATCAAGACATAGATCATTCCGAATCTGTTGCAAAATTTGAACTTCGTGAGGAATCCTCACATTCTTCGTCATTCCAAGAGTATTACAATCCATTGTTTCAGATACAGTCTGACTTACTATTTCAAGAATATTATAACCCATTGTTTGAAGACCAGCAAGACTCTGAAGGGTCACTTTCTAAAATTAAACCTATTGATCCTTTTGAACCTATCAACTCTTTCACAATCTCTCATAATACTACCAACAAGATGGGAGATCCAAAACCTTCAAAGTTGGTTTTCAATCTCAGCTCTAACATGCCAAAACCTTCAAAGTTGGTTTTCAATCTCAGCTCTAACATACAAATGATCAAAGCCACTAAGAAGGCTACAACAGAAGCTCAACCGCCTTCCAGATTTGCTAGAAACAAACCTTGGATCTCTCACTGTGACATGATCATTGCTCCAGGGAGCGAGGATACTCCTAAACCCAAAACTCCCTTTGTCTTGTGAGGCCCTACGTCTCCCTCTTATAAATCCACACAATCTCTAGCTTGTGCGAACACTATCACTCAATCTCGTGCAAAGATCATGCTCAAAGGTCCTGAACCTTCGACATCCAAACCAAAACTATCTATGGATAAAGCCCTCACTGAGGAAAATGTCCCCAAAGATCTCGATCTCAATCAGTTCCAATCTATGGTGGGTCATTTAACTTCACCTCACTATTTGTGCTTTTCCAAAGAAGATGATCATTCCTTAAGCCATCTGCATGATGCTCCCCTGCAAACTGAAGTTATGATAGGCCCCAAGAGTATCCCCCACATCCTCATTGACAATAGTGCTAGCCTAAATACTTTCTCTGCTAAGATGCTTACCCAAGCAATAGACAGCTTTGTTCCTGCCAATAGAGAATCCATTGAGTTCTATGATGCTAAGCTAAAAGAAATAGAAAAGACCTTGAAGATCAAAGATATTGGCATGGGGGAATATCAGATTGAGTCCATCTTGTCACTAAAAGCTCTCCCTCCATCTCCACATTCCTATGAGGAACCTTCTAAAGATGGATTTGGTATTGGCTATCAGAGCGATGAGCTTGACCAACCTAGCTACAGCTTTCACTCATGCAAGGATTCAGATAATGAAGAAACACAAATTCAGCCTATGACACATGAAAGATCTTTGAATGTTCAAAATTCTGATTCAAACTACCAGAAAGAGTCTTATCTACCTTCTCAAGTGCTTCAGGAACATGATTTTGGTCCTCACCAGGAGGATTTTATACACTCTACTGAACAAATTTCTACTACTACAACTACTACTGAATATGTCACTGCCTCTAATGGCACACATACTGATTGGGAGCAACTGTTGGATGCTCCGCTTATCTTGGGTATGCCTATTCTAGATTGTTCTACCACTTCTACTATTGAACAAAATCCTACTACTGCCGATTCCAATGATACACATACTGATTGGGAGCAACTGTTGGATGCTTCCCTTATCTTGGGTATGCCTTAAGGTATGCCTACTCTAGATTGTTCCACCACTTCTTCTATTGAATAGACTCCTACTACTGCCAACTCCAATGGCACACATACTGATTGGGAGCAACTTTTGGATGCTTCCCTCCTCTTGGATATGCCTATTCCAGATTACTCTGCTGCTTCTACTACTGAACAAGATCCTACTGTTGAAGAAACACTTCCTATGTTAGATGACAACAATGAAGAAAGTCTACCTCTAACTATGTCTCTAGCTGAATGGGACTCCATTTCAGATGCTACTACAGAAATACCAGTTGATGCTATGCACTTATATGCTAGTCTTAACAACTCAGAAAGAGGAGAAAGTTATGATCCTCCAGATCAAGCTATTGATGATGATCCTTTCCACCCTCCTGTGGAGATCATTCCTATGGCTCCTAGGCCATCTACTCCAAGCTATACTCCTACTGCTCCAGCAAATCATGGGTATGTAAGACCCCATTCTGTTACAGCTTCATGGAATATTGGAAGATCCAAAATTGAAATGGTTTCTATTCGTGCACTCTTACCACCTGAAAGGGGACCTAACTCTTGGAATAGACCATCTTGGTTAGGCTCACATAATATTCCTCCAAACTTATCTGACTCTTCTAAGATGACTCACAATCGACAACACTCTATGGAAGATTACTTTCTTGATCTATCTGATGCATTCATGAATGATGAGGATGATACTGATATATTTGCACTTGAGCCCATCCCATTGACTTCTCTTCCCCCTTCATCTCCTAGAAAAGTGGCCCATCCACTTCCATTTCCACCTCTCCACCTGAACCAGTCACATAAGCCTCTTTCATCCACCATTCCCGAGTCTTTTGGAAGTAACTTGGATGTGCAACATATAAAGAAAAATAATGAGAATCCACTTATATCTCAAGGTCACCATGTCCCATCTAATCAACATGTGACTACAAAGAAAGGAAAGAAACAAAGGTGTTCAAAAGACTGCAAAGGTCCTCAAAAAGAAGAAGACAATCAAAAGCTAGAAAATAAAATAAAAAATGGATCTCGAAATCCATTCTATAGGCATTGTCATCAAAAGCACCTCAAAGTAAAGAAGAAAAAATTCAAAAGCTATGTGGATTCCAAAGAAAGAAAAAATCAAAGTTGTCATTCGAGCTTCCAAAATTCTCATACTTCCCTCCATTCCATCACCCTTGCCTCTCATACTTTACCCTCTTCACTCCATCTTGCCTTTTCCCAAAGTGCATATCAGTATCTCCTTATTGCTAATGGCATGACTAAGAAAAATCTAGAATGTACTCTCCCTAAGCGTTTAGGCATGGGAAATCTAACAAAGAGTTAAGGTGTTTCCATGAGGATATTTGTGGGTCTCACTTAAGTGATCTTTCCTTGACTATGGATCTCTTGATTGTTGGACACTACTGGTTGGCTCTCCTGTTACTGCTACAACATCTGGTTCTGATTCTACAACTTCTCAGCTGGCTACTGCTACAAATGACTGTGTTCTCAGAGATTCCTACTAAAGGAGAGAAACTCAAAGAGCCTATCAACACTCTTCATTTGAAAAAGTTCTACAGTTGACATTCTCAGTATGCTCATGTACATATTTATTGATCCTGAAAAAATCCTAAAAATTGTATATTGCAAAAAATCCTAAAAATTGCAAAATGTCCTGAAAAAATGATCATCTTAGTGAAAACCTGGCAAACAGGCACTTTGATGTATCTATTATCCTGGTGAAAACCTGGTAAACAGGCACCTTGATAATACCAAAAAAAATAGAAAATGTGAAAAATACAAAAAAAATAGAAAATGTGAAAAATACCAAAAAAAATGAAAAGATCAAAAAATACAAAAAAATGAGATATTCAAAAAATACAAAAAAATAAAAAAAAGAGAAAAGTACAAAAAAATTGAAAAAGAGAAAAATGTGTCATTGATGAAAACCTGGTAAACAGGCATCATGGTAGCAAAAATAGAATCTCTACCAAGATGGTGAAAACTTGGTAAACAGGCACCTCTTGTTTTCCTGAAGTAACATCTCATCTCAGCGTCGCTTGGCTCTTAGTTTCTTGCTTTAGTTTGCTTTCCAGCTTAGTTTGCTTCCTTTGTTTCCTGCTTTAGTTTGCTAGCTCATGCCTTGCTTTCAGTGTCTTCGAGACTTTGCTCGACTCTTCATAGATTGGAACTAGTTCACACTTGGGGGCACCTACCTAGTCTAGGGGGCATTGTCCTATTGCTTTTGGAAACTCTTTTGAGCATTGGTCGCCAGTGGTTCCCACTATGCCTACCTATGGATACCTAGCTTTCGTTTGACCTCTCGCTTTCAGGACCTTTCTCCCTTTTATCAATCACCAGTGATTCTCATTACGTCTGCCTACTGTCATTATCTCATTGAGACTTCGAACGTTATCTTTCCGAATTGACTTCAAACCGCTTGAACATGAACTTGAACTGAAACTAAAACTAAATGTGTGTTCCTTTGAGGCTTGCTGAGCTTTGTTTTCTTTGAGTGCTTGTTTGTTTGCTTTGCTTTCTTTGCTTTCTTCTTGTTGGTTTAGTTCCAACGATCCAAAGAATTCATTTAAGAGGGGTGTCCATCTGTAAGAGCCTCTATCTCGTATTGGATGGCCATGCGTACCTTGACTCCTTTTATATGGATGCCTTGGTGAGGTTGGTTCTTCTCCTTGTCTTTTGAGTGACTTCTTTTGCTACATTTGGAATTGCTAACGTTCATCCTATTAAGTGAACGTAAGGGTCACTGTGAGCAATCTTTGGCAAAAGAAGGAACTCCTGCATGCTTGGTGTGTTTGTTCGCAAGAGACATTCAGGTCATTCTAGCATTTATGCTCTAATGCTTATGTTAACTTGCTAGATTAAAAGGAATAGGTGTTCAGGTCATTCTAGCTTCTTGTGCCTTAATGCTTACACCTCATTCCGACAAATTTAAGACTTATGTCATATTCATATTCTCATGTTGGGGAGAATTGTATGGCATCTTGCGATTGTCCCATGCTTAAATGAACTCAATGATGATAAATACGATGAGTCCAACAGCTGAGTCCGGAGGATTGCATTTGTTCATCCTAGGCCTGCATTTAGACTTGCATCTTTCATTCTAGGCTTGCATTTGGAGCGCTTTCTTGTTGCTCTCTTGATTGCTTTCTTTTGGATCTGCTCATCAAAGGTTCTCATATTTTGTCCCAGTCTCATCTTGGCTGCATCCTTTTTCGGGATCGAAATCAAAATCTGACATCTCTAAGTGGCTCAAAATTGCGTTTTAAATATTGGACTCCTTCTGGATCGGATGCTTGTGCAGTCAGCCTTCTGGTGTCATTTTCTTGCCAGATCCTCATCTTTGCATCATGTTCTCAAATCTTTGCTTCTTTTCATCAAGTCAATTCAAGTCAAATTTGGTCAACTATGGTCAAACTTGGTCAACAGGACCTCTGCTTTGCTCCGTTTCACTTCTATAGCTTTGCGAATCTAGTCTAATTGCTTTTGCTCTGCAATCTCTTGTTGTTTATCATCCTTCTGACATGTCATCTTTCAATTTCACTCCCGAGGGGGCAGGATGATTACATCATTTGAATCTTGTCGAATCTATTCTTGAATCAGTCTGATTTGAATCATCAGTTCTCATCGCTAGGGGCATCTTGGTGCCTCGCATCTTGTTATCTGGAAATCTATCTCTTAGGTATCTGAGCAATCTAACTCAGATCCTCGAGGATCATTCTTCATTCTGGAGATGGTTCTTGAAATCTATTGGGTATTGGGGCAATCTAACCCTAATTCCTGGGAGTCAATCTTTGTTCTAGAGATGACTCTCGAAATCTCTTTTAGACCGTTATCTGGGCAATCTAACCTGGGTCTCGGAGGACTAAGCTTCATATTGGGGCAATCTAACCCTGATTCGGAGATAGTCCTAAATCTGCATCTTCATCAATTGGTATTGGGGCAATCTAACCTCGATTCCGGTTCTCTTTTAAAGATCATTGTCTTCGCAATCTAACTTAGACTTCAAAAAATTCATGCTTTGATCTGCTTTCATCTGTCACTTCAGACTATTCTTTGAATCAACGCGTTGTTCGCACATCAATTCAAAGAGGGGAAAATGTAATACCCCAAAATTGGCACCTATTTAATTTCATCAATTTTGGTGCATTATCTTGATTTTACATCACCAAAGTCCTAGTTCCCTAGGCAATTTTCTCTCTCATATCTGACTTAATTTGACTTGATGTCAATTGCAAAGACCATAAATTGCAATAATCAAATGCTAAAATAATTCCTAAGTCCTAGACTTTATTTGGCTAAATAATCTCTATGATACATTAATTTAGTTCTAAAGTCCTAAGCACTTTGAATTAAATTAAAATCTACCCCTTTGGCTAATTACCCTTAAAAAGGAATTAATAAATATTTAGTTAATTGAATGGACACCTCTTTATTTGAATTTAATAATTCAAATTACTCGAAAGGTCACCTCCCCACATGTGGCAAATTCCATTCTTTTAATTAAATAATTCATTGTCTTTTTGTCTCAATTAGGAATGAAGAGTCCACCGTTTCGAATCAAGAAACTCTTCATTCCTCTTCTGGCTTGTTCTATTTAATGAACCTCTTTTTCTCATTCAAAGGGCAATTTTTGAGAGCATCTACACTATAGGCATTTTTTAGTCTCATATCTCATTATTTTCAAAGCTCTTTTATTGCATTATCTAGTTTAATTTCTCATATTAGTGTAATTGCATTTCACATTTAGATTAAATTTGCTTACTTGTTCTTAGTCTAATATCATCTTTATTTCAAAATCAAATAAAAATCTGCATTTCATATTTCTTTCAAAGTTTTCTAGATTAATTGCATTCATTCTTAGCTTAGTTTCATTTTTCTCATATTTGCTTTCAAATCCTCCATTGTTGAATTGGTCTCCCGGCTGTTGGCTCTCGTTTTGAGAGTATTCAAACACCCCATTCACATAGGAGGCAACAGGTTGCCTCACCATGGAATTTGGATTGAGTTCTTCATACTCTCTCCTGAATTCTATCAAGTGAATAATGACCATGTTGTGTTGTGCCTGATTTAGAGGTCACATTCAGTCACATACATTAACAAATGGGGTATTGACTTTGTTGGTCCCATTGAGTCGTCTTCCCAATGTAAATCCTATATCCTTGTTTGCACTGACTATGTTACAAAATGGGTTGAGGCTAAACCTATGAAGCACCCTAAGGATAATAATGTTGCAAAGATCCTTTATGAATTCATCTTCATCAAATTTGGAGTACCCAGGGAGATTCAATTTGATCAAGGTCCTCAGTTTACTTCCAATTTGATTGCTACTCTGATGGAGGAATATAACATCCGGCATGGTAAATCTTCACCCTATCACCCCCAGGCTAATGGGCACGTGGAAGTTACCAATCAAGAGTTGGAATCTATTCTCACTAAAATAGTAGCCATCCATAAGAAAGATTGGGCTATCCGACTTCCTGAAGCACTTTGGGCATACCAAACTACATGGAAGTCTACAACCGTTTTCACACCATTTGAGCTTGTCTATGGTCGCTTTGTCATCATGCCTATTGAATTTGAACATAAGACACTTAGGATAGCTCTTGATCTTGGGATGGATCTCACTGCAGCATAGAAAAACAAGATTCTAAGTTTGAATGGCCTTGATGAGTGGAGAAAATCTGCCCTACATAACACCGAATTGAGCCAACATTAGCGCAAGCAATGGCATGACAAGTTTGTCAAGGACAAAGTGTTTTCAGTTGGAGACTGGGCGCTCCTATACAATTCTTGGTACCAGCATAACCTAGGGAAATTCCAAACCAGATGGCTTGGACCATATGAGATAATTGCAGTCTTTCCAAATGGTGCGGTTCAACTCTCCACAATTGATCCAGTACATTTCAAACTGCTAGTCAATGGTCACAGATTGAAGTTGTATCACAAACCCCAGAGCAAGGATGAGTTCCTATAGCAATTATCTCCTGCTATTGGTGACACACTTCCTGTAGCAACTCGTAATGAGCTTTATGCTCATTTTCCTTCCTCACTCTAAACAGATCTTTTCACTTTCATAATAAAGACTTTCTTAACGAAAGTTACTTCTCCATAATAAATTCCTGCTTCATTTCTAGTCTATCACCCATCCACCTCATATTTTCTTTCATTCATGGATAGTAACAATTGCCACCTCACCAGCACTTTAGGTTAGCACACATTTCAAGGTATGCAACTTTAATTAGTTTTCCTCTTATTTTTATCGTATGCCTTGTCATCACTGCAAGTGAGGGCCCACTTGCAACATTTTAGCTAGGGGGGAAGTTATATTAGTTTTTTTGTCATTATATTTATGCAATCTTTATATTTATTCCTTTCTCCTATCGTACTTGTATTTTTCTACCATGATTAGACAATTTTGAAAATCATTATGCTGTGATGTTATTTTTCGCACGTATAAGGTAAGGTGGCAAGTTATGTTGAGTACGAGTTCTGCGGAGAGTACTTATGGGTAATTATGAAATGATAATACGGTGATTTGCATTTATGTTACTCATAAGCTCATTTCTTGAGCTACATTGCTAGAAATTTCCAAATTTGAACTCATCTTGCAACCTGCCTTTTAAAGCTTTCTTGTTCAAAATCTTGGTTGTCTATTTTTATCTCCTGCAACTCTATGTTGGGTATCTCAGAAACTAAATGATGGGTGGAGACCTCATTCGAAGAGAGCCAACTGTGCATAATGTTTTTCTAGAAGACCAAAATTGTAGGCCATATTTTCAGGCAAGGGGGTGGATGGATTATATCCAGAAGCTAACTAGCTGGGATGATGAGGTTGCACTTCAATTTCTTAACTCCTTAAAAGATGGAGTGGATATGGTTAAAGGACTAAAGGTGCCATTTTCTCAGTCAATTGTGGCAGAGGTGATGGGATTACCACAAGAGGGTGAGGAATTTGTAGAGAATCTTGACCCAACTACTTCCAGAGCTCAGTTCATTCTACATGCAGATCCATCACTTGAAGTTGAAGTTGATAGGAAATAAGGTACATTTTGACTATCTCTTCTTGAGCTATTTAAACAATGTGCGGTTTATATCATTAGCTATTTCACGTACGAAGGGCAGCACTCATTCCTGCATGTTGTTCACTTTAAATTCTTGAGTTGTTTAAGACATGATAAGAGGCCTATTTATTAGCACTGGTGAATTTTTTCATGGCTGCATCCCCTTTTTCCTAGCCCCTACATCCTTTTTCCTTGTCTCTGGTTTAAACCCTAGGTGAAATTTTTGAAAAACTAGTCATTGTAGTGAAAAGCCCTAAAATGCCCTGGCCTTGTTCTAATTTCATGTTACTTTATTCAGGCCACTTAAAACTCTTAAAAGCATGTGCTAAATTGTTTACCCATTGTCGCATGATCACGTGAACCTTTTTCATGTCATGCGATCTTGCGACTAAAGGTTTTCGAGTCCCTTTTAATATTTCCCTATGCCTAAGTTTCCCTGGTTAATCTTTCCTAAGTCTCAAGCCTAGCAGTGTTTTAATTTTTCCTACGTTAGTGCCTTAATATTTCCTATGTTTTGGCTTGATAGTTCCCGGGCCCAGTCTTTCTGATAGATTTTCAATCCAACAGTTGTCATTAAAGCGCAAGGGATTTGTTAGAGCTATGTGATGTTGCGACGTTCGTTGATCTTCCTTTATGCCAAGCATTTCGGACTGTGGGTCCAAGATGACACGTATAAACAAATGGTGATCTACGATTGGTCCATGTATTAATGTGGTGGCAGTTGTTAGTGGGACTTGGTTTCCAAGTTTGTCAAAGGGTCCTGACACTAGAAGAGATCAACGATTGGTGTAAGTTCTCATGAGATATGTTAGAGGCTTGAGATTATGTGACAGCCACCTGATCTCTTGTGTGACGTAATCCTTTGTTTCAAGCAGGTCCACTACCAGGTGTGCTTATTTTTCAGTCTCTGATTGGTCCACATAGTGTGACTAGACATGTTGTCAATGGGGCCCAGGTTTTTCGAGGTTCAATGGGTTCTGACACTTGAAGAGCATCAACGGTCAGGGTGAAATCTGATGGGTTTTTTCTGACACATGCAAACTTAAGACAACCGTTGATCTCTTTTGGTGTCAGAGGGTTGTCAGGGAAAGGAAAGATTCTCAGATCAACGGTTGTCTTATGATCTAAAGGAATCTTGGAGGTCTATGCACTTTTGAGACAACCGTTGATCTTCTTGATGTGTGCCTGATAATTTTTCTCAGTCTTTTAGCGGTTTGGATAAAGTTTTGGCAGTTCTAACAAATGCTCTCTCTATTTACTAGTTCGCACGATGTTTTGGTGAAGGGTCTGAGGACTTAGCGATCTGGTGAACAGTGTTCACATAGTAGCTAAATGATTTAGCGGTGCTCTCAAAGTTCTCACAAATGAGCGAAGGTTTTCTCAGTCGTGTATTCGCCAGTTTCTTATAAAGTAAAAACATAACCTAGGAAAAGGGAAGGCATCTAACGGTCATGATATAAACCAAGATAAGATTTGAATATGGGCTGTTGATACGTCGGTAAGTGCCATAAAGTAGTCGTTCTCTATAGATTTGAAAATTTGAATGTTTTCCAGCGACAAAAAGGACCAGAATTGAATGTTTCAATGGCTGAACTTAATAGAAGTGATTTACACTTGTTGTGGTGTGGTCCAGTGAGTCTGATGATTATTTGCAGAGAGTTTTGTACCATGGGGGATGGGTTTACTTGCTCGAAGCATGTTGCAGGGGTCAAATTGGATGGATTTGCAAGAATTTCTTAATCTTCAGTACAGTTCCAGAAGAGTTACCATAAGTGAAGATTAAATTTAGATCTGATTGCTTAGGATTTCTTGGTTTTCCATCCAATGTTTTAATTGTTGATCTATTTGAATTGTTTGGTGGGTGGAAACCCTAACCCTTACCCTGGTTATCCGTAGCTTGTTGCATCCTAACTTGTGTAGGATTCCAAGGTAACCAGTGGTATATAATGTTGAATTTTTTATTTTGTGGGGGTTTCAGTTTCGAAGTTCAGAATCAGTCCCTAGTTTCTGGTCCCAGGGTTTTTGTAATAATTTTTTATTTAGTGTTTGTTAATGAAAGAAGAAAATTACAGGTCTAAGCTATAGTTTTCAAGCAAGGTGCCTTGTGATTCATTGTATACACAGAAGGAATTCATCATACTTAATACAAATATTTGATTCTTATCTCTCCTTTGTGTCAAGTCAAGTAAACTTTGAGTTTTCTAGCTCATTACATATGGTTTTTATGTATGTATCTTCATTCTTGAGTTCTGATCTTGGATTGGATTAAACAATGCTCTAAATGAGATATGAGTTTGCCCTTGTCTATGTAAGGATGTTTTGTAAGCAGTAAAGATTAGGATAAATGTATTTATGGCTATGAATTCTCAGGTATTCCCAAATTTGTGTATTTTTGTGTCTAAGGACTCTTGCCCAATGGATGAGGCACTAGCCTAAATGAGTATTCCTCTTGTTAACATACACTAGTTGAAATTATTGCACCCTGAATATTGAAATCAATAACCTTTCTAAGCTTTAAGTCTTTGGTTGTATGGTTGTGTTACCCTATAGTAATGGAGAATCAATGAATGTGAGGTTAGCATTTAGTACTTTCTTACTATCAATCTATTGTTTAGACCTAGTCTTTGGTGTGTGAAGTATAGTTTTCACTGGGTTAGGTGCACCCACCTTGGTTTTGCAGAGCCAGAAGTGAAGAGGGCAGTCTTGTCCCTATAGTTGGTCCAGTTACCCTAAGATCCATATACATTTTGGAACTAACCAATCCTAAAATCAACCTGAGGGTATATTGGTAGCCTAAGAGCATAAGCGTTTGTTTTGAACACCAACAAGATGGCGACTCTGCTAGGGAAATGTTACACAAGTTTATAATAACTAGTAGGTCATCATTGGAAGAAACAGGGTCATTCTTGTCCCTTGTCTTGTCTAGCTCATTTGGATATTTGTTAGTGAGGAAGTTGTATTGTAAGATTCCCAATATTCTTGGGTAGCGACTCAAACATCTCTGTAGCAGTGCTAGTCAGTAGATTTTTACAAAATGAGTTACAGAGGTACTAGGTCTCAGAGAAAGGAGCATCCTGAAGATGGAATGGAAGAAGGTATTCCAAGAACTTCTAGGCCTAGTCAGCCAAGGGGAGGAAAGAAGAAAAGAAATGTTTCTCATACTTGGAGAAATAAAAAGGATACAAGACAAGAAGCTCAAACCAAGCCTAGTCAAGAAGAAAATATTTCAGAATATGAAGAAGCTGTTGATTTGGGATTGAATCAGTATGAGGATGAATTTTAAGTGGGAGATGATGAGTCTGAGACTACTCTCCTGGAATCAGAAGAAATCTTTGAAGAGGTCTATGAATTGGAAAGAAGAGTTCAAGAATAAGTTGCTATCATATAGCAAAGAGAAAAAGATAAAGAAGACAGAGTAAGACAAGCAATGATAAGGGTTGATCAGCTAAAGAGGCAATTGTTAGATTTGGAGGAAATTAATTTTTTCCCAGAGCCTGAAAGAGCAGAGGAACAGCCTATTGTGTATAGAACACATGAGATTACTAGGCCTAGAGATAAAGGCAAACAAAAAGTTGTTGGAGTTCAAATCAATGAACAAGTTCATGTGGAAAACCAATTAGAGCAAGGGTTGAGATTAGATGCATACCTTGAAAAGGCTAGAAAAGAGAAAGAAGTATTAGATAAAGAATTAGAGAAAGCAGAATTGGAGGCTACTGCTGCAGAAATAAGAAAAAAGATTGATTTTCTCAAACATACCTCAGGACCTTCAAATGTTGCTGCTTCATTTTTGGGGCAAGGTGGAAATCATGGTAACCTTGCAACTCAGACAAATGGCATTCTAGGTGCTGCTAAAATTCCTGTTGGTTCAAACACAAGGACATCTACATCTCAAGAAATGGACCCACCTCAAGGAGTTCCTATTCATGAAAGGTACAAACAACTTATCTTTTTTGGTATTCCTGGTTGTCCTAATGTAATTCCTGATGAAATTAGAAAGAAGCTCCCAAAGTTTGTTGGGAACAATGTCATCACATGTGAGGAACATCTAAAAAATTTTATGGATGTAATAGATGATTATAATGTTGAGCCTGATGATGTTGTAATGAAGTTATTTGTACAATCTCTGACCGAGGATGCTAGGGATTGGTTTAGAGGATTGCCCCATGCTAGTATAGGGTCTTGGAATGAATTTAAGAATTGTTTCAAGGAGCATTATGGAGATAAACAAATGAGGGTTTTATTTTGAATGAATTCAATAACATAAAGAAAAATCAGAATGAAGAGGTCCTTGAATTTAATATAAGATTCCAAAAGGCTATGCATAGGCTCCTGCAAGTTATCAGATTAGATGATAGGGTGTGTCTTGTGACATACTTAAATGCTTTTGATGCAAAGATGGGTTACCTTTTAAGGGATAAGAACCCTAGAAATCTTGGGGAGGCTTACAAGTTGGCTATCAACATAGAAAGTAATAGAAGAATATTAGGAAAATTAGGGAGAAGAGATGATTATAGGCCTCAAATGCAAAATAAGAAAGAGATGGGAAGGTCTACTAACTTGAAACCCAAAGAAGAGGATAATCTAAAGTAGATTCTAAGTGCTTTAGAGGATCTAAAGCTTGATGAAAAAAGAAACAATAGGGTTGCAACAAATGACCGGCCTGTTTCAAGTAATTTTAACAGGCAACCAAGAATGCAGAATTACCCATACAATACTCAATGGAAGGATGTCAAGCCCATTTTTCCAGTTAAAAGGGATAGGCCTGATGATAGGATTCCTGATCCTTTGCAAAGAAATTCAGTTAACATGAATGATGATGTCCCATGGTGTACTACTTGTCAATCTTCTCATAGTCCAGAACATTGTGTTATTGCTCTAAATTTATCTGAGAAATAGGAACAAGATGAGCAATATGATAGGAGTGGTTACGCAATGACTTCTTCACATGCATGGGATGAGGCTGACTCTGATAATGAGGAAGAAGAATTTGATGATGTTGGATGTGGTGCTTTGAAGTGTGAGGAACATGTTTCCTTAAGGAGACCCTCTAATGAGGAAATTGCTCAAATCACTGCAGACATGGTCACTCAAGCCAGGAGCAATTATAATTTGAGAAATAGGATAGTTGGAAGCATAGTTGGTAAACCAGGTAGCATGTTTATCAAGAAATCAGGAAAGAGTACACAACAACATGAAGAAAAGGAGAAAGATGTTGGTGTTGTCAGTAAGGTTAAAGTAAAAAAGAAGATGGGACCTACTGCAATACCTCAAGGTAAAGCAAAGACATCAGAAATAGTTGTTCCTACACTTCATAAGGATGATGAGTTTCTACACAAAGGTAAATCTGACTTGATTGTCAAAGTAGAAGATAATGATGTCACTGAGATTAAGGAAGACATGGGCAACCATACATATGTTCCCATTAATATGACTAAATTGCTTTCACAAATAACTGTCAAGGTTCCACTTTTGGAAATGATGAGAATAGAAGAGCACAAGGTCAACGCCTTGGATTGGGTAAATGGTGCCTCTTCTATAAAGGTCCAAGAAATGAAAAGAGGTGACAAGCATGTGGCTTCTTTAAACGACACACCTGATAGTAAAAGTGAAGAAATTATTTCTAAGATTCATTAGAAGTATTTGGATGCAAATGTTGTAAATACTACATCAGGGACAGTTAATCCTTTTTTTCTTGTCCCTTATGATAAATGGCAAATTATTGAAGAATTGCATGATTGATTCTGGAGCATCAAACACTGTCATGCCTGCAGAGATTATGAAGTCATTAGGACTAAAGGTTGATACACCTCATGGGAGATGCCAAGCTATGGACTCAAGAGAAGTGCCAATTATTGGTACCATTAAGGATTTGCCTTATAAATTAGTGGCATTTCCTGACAAACTACTAACTATGAGTGTTCTTGTAGTTGACATTCCTCCTCAGTATGGAATGCTATTATCTAGAAAGTGGAGTGCTTCTATGGGAGGAAGTATTCAATGTGACTTGTCTTTTGCTACTTTTAACATTGAGGGAGAAAGTGTGAAAGTTTCAAGGGAAGCTAGAACTCCACATATGATTGAGGAGGATGAAGATGACAATATGAATTGTTTTGTTGACACTGACATTGGCTCTTTCCAAGTTCAGGAGAGAGAAGTGCAAGAAAAGGTCAGGCCTGTCCTTCTGGCTGATGATGAAAATAATATGGTAGAAGGTAATGTCTTGTGGACTTTGTATTTTGATGGAGCAAGTTCTAAGGAAGGTGCTGGAGCAGGAGTGTTATTGATATCTCCAAGTGGTAAGACTTTCAAGTTTTCTTTCACTCTCTTGTTCCTTTGCACAAATAATGTTGTTGAATATGAGGCCCTACTGATTGGTTTGAAACAAGCATTAAAAAATGGAATCAAACATCTTAGGTTAATTGGTGATTCTGAATTAATAATCTCTTAGATTAGACCAAAGTATGCATCTAAGAATCAAAGGCTAAAACAATATAGAAATGTTGTTTGGGATGAAATTGAGGGTTTCAGCGCCTTTGGTATTGATTGGGTGGATAAAAGCCAAAAAAAGATGGCTGACTTACTGGAAAACATAGCTTTGAGGCCAAAGGATATTACCTTTGCAGGGATATCCATGATTGAGTGTAACTCTAGGCCTTCTATCCCAGACAATGTTGAGAATTGGCAGGTATTTTCTGATGATCAGGATATACTAAGGTTTTTGCAGTGTGAATCTCATTTTGATGGTCAGGAGATGGATTTCAGCACTTATGTTGACATCAGAGATGGAAAAGAAAATGTTCTTGGGAAGGAAGTTTTGCAATTAAAATCAAATAGGATCCCAAGGGGATTGGTTGCTCTTGAGAGGGCATTTGATGATAAAGAAAGGACTTGTTTTCCTAAATTTTTTGATAAGATAAATGATTTGGAGGAAATAAATTTAGGAACAAGTCAAGTACCCAAAAGTGTTTATATAGGTAAATGTTTGTCTCAAAAAACTAGGAATAATCTGATTGATCTTCTCAAAAGATTTAGACATGTCTTTGCATGGTCTTATGATGATTTGAAAGCCTATAGAGAGGATCTATTCCAGCATGAAATGCCATTGAAAGAAGGTACTAAACCTTGTAGGTAGAAATTAAGGCCTGTGAACCCTACCTTGGCACCAAAGATGCAAGATGAACTCAAAAGGATGATGGATGCTGGCATCATCAAGCCTGTAAGACATTCTACTTGGGTGTCAAACTTGGTTCCAGTCAGAAAAAAGAATGGTGACATTAGATTATGTGTTGATTTTAGGAACTTGAATGTCAATTCTTTGAAGGACAATTAAGGTTTGCCTAAAATGGAGAATATGTTGTAGAAGGTTACTAGATCAAAGTTAATGTCCATGATGGATGGTTTCTCTGGATATAATCAGGTCATGGTCAAGGAGTCAGAACAGTTCAAAACTGCATTCACTACCCCTTGGGGAACATATGTTTATGTTAGAATGCCCTTTGGTCTGACAAATGTAGGAGCTACTTTTCAGAGAGCTATGGATGTGGCCTTTGCAGACTTCATAAACAAATTCCTAGTGGTGTATTAGGATGATCTCACAACATATTCAGATAAGGAAGATCAACATTGTGAACATCTTAAGAGGATTATTATTAGGGCCTTGGAGTATGGGATTTCTTTGAATCCAAAGAAGTGTTATTTTGGTGTTGTGGAAGGCAAGCTCTTAGGACATATTGTGTCCAAAGATGGAGTGAGCATTGACCCTGAAAGGGTTATGGCTATAGATAGGCTTTCACCACCTAGAAATGTTAAAGGAATACAGTCCTTCTTTGGGTAGGTAAACTTTCTAAGGAGATTTGTTACAAAATTTGCAAAAATCAGTATCCCTATCTCTAGAATGTTGAAAAAGGAAGCAAAGATTGAATGGAATGAAGAAGCAGATGAATCTTTTAGAAATATCAAAAAGGCCATCAAGGATGCTCCTGTTTTGAGGACACCTGATTATGGTAAGCCCATGCAGATATTTTCTTTTGCTTATTGTCATACAGTTGCAGCAGTTTTATTGCAGAAGAATTCAGATGGATATGAACAACCCATATCATTTTTTAGTAAATCCCTACAAGCAGTAGAATTGAAATATGATATTACTGAGAAATAGGCCTATGCCTTAGTTAAAGTAGTCAAGGCTTTTAGATGTTACCTTGTGGGAGCTAAGGTAGTTGCTTATGTTCCTAGTGCTGCAGTTAAGGATATATTGGTGCAACAAGAAGTTTCAGGGAAAAGATGTAGATGGATCAATAGGATCCAAGAATTTAATATTGATATCCAGATTACAAAGTTGGTAAGAGGCTTAGGTCTTGCAAAATTAATGGCACAAAGCAATTTGATTGCAAATCATATAATTGTGTTAGAAGAAGAACAAAGGCCATATGTTTGTGATATGTGATGAGTGCCATTTACGACCCATTTTATGCCATATTTTAATCCATTTCATGCACTTTCATACTCACTAATCTATTCTATTTCCATTCCATTCCATCTCATTATTACCATTTTTACGTTGCATATGGTTTAATATAAATAAGTAGTATTTAATATTGTTTTGGGATTAAAATATGGAAAATTCATTATTGGTTGCTTTTTACTAATCTTTATTTTCACTGTGTGCTGCTATGTGGAACAAATCCTCCTGTTGCTTCCTTGATGGGAACATCCTATCGCATTTTCAACAAGAACTGATGAGGAAACCCACAAGCCTTAGCTTGTAATAAAAGACACACTTGCTAGATGGAGAACAATATCCACCATTCTTATTTCCATTTCCACTCAAACTACTTTTTAATAGGTGGATCCTCCCCATAGTCAAGTTGGCATTACAAATAATAAATATATATTACAACCATGTTATTTGGGAGCCTACGGTGAAGAAAAATGATAGGAATGACCAGCAAATAGCAAAGTCTCAACTAATAGAAACTTTTTTTGCTGCTATGAGTGGTTCCAAATAATCCTGTAGCTCAGCTTCTCCCCATATTTGTATTTTGTTATTCCATTCCAAAAACATGGCTGAACAAATATGGCTGAAGATAATACTATTGCTGCAAACAACAGAATGTTACCTATTCTTGGCATGAGATTGATTTTTGTTATATTGTTACAAAGCAGCTATTATTTGTATGGTTTATATCATTGAAATAGCTGTATAATTGTTATAGCTGCGTGTATATAAGCAGCCCAATGCAAATTGAAATGTACTGTTCTCCCTTTGTTAAATCTGAAGAATGAAATAATATTTCTGCTGATTAATCCAACGTAGAAAGACACAGTCTACTCACTCACCTTGCAAACCAGAGAAAGGGCCCGCTCTTGGAATGTTTGGTGAGGTTGTTAATATTGTAAATTATTTTATATTGCACACTGGTGATTTCTGCAACTTAAGTTTGGTGTGTTTGATTTTTCGTAGAATAAGATTTCATTTTAAAATAATAGTTAGTTCATATTAATACGTTTACAATCTAATTAATATCATAGTTGGGTAAGATAGATTATCATGTTCTCATTATTATATAGATTATTAATAATAATCAACATATTCTGAATTTGCTATCATATTAAGAGATAAATCAATATAGCACTATCAGATTTATATTAGTAAACTATTATATTAGATTAGTTATATGCCTGGTGTTGGTATTGTTTCCTCTAGATTAGTTGAATTTGTGATTTGTTACATTTGTTATCCTCATATTTGTTAATACTTATTTTTGTTTCTAATGTTCCTGTCGCCAGGAAGTGACAGTTCATGTCGCTGGGATTTCTTTAGTTTTTCATAGATTCAATTTTGTGTGTTATAGCTGCATTCATAATCCCTCATCTCACAATTATCATCCCTTGATGGCATATTGCTCAGACACCTTTCACAAGCATACGCTCTCAGATTGACACATATAGACCAGCTAAACTTCATCATAAAATTGTTAATTCTTTTGTTATTATTTGCCCCAGTGTTGGCCTATCATTTTGGCACCGCTGCTAGGGAAAGGTGTCAAAGCCATGTTAGTTTGATGAGTTGAGTTAGGAACAATGCATTAGGATGAAAGCTTTTGCAATTGCTAGCCTTGCTTAAGTAATTAATCTTAATTTGTGTTGCGTAAATCATATAGATGCATTGCTTTAGAGTTTTGTTTTAGAGTTTGCAAGTAGGCCTTAGAAATTAGATTCATTAGTTGCTTTAGAAGTTAATTAAATTTTACATTATCACTAGTTGTTGTGATTTATTGAAGAAAAGAAGCTATTTTGAAGAAAAAATGTTAAAAATGATGCATTTCCAAGGTTGTTCAAGTACATCAATTTTGGGTGAAAATTGTTTCAAAAATACAAAATTTGAAGGGAATGCAAGAGGCAAAATGTGCTTGGTGTCGGGGGCACTGCCCCTCGACCCCACCCTATACTGCAACAGGGAGTGCACCTTGGGCGCTACCCCAGGACCCCGCAAGGGGCATTGCCCCTTGACCCCATTGGTGGCTGCTGCCCCCAGACCCCTGCCTTCAAATTTAAAAACAAAAGATGAAATTGGTGGGGAAATTGCGCCGACCAAAGGTGATATTTTTATATCCTCTCTACCTAATGAATGCAACTTAAATGATCTTGATCTTCCATTATTACAGGTATGCAATAATTCTATCTCTATGTTTGAACATGAGCAAATCATTGATGAATTCTTAGAGCAATGTGATTTTGAGGATGAAAATTTAACCACTTGTTGTTCTAATTGCTACAGGAAAGATGACCAATGCATATGTCCAAACAACCAAGTGCACATGGTGAATGAGGTACAAGCTATTTGTAAGTCTCACCATGATAAGGGTGAAAATGGACAAGTTTTTCTTGTAACTGATAAATAATTTTGAACTCAAAATCAAGAAGATCAAGGTATGCATTATGTTGGTTACATATATTATCACTCTATTTCATTAAAAAGCCAACATATTTCTTCAAAACATACTTCTCCACCTAGTATGCACAATGAATGTAATCATGCATGCTCACAACAACCCATATATCCCTCTTATATTCCACCATATCCATCCTTACCATCTCTATTATGCCCATCATCCTTAATCCCATCCACTTTATATCCTCAACAATTCTTTCCATTATCCCATTCACATTACATTCCACAATGTCCACCAAGGGCAACTATAATGCCTCATAACACACTTCATAATAAGGTGGTTGAAACGAAATATAATACTAAACTCTCAAGGACCTTTACCATTTGATGATGTGCTTGTAATTGGTAAATCAACGTTGGAATGCATTGATACACATATGGGATGTGATTTTGGTTTAATTGGATTAGAAGAACAATATAATTTATTGAATTATAATCAACTTTGTTCTTCTTTTATACTTAGTGAATCACAAATACCCACAAACGAGCCCCTCCTTCAAATTGCATCAATTTTTATTGGACTCATAATTATGTGTGTTAATATTAATCATGTACTAAAACATATTAAACAATGTGTATTCCTCATTCCACAAATGTGTTGTCAAATTCTCCAAGATCTATATTTTCTTACTTTTGTACTTATGCATATTGATCCTTGGAGGCCTATGGTTAAAATACGTATTCCTCACATACTTGTTGATTTAGGACCAATAATTGATTAAGCACAATTATAAGGGATTCTATGCATTAATGGCCAATATGTTAAAATTGGATGATCATTATTCCTTATTGTGGATTCTTTCCATTGTCCTAAGATAACCAAATAAACTATGGATGATTCATTTATTTAACAAGGATCAAGGTATTAATATCCATATATTCTTCATTCTTGGTTCTTGTATCTTATGATGATCATTCATTGATAACAAGTACTAAATCCATTTCTTGATTCCTTGGATAATGCAAATTCCCTATGCTTTTATATCCAACAGTTAATTTGGGAGTACATCCATTGAATTATTGAAATATTTGATTTATCTATCATTCAAAAAAGCTCACAAAATTCTAAAGATGTGTTACTCTCTTTGGGTTACCTAATTTCTTTGGTTATCCTAATGATTTTGTGACCTTGTAGCATGAAGTTAAGTTGGGGGGGAATCCTTCAAATTTTGTGGTACTTGGATGATTTCTAATCAAGCTTCATTGATTATTTTGTTGGTCCTCAACATGTGACATCTCAACAATTCAAGGTATGTGTTCTAGTGTTAATTAGCATTTCTGTTATATGAACACAGGATTTTATCCATTCTCTTAAGTATCTATTCATGTTAATAACTCTACCTATCATTTGTGAAAATAAAATTACCTACTTAATGATAGAGTTATTGAATGGATGATATTTCTTTACTATGCTTGATATGCTTGGTTTTGAGAATATGGTTACAAGTCTCTTGTTGTGGTGAAATGATCGTAGAACTGATACTAGTTGATGATGCTTCTCTACACAAGAATTTCATAACACACTATGTTGGCTTTGTTAACATTATGTGGGCTTTCTAGCTATCTGGTGCATATCAATTTTTCTTGTGCTTCACTATTCAAGATCACATGCAGATTTTAGCCTAGGGTGTTCCCCACCCTGAGCTAAGATTTATTTTCTTTGGTGATTTATCACATAGAGGAGAATATGCAACTTGGTCTATGAGATTCATGATTATTCAACAACACATCTGATGATACTTTGAATACAGTGCCAACTACTACACTCCTTCCTCGAGTTGTGTCTCTCTAGAGTTCTACAGACACACTGGTAACTACCATTGGTGTTTCCTCCATACCCATGTATTTGGTAATGAAGGTGTGTTACTCACAACTTTATATTTTCCTATAGTGGATATTTCACAAGCTTCACAAGAATAGGATTTCATATCTTCAGGAGATATCGCCTTATTTTGTCATCATAGAGAAATATGAGAATCATCGTCCTTGTGAGTAATACTCTTACCCAAGTGTCCTAGTATGTTCTAAAGCTCTCCAGTCAATTTTCAGATTCAGTGTTGTGAGATACATGGATCAAGGTTGATCTGTGAGGTGTTTCAGTATTCCCAAGTTTGGTGGAGATTATTTTTGGTCATCATTCCAAGTTCATTATGCAATCAAGTTTCAACAGTGCCTTCTGTGAGGTCATGGACAAAACTTAAGTTTTGGATGGTATCATTTTCCATCATCCATGTCAGGATTTCTTGATCTTTGGTCATTCTATGCAATTATTGAAAAAGAAAAAAATGAAAAAATGGAAAAATGAAAAAAAAAGAGAAAAAAAAAGCAATAAAAGATCCAACAATGAAAACCTTCAGGCGTTGTTGGCCAGTTAATATCTGAAAACTAGTTTCTGGTGGATATTAATTGCAAAATAAATTCTTAATGGTGAAAACTATTTTTACAGCACCATTAAGCGGTGAGTGATTGAAAACTAGTTTGCCAGTGGTCACTTGTCCTTATCAAAAATTGAAAAAAAGAAAAAGAAAAATGAAAAAAGAAAAAGAAAAAAATGAAAAAAATATTGAAAAAAAATGAAAAATGCAATAATTGGTGTTCTTGGTTTTTCTACTAATCATTCTTTTCAAGAACACTCAATGGATTTTGTGGTTCTTTAGCTCTTGGGACCTCCTGTCACTCCCTCTTGAATTTCTTCTTTAGCATGGTAATCAACACTTTGATCACCTATAGTATGTGCTACCTGCTCAATTGAGGTGTTTTAGTGGAATGTGCTACCCACTGTTTGTTCTACATTAGTTCAGTTTGATGGTGGTGGCTTTTACAGTTGTAGTCTCTATCCCAATTTTTGGTTCCTTCCAGTGGTATGCTCTCTCAGCAATTTCAATTCGATGGCGGTCTTTTGTGGTGTTGCAGTTCTGGATGCCTTTCTTAGTTCCTTGTTGCCGCTTCATAAATTTTGGAGGTGGTACTTGCTGAGTTTCTCTATGTTCCCGCGTTGGTCTCTCTAAAGATGCATGTTGGTAAAACAATCAAATTTATTTTTCATTATTTTATCTCTTAACTTTATTTATATTACTTATTATATTGATCACTATGCAACAACCCTCCCTATCCTCTCCTTGTTTCCCGTGGATGGTCAACCTTTTAGTTGGGGGGAGGAATGTCATCCTATTATCTTCCATCCATCACCCTTAATAATTCCATCACACTATCCATTATATCCATCATACAAAAGCCTTTGTTTTGTCTCTTATCTCTCCTGTTTCGCCTATTTGAACTCCTCTTGCGCAAATTGAGATAAATTTCTCCTACATGTAACCTTGTGAACCATGATGCTACAAAGAAATGAAAAGGAAAGAAAAAGGAAAGAGAAAAGAGAAACAACTTATCAAAAGTCAAAATTGATATCCCTATTAAAAAAGAAAAAATAACAAAGCCTGTCATGTGGAGCAAAGAAAGGGATTTGTGTTCATCTATGAGTTATCATGGTTCAGGGTGGAGATAATGTCTAAAGCCATAAATCCAAGTGCTTTTATTTCAAACCAAAGCCCTCCTAATCATAATGATTGCACAAGGACGTGCAATATGCTAAGTTGGGGGGAATGATGAGCACCATTTACGACCCATTTTATGCCATATTTTAATCCATTTCATGCACTTTCATACTCACTACTCTATTCTATTTCCATTCCATTCCATCTCATTATTACCATTTTTATGTTGCATATGGTTTAATATAAATAAGTAGTATTTAATATTGTTTTGGGATTAAAATATGGAAAATTCATTATTGGTTGCTTTTTACTAATCTTTATTTTCACTGTGTGCTGTTGTGTGGAACAAGTCCTCCTGTCGCTTCCTTGATGGGAACATCCTGTCGCATTTTCAATAAGAACTGATGAGGAAACCCGCAAGCCTTAGCTTGTAATAAAAGACACACTTGCTAGATGGAGAATAATATCCACCATTCTTATTTCCATTTCCACTCAAACTACTTTTTAATAGGTGGATCCTCCCCATAGTCAAGTTGGCATTACAAATAATAAATATATATTACAACCATGTTATTTGGGAGCCTATGGTGAAGAAAAATGATAGGAATGACCAGCAAATAGCAAAGTCTCAACTAATAGAAACTTTTGTTGCTGCTATGAGTGGTTCCAAATAATCCTGTAGCTCAGCTTCTCCCCATATTTGTATTTTGTTATTCCATTCCAAAAACGTGGTTGAACAAATATGGCTGAAGATAATACTATTACTACAAATAACAGAATGTTACCTATTCTTGGCATGAGATTGATTTTTGTTATATTGTTACAAAGCAGCTATTATTTGTATGGTTTATATCATCGAAATAGTTGTATAATTGTTATAGCTGCATGTATATAAGCATCCCAATGCAAATTGAAATGTACTATTCTCCCTTTGTTAAATCTGAAGAATGAAATAATATTTCTGCTGATTAATCCAACGTAGAAAGACACAGTCTATTCACTCACCTTGCAAACTAGAGAAAGGGCCCACTCTTGGAATGTTTGGTGAGGTTTTTAATATTGTAAATTATTTTATATTGCACGTTGGTGATTTATGTAGCTTAAGTTTGGTGTGTTTGATTTTTCGTAGAATAAGATTTCATTTTAAAATAATAGTTAGTTCATATTAATACATTTACAATCTGATTAATATCATAGCTGGGTAAGATAGATTATCATGTTCTCATTATTATATAGATTATTAATAATAATCAACATATTCTGAATTTGCTATCATATTAAGAGATAAATCAATATAGCACTATCAGATTTATATTAGTAAACTATTATATTAGATTAGTTATATGCCTGGTGTTGGTATTGTTTCCTCTAGATTAGTTGAATTTGTGATTTGTTACATTTGTTATCCTCATATTTGTTAATACTTATTTTTGTTTCTAATGTTCCTGTCACCAGGAAGTGATAGTTCATGTCGCTGGGATTTCTTTAGTTTTTCATAGATTCAATTTCGTGTGTTGTAGCTGCATTCATAATCCCTCATCTCACAATTATCATCCCTTGATGGCATATTGCTCGGATGCCTTTCACAAGCTTACACTCTCGGATTGACACGTATAGACCAGCCGAACTTCATCATAAAATTGTTAATTCTTTTGTTATTATTTGCCCCAGTGTTGGCCTATCAATATGGATTATAGTGATTGGTACAAAGATGTCATTGGTTACTTGTAGAAATTGGTCCTTCCCCCTGAGATGGATGAAAATAGAAGGAGAACTATCAAGTTGCAATCTATAAGGTATGCCATCATACATGGTGAGTTGTGGTGGAGAAGCAATGAAGGAGTATTGCTAAAGTGCATAGATCATAAGAGGTCTGAAACTCTGTTAAAGGAAATGCACCAAGGTGTTTGTGGAGGACATTATATGGCAAAGACCATAGCTCACAAGATCCTTAGGTCTGGATTTTGGTGGCCTACAATTTTTAGGGATGCACACCAGTTTGTAAGAATATGTGATGCATGTCAAAGATTTGCTGGAAAATTGAAATTTAATGGAAATTTGCCACTCTGACCTATTGCAGTTTAGGCTCCTTTCCAGAAGTGGGGTATTGACTTTATTGGATAAATTCCCAACAAGTCTAGTGGTGGACATTCTTACATACTAGTGGCAATAGACTATTTTACCAAGTGGGTTGAAGCTATCCCTACTAGAAAGGATACTAGAAAAGTGGTAGAAGACTTTGTGATGCAGAACATCCTTACTAGGTTTGGTTGCCCAGAGGTAATTGTGGTTGATAATGCAATGTGTTTTAGATCACAGGAATTTAGTGATTTTTGTCAGCAATATGGGATACACATCTCATTTTCTTCCCCATATCATCCACAAGGAAATGGTCAAGCTGAGTCTAGTAACAAAAGTCTAATCAAGATTCTCAAGAGAGTGTTGGACAAGAATAAGAAAGCCTAGGACTCAAAGTTATGGTGGGCACTATGGGCTGACAGGGTAACTATTAAGAAGGCCATAGGTTGTGCTCCATTTGATTTGGTATATGGAATAAGTGCTAGATTGCCTCAAAATAATCTATTGCAGATGTATAAGTTCATCCAGGCATATGATGAAGATTTGAATGATGAGATGAGAGTGAGAATGGATGAATTGATCCAATTGGAGGAGGTAAGGAGAGATGCACATGAAAGAAATGAGACATTGCAGAGACAGTGTAAGAAATTATTTGATAAAAAGGCCACCCATAGGATTTTTGAAGTTGATGACTTGGTCCTGATGTGGAATGCAAGGTTAGAAGATAAGGGGAAACATGGAAAGTTTGATCCAATTTGGTTGGGCCCTTATCTTATTGAAAGTAAATGGGGGACAGATTCTTATGTCCTGAAGGATTTAACTGGTGGTACTTTGGAATTGCCTATTCATGGACAATTCTTAAACTTTTACTTCTCCTGAAGTATCTTTTCCATGAGCAATAGTTTAGGGTTTTCCCCTGTACAGTCATCTATTTTTTCTTTTTTGGTCGAAGTTTTGAGTTGGTATGCTCTTCCAGGAGATTCTAGCTTGCTCGTTGTATCTGTAGGAGATACACGTCCCCGAGTATGAGCCACTGTTAGCACTGGTGAATTTTTTCATGGCTGCATCCCCTTTTTCCTGGCCCTTGCATCCTTTTTCCTTGTCTCTGGTTTAAACCCTAGGTGAATTTTTTGAAAAACTAGTCGTTGTAGTGAAAAGCCCTAAAATGCCCTGGCCTTGTTCTAATTTCATGTTACTTTATTCAGGCCACTTAAAACTCGTAAAAGCATGTGCTAAATTATTTACCCATTGTCGCATGATCACATGAACCTTTTTCATGTCATGCAATCTTGCGACTAAAGGTTTTCGAGTCCCTTTTAATATTTCCCTATGCCTAAGTTTCCCCGGTTAATCTTTCCTAAGTCTCAAGCCCAGCGGTGTTTTAATTTTTCCTAAGTCAGTGCCTTAATATTTCCTATGTTTTGGCTTGATAGTTCCTGGGCCCAGTCTTTCTGAAAGATTTTCAATCCAATGGTTGTCGTTAAAGTGCAAGGGATTTGTCAAAGCTATGCGATGTCATGACGTCCGTTGATCTTCCTTTATGCCAAGTGTTTCAGACTATGGGTCCAAGATGACACGTATGCACAAATGGCAATCTGCGATTGGTCCATGTATTAATGCGGTGGCAGTTGTCAGTGGGACCTAGTTTCTGAGTTTTTCAGAGGGTCCTGACACTAGAAGAGATCAATGATTGGTGTAAGTTCTCATGAGATATGTCAGAGGCTTGAGATTATGCGACAGCCACCCGATCTCTTGTGTGATGTAATCCTTTGTTTCAAGCGGGTCCACTACCAGGTGTGCTTATTTGTTGGTCTCTGATTGGTCCATGTAGTGTGACTAGACATGTTGTCAGTGGGGCCAAGGTTTTTGGAGGTTCAGTGGGTTCTAACACTTGCAGAGCATCAATGGTCGGCGTGAAATCTGATGGGTTTTTTCTGACACATGCGAACTTAAGACAACCGTTGATCTCTTCTGGTGTTAGAGGGTTGTCAGGGCAGGGAAAGATTCTCAGATCGACGGTTGTCTTATGATCTGAAGGAATCTTGGAGGTCTATGCACTTTTGAGACAATCGTCGATCTTCTTGATGCGGGCTCGGTAATTTTTCTCAGTCTTTTAGCGGTTTGGATAAAGTTTTGGCGGTTCTAACAAATGCTCTCTCTATTTGCTGGTTCGTGCGATGTTTTGGCGAAGGTTTTGAGGACTTAGCAATTTGGTGAACAGTGTTCGCCTAGTAGCTAAATGATTTAGTGGTGCTCTCAAAGTTCTCACAAATGGGCGAAGGTTTTCTCAGTCGCGTATTCGCCAGTTTCTTATAAAGTAAAAACATAACCTAGGAAAAGGGAAGGCATCTAACGGTCACGATATAAACCAAGATCAAATTTGAATATGGGCCGTTGATACGTCGATAAGCACCATAAAGTAGCTGTTCTCTGCAGATTTGAAAATTTGAATGTTTTCTAGCGATAAAAAGGACCAGAATAGAATGTTTCAATGACCGAACTTAATAGAAGTGATTTACACTTGTTGTGGTGTGGTCTAGTGAGTCTAATGATTATTTGTAGAGAGTTTTGTACTGTGGAGGATGTGTTTACTTGCTCAAAGCATGTTGCAGGGGTCAAATCAGATGGATTTGCAAGAATTTCTTGATCTTCAGTACAGTTCCAGAAGAGTTACCATAAGTGAAGATTAAATTTAGATCTGATTGCTTAGGATTGCTTGGTTTTCCATCCAATGTTTTAATTGTTGATCTGTTTGAATTGTTTGGTGGGTGGAAACCCTAACCCTTACCCTGGTTATCCGTAGCTTGTTGCATCCTAACTTGTGTAGGATTCCAAGGTAGCCAGTGGTATATAATGTTGAATTTTTTATTTTGTGGGGGTTCCAGTTTCGAAGTTCAGAATCAGTTCCTAGTTTCTGGTCCCAGGGTTTTTGTAATAATTTTTTATTTAGTGTTTGTTAATGAAAGAAAAAAATTGCAAGTCTAAGCTATAGTTTGCAAGCAGGGTGCCTTGTGATTCATTGTATACAAAGAAGGAATTCATCATACTTAATACAAATATTTGATTCTTATCTCTCCTTTGTGTCAAGTCAAGTAAACTTTGAGTTTTCTAGCTCATTACATATGGTTTTTATGTATGTATCTTCATTCTTGAGTTCTGATCTTGGATTGGATTAAACAATGCTCTAATGAGATATGAGTTTGCCCTTGTCTATGTAAGGATGTTTTGTAAGTAGTAAAGATTAGGATAAATGTATTTATGGCTATGAATTCTCAGGTATTCCCAAATTTGTGTATTTTTGTGTCTAAGGACTCTTGCCCAATGGATGAGGCACTGGCCTAAATGAGTATTCCTCTTGTTAACATACACTAGTTGGAGTTATTGCATCCCAAATATTGAAATCAATAACCTTTCTAAGCTTTAAGTCTTTGGTTGTATGGTTGTGTTACCCTATAGTAATGGAGAGTCAATGAATGTGAAGTTAGCATTTAGTACTTTCTTACTATCAATCTATTGTTTAGACCTAGTCTTTGGTGTGTGAAGTATAGTTTTCACTGGGTTAGGTGCACCCACCTTGGTTTTGCAGAGCCAGAAGTGAAGAGGGCAGTCTTGTCCCTATAGTTGGTCCAGTCACCCTAAGATCCATATACATTTTGGAACTAACCAATCCTAAAATCAACTTGAGGGTATATTGGCAGCCTAAGAGCATAAGCATCCATTTTTAACACCAACACTATCAATGTCCCTAGTTTTGTGTTTGGCATCTTGTCAAAACAGGCCATTCTAGTTCAAGAGGGTAAATGAAATTTTGTCTCTCACCACTGTTTAATCAAGTTGATAGTGGAAAAAACCTTAAGGGAGCAGTCAAATATTTCCTGGGAGGAATTTCTACTGCAGGGGTTTAAGGAGCCTACCCCAAAACCAATTAGGCATAGAGTGGGACAGAGGATTAAAACTACTAAAGGGGTTAGGAAATTTTTTATTGAAATTGGACAATGTTCTTCGTCCAAAAAGAAATCTAGGGTTAGGACCCCTAATTCCCCTAATTCCACTAATTCCTCTACTTCAAGAACAACTCATGAAGAGGAATCAGAGACTCCTACAGAAAAGGATGAAGTTGCTCCTATAGTAGAAATGATTTCCCCAAAGGATAAGAAAAAGAAAATTAACCCTAGTACTAATCGGCAAGCTAAGGCATCTCTACAGCCACGAGCACTTCCAGAAAAAGGAAAGCTCCAGAAAAGAAGGAGGAAACTCTGTTAAGGAGAAGTGCTAGGAGAAGGTAAAAGACAACTGCAGAGATTCCAATTGATGAGCCAAATGTAGAACAAGATTCTAGACAGAAGGCAGAAGAAGATGAAAACATTCAGCAAGAAGCTGAATTACAGCCTGAAACTTCTCAACAAGAAGAACAATGGATTGAGATTATGGAACATGAAACATTTGAGGAATTTCCTAAGGTTAAAATAGAGTAGGTTCCTGGTAAGCTAGTAAATGTAGAAGTCATTATAATTGGAGATGACTCCAGCTCGCAAGAGCAAGCTTATGTGTTTCGAAGGAGAGGATCAACCTCTGGGAATCCTCAGGAAGATAATTCAAAAAGTGATGACTCTGATAGTTACATCAAGGAAGTAGATGACACAACATTCTCTCCTACAACAGAATCTCCTACAGTAGAAAGGGATCCCTATGAAGAAAATCCAGATATTGATATAGACCTTGTAAATAAGGTAGTAGAGCAAATTTTGAATGAAGGATTAGATACATTAGCTTCAGTGGTTCAACAATGCTCTAACACCGAGAGGGCTATGATCATCTAGATAGATCCTTTGAAGAGGACACGTGCTAACAATGGTAAGTCATATGTCCCTCAAGCAGCAGACAATTCTTGCCTTAGTTCAATAACAGATCAATCTAGTTCAACATCTTTGCTATCTGTTATCTTCCAATTGTCTAAGCAATTAAATTATGAGAGAGAGCAGTGGAAACATCAATGAAAAGAACTAAATAGGGTAGTAGACCATCATTATCAAGAAATACTTGTTCATGAGGAAAAGATAGAACAATTAAGTGTGAAACTTGACAAAATTACATCTTTAATTCTTGGCCTGATGGGTTGCAGATCCCCATCACCTGTCTACGCCTTGTTTCTTAAAGAACAACTATTAAACTATCAAATGACTTGTATTATGTAGGACAGGTCTTCCTTATTACAAGAGCCTACCCAGTTTTCTCAAGCCTTCCATAACTCTCCTGCAACCTTTCAAAATATATTATGTGAATTTTATCTCCACAACCTAGCAGTCCCTAATGACCGAGTTTGGAATCCCTTACTTTATGTTGGGGATATTCAACTCAGAGCTCTCATGTCCTGGGTATTGAATGAAATTAGTTGGGACACTCAAGCTAAAGTGTATAGAGATTTGGAGTAAGAAATTCCCTTGTTTCTAAAGCCTGAAGCCAAAGATCCTCGAACTTACTATTATAATAGGTTAAGGATAGCCCCCTATGACTCAAGTAGCAAGATCATCTATCCAATGAGAAATGAAGCATTTAATGCATATGAACAGATGATAGATTCTGAACTGCCTGAGGCTAGAAATGCCATTCAGTGGCACTGGAATAGTTTATCTAGGGAGATGAGAAACAAAGAACCACATTCACCTCTCAATTTTGCTATGGCAACCCAGCACGCCCCTTGGTACATTTCCTTGGGAAGAGAGAGAGAAAGTTCCCAGATTCCACTAATCTTTCAGCCTCCATTACTGATGTCTCCTTTACTTGCAAACTCAGAAAATCTAGACAGTTTTGATATGCAGAGGGAAAAGGACAGGTGGAAGAAACACAGGGAAACAAAGGGATTCTATTGGAGTCTTGCAAAGGGAGGTAGTGGATAGAGAACAACTGCTAATTATAGATTGACAGCCAGGTTGAAGAATTTATTTGCTGCGAGACTAGCAAATAGCTAAGCTGGGGGGAATGATGAGTCAAGTTTATGGGATGTTTTGTTTATGATTTTCTAAGTTCAGACTTAAATATCTTATGGTTTTTCATAAACATTATATAGTCTTTTATGTTTCTAAGCTTTAGCCATATGTATATTTGATACTTTTGAAACTTAAGGACAAGACTAAATATATATAGATTAATGAATGTTATGATAAAATCTATTATTTTTCTTCTCTAGCTTTAATGGGTAGACCTCCTGCAACCGTGTGACAAGGCTACGTTCAAATAGGAAAACTTATTATAATCTCTGTCTTGGATTCATGTTGTGGATTTTGTTATATTAACCTTTTTCAGGAGAAGACCAAGTCAGCAAGGAGCACAGACTCAAGGATGAGTGGGTCTTTTAAGGTGGATAACTGTTTCAGAGTTCATCATAGCTCCACTCCTTCCATAACTTTACGGTTGTCGATTCAAACCAAGTCAATCTAGTTACCAAGCATTTCTATATTCTCGAAGCACTAAATATGGCTTATCCTCTTGCATAAATGATGTTATCGTTCCTATAACTGAAGTTGTTATGCTATGTAATAAAAGACCTAGTTGGTAGGAGTTCTATTTTTCTTAGTTGCTTTTAAATAAGCTGGAACTTATGATTCCAGGCTAGTTAGACATTTTGAGGAATTCATACTATAATCCAACAATAGAGTAAAATACTTTGATATCCTATATTGTATCTATGTTTTTTTGAATGAATATATGACAGTTCTTCATTTCAATCTCTGAGTTATAATTCATTCATACTTCCATGGGGGCCCACATGGGAGGTGAATTCCCTGTTCATGCTTAAGTATGATTCAGTTAAGTTTCTTTGAAGTTGTTAAGTATTGTTTCTCCTGCAGCCACTGGTAGCAGAACCATTGATTGTTTCCTGCAGCATAGGTTTACTTCTAAAGCATTATCTATTTATTGTTAAGTTTTTCCTTCAAGATGAGAGTTAATCTATAGTTTCAGTTTCTAGTATAAATCTCTTGTAGCAATAGCTTTTACTTTAGTAGTGATGACTATTGAGAAGAACTAAAGCATAAACTTTGCAGCCATCATCTCAAGTTCACGTTCCTAGATTGATACATTTAATGAAGTCTAGCATAATGTTTTAAGTAGATACATGATGATTTTCAGCAATGAATCACTGTTAAAGGATGTCCAATCCTTGAGTTAGTAGGATATTATTCTAACCAGTTAGGGCAGACTTGAGATGATTCTCATACAAACTTAATGGTTTGATTTTAGAGTTTGGAGATTATTTCAGTTATCTACATGCTATAGAGACTTCATTTCCAGTCTTGGGGAAGTACATTTTTTCCATGCAGTCAATGAGCAGTTAAATGCTATTTTTAAGTAGATTGAGGCAGTTTTCAGTAAGCTATCAGTTGATCATGGTCTAGAGGGAAATTTTGATGGGTTTCTTCACACTTTGGAGCAATTTTGACATTGATTTCCATGCATGAGTTTTTGCATCTGAGTTAGGGTTTTGGGCTCTATTTATTGTATTTTCACCTCATTTTTAGGGGTTCTTCTTTTGGCTTCGATTTTTGCACATTACAAATTTTTGAGCTAATTGTATGAGCACTTTGTAGCAAAGATTTTTCAACATTGATTATATAGATACAACGGTTCCTTCTCATTGATTTGGGGTACAATAATGTAAATTTTTTGCTTTTATGTTGTGTTCATCCTTCATTCAAGCAACATTCATTATTGTATGTTCAAATCTCGATACTTGTTATTGCAAGTCTTTGTTTGTGTCCTTATTCTTTTGTAGAAAATTGGTGAAGCCTAAGTTTCCCTTTCAAAACAAAAGATTCTAGGTCCTTGCATAGAATCATTTTTGTAATTGCATGCTTGTCTGAGTATTGAGAATCATCAGTATCTTCAATAATTCACATTGATTCAATTGAAGTTTCATACAAATCATTGGTGTATCACCCCATTTAGGTTTTAAGTATTCATATTTTCTTATCCCTTTCTCCACATGCACATGTTATAGTTTTAGGTGATCACTACTAGGAACCAACCTGTATTCTGGAGATTCTTCTCTTGTTTTAGGACAACCCACCACCTGAGAGAGTTTCCATGTTTCAACATGATAGCTAGATTTCACATCAAGCTATAGGCACAATCCTGATTGACAACAGGTCCATCATAAAGTTTACATCTAATGTAAATTAATTTAAAAAATGATAAAATCTAAAACCTAAAACTCTTAATTGAAGTCCTATAGTCAAAACCTTAGGGGATGTAAGATTGTTAAGGTCAACCAATTTATGTATGGAAAACAAATGCTTTCCTTACAATTCATCTAAGATAAATATATTAATTAACATAAATAACAAATCATCTTGGAATCTATGAGCCAATATATATTACACTATAGAAACACTTTATTAATAAGCGTGAAAATTTAATGAGGTGAAATAAAGTACTTAGCTTTAGGGTTAGATGTAGAATATTTAGTGATAAATAATTATTGGTGATTCATCCTTGTAAGTCATGCTTATAAATTTGTTAGATAACACTTGTCAAACTAAAATTTCACTATGCCTCGCTTTGGGTCAATTTTTTGCCATGAAAATGATCTCTATGCTTGTTGTTGAATTGATCTTTGTCTATGAGCTCAACCTTGTCCATATAAATGATATATACACTTTTGGTCACCTTGAATCTACTCACCTCAAGTGTCTAACCTATGTTTAAAAAATTGACTATGTTAACAAATGCCTTCGAGAGCTTGTTGTACAAAGATCTTCTCCTTGGTCAAATTAGTAAAATTGATTTAACAATATTATAATAATCTAAATCAAACAACACTCATATAATATGCCTCCTCAATGATACTAATATTATGTAAATGCAATATATAAATTAAAATATCATAAAATTACTATATAAAAATCTAAAACCTTTTAAAATGTTCTAAATTATTTTATAAAAATCTTTGCATTATTATTGTAGTATCGAAAAACCAATTCTATACCATAAATTTAACCTAAAAGAATAAATAAAATACAAATCAAAACTAAACCTCAAAATATTTAATAAAAATTGAGATACAATTAAATTCACACACTAATAATATTTATTATTTAAAAACATACTAAATTTAAATAAACAAACAAATCAAAATAAATCTAAAAGCAAATTTAAAAAAATGCACCCTTCCATTCATATCCCCACTAGAAAGGCAAAGAGTTCCAACACTACACACTTTCTAATCCAAAACATAAAAATTCACAAAAGCTTTTTACATATTTCGTGGGTCCCTGAATACGGAAGTAAGTGACAATACAGAAATGAAAAAATAAGAAGAAAACAATCAGAGTGATGGGAAGCCTTGAGCATTGGAAATTGTCTTGACGGAAAGAAAAATAGGACAAAATAAAATTATTAACCTCTAGTCAAATTTATTGGAAAAGGGAGCTTACATTTTTACATGATATTTATAAAATCATCAAACTTCTCTCTGCGATATTATTTGAAAGGTTAAATTCTTACAACACTGCATTTTTTTTGTGGGGTTCGTCGTATTGTTACTAGCCTCCAACTAAGAAAACCCACAAATTCTTGACAGACGCAACCAGTATGAAAACAGATCACGGATATGAACGGGGAAGGGTCTTCATAGATTTATACAGTTGGAGAATCCATGATAGCACCTTAAGAAAATGCTAAACCAGGGATATTCTGTATTCTGGACCTGTTTATTTGAGGAGGTGCCTGGGTTTTTGGCTATGGCATGCTGCCAGGTTATGCATTTGAGTTCTGCTTCCAGATGGAAGTGCAGGTGGACCTTGTTGGCCACAGACAACAAGAGGAATAAAAATAACATTATTTCTCTGTTATTCATGGAAAATCACCGTCACAATCTTAAATCCCTCACTCTTTGCATGGCCTCCAATTCCTCAAAAGGACAATCACCAAGGTACATGGATATACAATGTGTATTTGCTGATAGGAATCAATGTGCATAATGTAAACTTTCCATTAAAAAATAAAAAAAATTAAATTGTATTTTTTGGGTTACTGGTATGATTTGAACATGAATTTGATGGAACCCACATGGGCTCTTTACATTTTTTATTATGGGGTCGACAACATGATTGGTCTGCATCAATTAAAAAGGAAATTGAAAGCAAAATTAACGTGATATTTTGATAATGTTTTTGGTGATATTATTGAGATTGTTTATCAAAAAGGTTATCGAGGAAATTACTACTCAAGTGGAATAGGTCATTAAAGAATGAGTGAGTATTAAATACTAAACACATTTAGAATCCTATGAATACAAATTATTTGAGTAGGATATAGGGAACACTGTCTGTGATAGCCTGAACCAATTACAAAATTTGAAAGTGTGGGACTTGTTTTTGATTGCTCATTATCTCCACCAAGAGACAAAATCAGTGGCAAATGCAGCAGTATTCTGGGCAGAGCTGACTTTATTTTCCCTCTCTGTTAGTTTAAAAAAGAAAAGCTATGGAGTACATAAGTACAAGCAGTAGATGTGGTAGCACTGGAGTATCAATAAATGTAAAGCAGTACTGAATTGCGAGTATCAGGGAAACCAAGAATCAAGACATCACAAGTTATGTTGTAATTCACAGTCTCTGCCTGGAGAGAATCCAACTCTAACACCATGCAGCCGGTCTAATAACTGTTTAACTGTTGAACCACTTGGTGAGGTCCGACTTGAAAAATCCTGCAACTTCTGTACCGTCACAGCTTTATATAAGACATGTAGCATGAATGTGGGCCCTTATAGACAATGCTATAAGTACGCAGTATCTGCCATAAGAAAAAAGGAATGAGAAGCTAAACCTTTCTTCTAGGTATGGGAAGAATTGGTTGGATTGGTTAATTTTCCAGACCTAATTGTTCCTTGTTACAGACATGACACATATACTTCGGCAACTATGTGTCATTAACCTCTGTGACAATTGAAATAGCTCACAGTACCACAGGTAAATTATGTAAACTTATTTAATATATCTGGCAACTAGTGCTGGTAGTCAAGATCTTATCTCACTTAAGATTATAGCTTCAGTAGCGAATGTATCAATTTGTTAATGATATAAGTGATGAGGTCTGTTTTCTTGGCCTGCACTTAACCAATGAGATGGAAGCTAGGAGAGCAAATGGGATTAGATGGGCCAGTAGTTCTAGCTGTAAACAATGGACCCTAAGGATCGTACATACGAATTTGTGCATTGCTGTAGTTAACATGCTGAGTGTCCTGTCTGAAGAGTGGTTTAGGTAGTCTGGTGTATATTGAAGCCTTATGACTCGCCAGCTCAAAAAAGAAATTCTGAGGGGTGCATTCACAAGAATGGAAGGGAATTAATGGGGGCCCACCCACGCATTGGGGTATGCATTTAAATTCAATGAAACAAGAATGACCTTACAAGGTTTTATTCTATGATCGGGGAAGGTTGGCATTGGTTGACATCTTGCTCAATGTTGGTAATGAATATCTATGACATGTACCCACATTTAACAACTCGAATATTAGAATGTAATTTTCAAGAGGCAAGGAATTAGGAAGGCATGTACAAAGCTCTTTACTTTTAATCTGGGGATTTGCGTTAGGAGTGAAGGAATGTGATCGTGACACTGTAGTGGCATATACTTTGTAAATTCTTTTTTTGTGAACTATAGCATGGTTATAATTTTTGTAATAAATTATGAACGATGAAATATTGGGATTGACTTGTTTTTAGAATATGGATGGCCAGAAAAGATGATGGAAAAAAAATTCTATATGAAGGTCAGGAAAAGAGAATCAAAGGAGAAGCACCTGGAAATATGCTTCAACATGCCTTATTATATAAAGTAGCAGCAAATATGCTAGAAGGGTTGAAGCGGAAGAAAATTTTCATAATTTGTTAATTGAGCAAACTCTCTAAAATGTTGCAATTTGTTTGAGTTTTATATATGTGAAACAGTGAAAGAAACTGAAGTGATTTGTTTTGTGAAGATTTCTTATACAACAAAATAACTGACTTAAAAGGGATGTACAAGATTAACCTGAAGTATCAGAAATTACATGGACAGTGCAACATGCCATTTTATGCAAATGTGAATAGACAAAGTTCCTAATGTCTTTATAATTTGGTGTAGTCAGGAACATAGGATAAGTATACCAAACATTAACAATGTCATCACAAGCGTTTCACATTTTCTCAGATCACAATCATCATAAGCATCTCAAAGTAAACACTTATATATCCAAGCGTTTGGATAACTATGCAGTGACTAATATTTGAAAATCTGTGCCCTAACATTTTTTATACTACACAACATGATATGACCCTCTCTAAACTTACTGCAGATATTAGTAAAGGAACACACACAAACATTAAATGATTGCCACCAAAAATAATGCTTTAAACTCTTCATTAGCTTGAAGTGAATAGATGTACAATGATAAGGATGTGTGCTGACTGTAAAGGCAACATCTAGCATATTGTGGATGAACATTTGATCATATTTATTAATTAATTGAAATTAAAATCACGTTATATTCTGAATTTTAATTAATTAATAAATACGGTCAAATGTGCATCCAGAATGCTAGATAGACAATAGGAGCTGGAGAAGACTAAGTGCTATAATAAACAAAAAGAGGACTGGAAAAAGCTAAAAGCTGAAATTGAAATTTAGAAGTATTATGAGAGTTATTCTCATATTTTCCTCTCTGTTGAGATAAATATCTCTGTAACTGCTACATTAGAGCAGGGAACACTTCTATAAAAGTGGTCTTGGAGGACCATTTGGCTTCTCCTAATAGAGAACCTTTGGTTCTGATGAGGTAAGTAATGTATATGTGCTGGCTGCATGAGGCTGAGGGCAATCAGAAAGAAAATCCTAATAGATGAAATTTAATTTTAGAAACATTTATGAGAGTGAGTAATGTTATTTCCTCATAGAGAAAAATTTATGCCCAACTTCAACATTAGATTGGTAAAATCTTTTCAAAAGCATTCTCAAAAAACCAGTTAGCTTGTGTTAGTAGAAAACATTTGTATTTGACTAGGTGAGTAGTGGTTTGCTTCTTCTGATTGGTGCAAGTCTAAACATTGAGCAAAGTATTTTCGTCCAACAGTTGTTCACAATCTAGAATGGTAGCCTCTAGACTAATGATGTAACCTCTTCCAAGTGATATGAGTTGTACAACTCGAGTTGGCTTATATTCATAACATCATAGTTACCAACGTCAGGTGCAAACTCTTAGCAAAGTTTCAGGCCCGACTGCTTGGGGAATAGTGTAACATATTTGATGGGTTTCAATTTGTAAGTTTGTTTTTTGTGAAATTGTTGCATATCCATATGAAACAAAATTCAATAATTAACTTCCAAACAGTGGTGTCCTTAATTACGATCATGGAGTGCCTTCAATTTGGCTTGCTTTTATTGGACAATGTGCTGAAGTTTTGGGGGTGCTTGGCCAAGTTTGGAATGAAGGAGGAGTTTGTTTTTCTGGTCGGACATATATAGAGCTGAAAGAGGTGCAAATTTTTCATAAGCATCAAAGGTTTTAAGTAATAATTGAGCTTGGCTTGTGGCAAGGCATCTGCATGATAAGCCAATGGATGTCCTCTATGTGTAAGTAACACAAATGCCAACCTGGGAAAGTATCAGTCTCTGTTTTGAATGGCCATTGCAAATCAAGGAGAGTTAGCAATGGACTATAGTAAGAAACTCGAACAAGAGATTTGCTTTCTTAACTCGGGATTGTTGAAATTAGCAATCAGATTATAGCAATAATAATTTAACAACCAAACAACCAGATAAATGAACACAATGACACAAAATATTACCCTGGGAAAACCTCCCTCTTGGAGGAAAAACCCAGCAACTAAAATATATTGCTCTCAGAAAATTACGATAACTCACAGTCATGACCCTGTTATGTATTACCGAAGGTGATTTGCTGAGGATCACTGATTCATGAAGCAAATCTAACGAAGCGCCCAACAGAGTCTCTAAACACAGAATATAAATTGCCAAAACTTCTGAATGATGATCCAATCAGAACTTCGAATACTCCAATATGATGTGCCTATGCGTCGTCTCTGCTATTGATCACAGATCTACACAGATGGGATGTATCACTGCTGTTGCACCAAGTAGAATTTGCACCAGATGTGAATGCATAAGGTCACTGTATATGAATCAGAACTTTCAAACTCCAATAATATTGCTGTATGAATTCAGTATATCATATTCGCTGCTGGAGTATTCACTATATGTAATATGCTGCTGGATCTATATCAGATCGCTATATCACAATATGTAATTTGCTGCTAGATCTATATCAGATCGCTATATCACATTCGCTGCCTTGTATGTTCCATATGATTGCAATACAATTGACCTTCATTTATATGGAGAACTCTCCATTACATTACACAAGTTGGCCCTTATGATTTTGGCGCCAATAATAAGTTCGAATTTGGGCCCAGCCCAATTCCATTGAAATTTGTATTTATAAGTATATTGAAATTTTACAAGGCAATAATTTGGGCCCAGCCCGATGATCAAATAAATTAAATTTAATTATAAAATTAAATCTTCATCTTCAATTAAAATTAATTAAGCTATAACATATAGCTAAAAACAATATTATCTATTTAATTTTAATTCCCAATCAAAATTAAATATGCTAGAGTCCAATCTAGCAATAATATTATTTTAATTTTAATTTTCCCATTAAAATTAATTAATTAATTTAATCACCTATTAAATTAATTGTGCTAGAATCCGATCTAGCTATAACTTTAACAGGGATCACATCAATATTATTTTCCTTAGCTTCCTAAATAATACCAAGAGTAAAACATTTAAGCAAATTTAGTTGTTCAAGTGTTGTCCTCCAAGAGAGCAAAGGACAAGGTACAAGAGAATTGAATTTGCACACTTCAATCTCTTCTTTGGAATACCCATGCATTTGTGATGGCACAAAACTTCTTGTTCTTATTGGTGGATGAATGGACCAAACACTTAGTGGGGCCTCTTTGGGAAGAATTCTCAATGTTAAGTGATGAGCTCACATTGTTAGAGGAGCTAAAAGGGGCTAAAGATGAAATAGACTGGTTGGGTTTTAGAGACTGCTTTTGCTTTGATAGCTTCTGCCAAAGAAATGGTTGCAAAATACTCTTAGACTACATTTGGAGATGGGAAAATAACCTTGAGATAAACTTAACGAAAGACGCTCATAGTGTCTTCTACCCGTAACTCAATGTAAAGGCCAATGAATCTGACAATGTATTGCTGTTCTAAGTGTCTAAATGCCTGGCAAAGTGAGAGTCCATATTCCCATGACTCGTCTTTATGGCCAAGGGGGTAGAAGCACTCTGTGATAGTCTCTTTGAAGACTGTCCAACTGTAAATGTTGGCTGCATCATGTTTAGCAAAATTTGGCATGATATGGTGACCATGTGAGACTCTAGTTGCTGATATGAAGTATGAACCTCACCAACCTAATATGTTGTGCACTAGTGAGCTTTGTTTCCTTCTTGAAATACTCCAAATTGCTAATCCAAGCATGTAGTTTGTCTCAATGTCATGCCCCGCCTAGGGTTAACACAAATTGAGGGAATAAGGAGCCAACCTAAGGTTTGAACTTTGAAGGGAAATAATAAAAGATGATCATTAGATAACTATGGGCCGACTCCTTTGTGGGAACACAAAAAGTACATTTTAAATTAAATAAATATTAATATCTCACGTCCTAGCCAGCCTACCTTGAAGGGAAATTAAGTTATTATGGTCTTTCATTTTGGGCTCCTAAAGAGGGCCGACCTCCTAGTGTCAAGTGCCCAACTTTGGAGAAATATGTTTAATTAATAAAAATATATATTTTGTCTTGCTGGCTGACCTGGTTTAGAGAGTTGTGACCCTTGGAAAGGACACAACCCTCCATTGTCGAGTGAAGGCTATTTAAGGGGGAACTTCAATTGAGGAACGGGAAAAGAACCAGAAATCATTATTTAAAACTGCAATCATCGAGTAAGAGTAGAAATAGCATTCATCAATGTAATCACATAAAATTAGAGAAGGAACAAGAAGTCGGTCAAAAGAAGAAACTACAAAAGTGAATAAGGAGGAAGATATCAGCAAATAAAGAAAGAGACTTGATCAGATAGCACTGGTTGGACATACCAGATCACATAACCATCCAGGGAAGTGAACTAATAAGCATCGGTGCTCATAAGAGCAGATCAACACATTATATCAGCGATCAGGATCATATTAGAAATTGTTTGATTGCAGGCAGTAGTATTTTTTTCATTTTGGTATGCATGAATATGTGTTTAATATGCATGCTTAATATATGCAGCTTAAATGCACAATTCCTTACATATTAATACAGGCAATAATTCAAATAATATATTTGATACATAACATCATATATATTAGATATAAGCAATAATGTGGATTTCTAGTCATCAAATGGCAGCAATCAATCATGGCGAGGTGTGGGAGGAAATACAAGGAGGGAGAAATTGATACAAGCTTCTACCTTCATGTATGTATGATTCTTACCCCTTTTGAGAGTTATATGCTCAGTATGATTGAGTTTGCAAGAACTATTTGTGGCTCTCTTCTTTTTGTCTTAGTGGCTGTCAAACCCCAGACTTAGATACACAATTGCAGGAGTTGGTAAGGTAGAGATCTGTGTGAGGTTTGTCAGTCTTTTATAGGTTCCATGTGCTTTTGTGAGCAAGGAGGAAACTCTATTAAGTCTTGATGCATCACCTCCTTTCTCTTTATGCATTCTTTATCGTCCCTTGTGAATCATTAGAGTAGGAGAAGACTTAAGTTCTAATTTGTGTTGGGTTGGATCAACATATTGCATCTAGGCTTTGAAAGGAACCAACTTTCTTTGAAGGTTTGATCTCAATAGTAAGGTCTCACACATTCAGATCATTCACATTTTTGTTCTAAATTACTAAACTGGGTTCAGTAAGGGTACAATTTCAGGCAACAACATAACCGTTCTTTTCTTCTTTCTAAAAAGGGACACAGCGAGTCAAGGTCGCGGTATATTAACTCAGTGAATTGAGGTCCCAGCCTTAGTCTTGGGTTCACAATTCCTTTCTTGGAAATGCTGACTGAGTCACTTAACACTGGATTGAACTGAAAGGAGGCTCCTTGCTATCTTGAAAATTTAAGGGGGATTTCTAGATTTGTAAGCCACTATATTTCCTCAATACTTAGTTTGATAATATAACTAATTATTAGAAGACTAGTCTGGGATAAAAGGATTCACTGGAGCTATCTTTAAAGCTTTTAAAATACTCTATGCCAAAGATCTTTTAACATGTTGTAATGACAACCCTTAATTTAATTTTATTTTTTGACAATATGTAAGCTCAACAAAGCATATCATTAATGATATACTGCTGTCATAAAGTGCAGATACAAGTGCTGGTACAATATAAACTGTTGTAGTGATAGGCTAATAGGAATTTGAACTGCTGAAACATACCCCAAAAGGTACCCCAATTCATGAAACACAACCACGCCACTAGAAATAACAACAATATGCTATTATGCATTAAATGGATGACTGGGAAGCTGGGTGTAGGTCTGAAAATGCATTGAAAACATGTTGTACAAGTCTGGGCAGCAAGGAAGTTACCTGAGAATCTCACCAACACACATTCAACACGTACTCAAGCCTCTACTTCATTTGAAGCCTGCCAAAATCACTTCAAAACTTGCCCAAACATGAATACTGGAAAGCTATATCAAACTGTCATAACAGAACTGAACACAACATTGAAGATTGTTGATCATTGAAATTTGTTTAAGTCTGAAAACTTATAAGTTCCTCCAAACTTGAATTTGCATTGTAACTCCTGTAGATCTGAAACCCATCTCAAATATCTTACAATATACGTGAAATATAACTATAAATAAAGACCAGTTATACTTAAATGTTTATTTCGTGTATGGACTCTTGTAATCATAACAACTCCATAGAATCAACAAAACCCCACATCAAACCTCATGGAAAATCATCAGCAAGCTTGAGTGACTCAAATCATCAAGAAGCATGACCCAAAATGTAGGCAATTTGACTTAGCAAGCTCACGCCTTGACCTAGGAAGAGGTATGGCCATACCTAGCCATACAAATCAGTAAATGCATTTCCGTAGTCACTTCTTACCAGCATGAAATCAGTCCTAAAGGTGGTGGCCAAACATGCAAATCACTATTAACTTGTTTGGAGTCATATAAAATCACAATAAACTTCCCATGTCACTTTCTCAGCTGGAGATAACCACCTTGAATGGTAGTTCTAGTAAGATAAGAACTCTTCAAATCAATTTCAAGATTTAGCAACAAGTTTGCAAAATGTTAAACTAACACTTCCAAAAACTATTTGCTATTAGAAGACATCAAATACCTCCATCATGAAATCTGAAACTGAAAACTCCGCTTGAAGCGCAATGGTGATTCCTTAATGAAATCACACCACTCTATGGGCCTTCCTTATTGGAGTCTGATTGGGTTTCTATCAAGTGGGTTCAGATTCTTCTCCTTCAGCGCATTATCAAGTGTAAACCGTCCACTCCTCACAATATCATTTTGGTTGAGTTTGGTGCCCGCTCCTTCGAACTTGAGGCCATCTTTGATCTCATTTGGTTTTTGCACTGTCTTTGTGGTTTCGCCGATTCCGGTGTGGGACACCACAAATACCCTTACCTTGCTTATTGCTCCTTTGAGGCTATTGCTTCTTTTGCTGCTTCTTCTGGTCGGACTTGCAGTTAGTTTGCTGGGACCTTGGCCCTCCTCGGCTCTATCGGAATTGAGATTGATCATCTTCCCCCCTTTCCATTAGTCTCTTGATACCCCTCACCATCTCCTCCCTTCTAGGTAGGAGCTGAACAAGTGTATCAAAACCGACATCTACAGGCAGTTCATTCATACTACTTAGGTCAAACCCCACGAGGGCCTTTGCCCTAAGATGTCCTTCTATGCAGAGAACTTTCTTGAGTTGCAAGACATTTCATTGTTCATCCTTCTTACATCTCTCTCCATTGGTCACATTCCCTCAGGGTACCCCTTGGTTCTTTCAAAGTTGGCTCCCATTGGCTCTAGCTTGAGATTGATCACTAGTTGGATATAATTGGTAGGGTTTTCTAGCTTTGCAACCTCATTGAGGTTGAGATGAAGGAGCACTTTATCTTCTGCTACCCTATTTACTATGAGATCAGAGGAAGGTTCTACTGCCTTTTCAGAGGGACCCAATCTCTCTCCACCTTTTTCAGGTTCATGGATTAGATATGCCTTGCTCTCTACCTGCAGAAGGCCGTTAGACTCCAGGATCATTCTCTTCAGCGCCCCTCGCACCCTTACTCTCGCCAGCTCATTACCTCTTTCACCAAGACTCTCCCCACACGCAACGTCAAAAGACAGCTAGCTACCTCCCCCAGTCATTGCAGGTCCGTGAAACCCTACAGAGGTTACACACAATGCTCCCCCTCTTCCCAAGTGGAGTCACAACATCCAACGGCATCACCTTACTGCTTTGCCTTCGGTCTTGAGGTTCTTCGCCACTACTCCGGTTTCTCAGTTTTGGCTTGGCAGTTTGGGGCTCTCTGCTTGCCCCTCCTGCCCTCTTGTTTGTAGTTGTTGCCTTTGTTGTTGTTTGTGCTTTTCTTTGTTCACCATTTGGTCTTCCTACTAAGGACTGTCCCCTTGTTTGTACTCTTCAGTCCCATTGACCTGTTTGTGGTCACTTGTTGGACTTTAATAAATTTATCTTATCTAGCTAAGGATTATCTTTTAAATCAAAAACCAGCAATCCAATCAGGTTTTTTGTCCTCAAAAGATCCAAGGTAGAACTCTCAAGTTCAAACCGGCTACATAATGGTATGTGTAATCTTCAACATATGAACAAATGAACCCCAACACCTCATTTTATACTTTTGGGAGGGAATTTGCAATATAAAATTATTATAATTTATTTTTCCCTCAAGATTGACCTTTTTGAAATAATAATAACATTTCATGTGCAAAGGCCCCCTTAACTAGACATCCTTCAATGAGCTATTACACTAAGTAGTTCTTTTGTTTTTGATAGTAAAAGCAGCAAAAACTAGGGTGCAGACCCTGTAGACAAACAACCCAGAGGCAGCTTCAACAAGCTATTAATGGAGCATTAATAGCACATTAATAGTAATAGTCTATAATATCAAGATTCAAAACATTATACAGATATAAAATTATACAATAACAAGTCTTAAGAGCATATAACAGTAAACCAAAAGACTAGTAACCAGCCAACCAGTGGCTAAGCCAGCACTCTACTCCAGTCATCAGTGAGGAATTTGAAGAGGTACATTTGTTATTTCTCAACATTAGACCACATTACTGAAATATTAATTAGTTGCAGAAAGTAAAAAATTGAATTGGAGTCAAATTTTGATCACATTGGGATGATACTGAAGATGTACGATGACGATTGGAGCCAACCGAGTGACTTCTTAAAATAGACGTGCTACCCAAGAAGTATGGAGAACACCCCAAGAGTTTTAAAAAACTTCCTGAAAGTTTAATAGCAACCCACAATACCAACAGAGCTTAATGCCACAAACATGAACCCAAAAATGCTAAACCTGCAACCCTTAAGAAGTTTGGAGTTCTCCCTAGCACACTTGGAAGCTTACAGGAAAACTGGCCAGTAGCCAAAACCTCACGAAACAATATCACATAAAATGAGGACATTACACATCCAAGGTCAATGATCTTTTGGAAGAAGTTAAAAAATTGTCACAAATCTGATTGCTTGATATGGAATGAAAGTGGGGATGGTTACTATCAACCTGTGTTAACTGTTAAGGTAGGGACGTTCCTAGATCAGTTTTCGACTACCTGTGTTTATGTTCTCTTAAATTGTGAAGTACTTGATGTTTCACTGGCCAAAATGAGTTAAAGAACAATGTTGTCAATGGTAGTTACAGGAGTCAGAAGAATGCTTGCCACCTAAATGTCTATCTCTTAGAGAAATTGAGGCAGGTATTTCTAGTTTGAATAATAGAAGAATAAGATAAAATGCATTTCAGTCTCACAATAAAGTGGGATGTTTAAGTTGACGTGTCCTCAGTCCGCTCTTATTGGAGAAAGTGTAACTTCCAATTTTTTTGTGAGTGATATAGTGAGTTAGCAGAGCAATAGGGCCATAGGAAATCCGTGGAAAACTTTGTGTGGAAGGACAACTTGGGGCCGAGAAACTGAGGGAGGAGCCAGGTTGCTTGAATGATTTGCTAATAAATACCCTTCCTATCACCTATTAAGCTTTCCTTTCAAAGGGAGGAGGTGAAGTTGCATCACATGAGTATCCGTTGGGATTTTTCATGGGCTTTTGTTATGCTTTTGACTTTTTAACCTATCAAGTTGTTTTGTCTCAAGTATACATCGGAGAGGACTAACATGGGCATGCAATTGACATGTTACATGTATTAAAACTCAATACTTTATTGTCTCCAAACAACCATTTTAAACAAGTTTTATGAATTTTATTCTGGCCAGAATCTATTTTTGGGTCTTACTATTGAGTTTCCTTGTTGTTATTGGTTGCTATTTTGAGGTTGGAATTTTGACTTGCTTTATTGATATAATCTTTCCAGAGCAACTTTTGACAAAAAAGGAAAATGCCATAAATATGCTTAAGTACTCATAGTTGGGCATACATGTGTGCATATTCTTAAAGAGGCAGAATCTTTCGATTGTAGATCTAAATTTATAATTCTTGTGTGTAATATTTCTGTTAGACAATTCCTAGGAAAGTGATACCTGTTAAGACATGCTGCACTCTTCTGATATGGAAATGGATCAAAATATCAATTGTTATGCTATCTTGTGGTACTCTTTTATACACTAATCAGATATAGTATAGATTACCATTTATCAAATGGATTTTATTATATATTTTTCAAATATGTCTTATCAAGTAATAGAAATTGTGAATTTCAATGCCTTGTAAAATGAATTGACTTAAAGCGCTTTAGTCTTTTACAAATTCTTTTAATCCTTTTCCTTATTAGGTTTACCAACCTTGTTTTACCCTTTATTTACATTTATACTCTCTGTTCACATTTACTTAATTGATTTTATTGATTTCTTGCATAAAACCTGCCATTGTTTTCTCAGTGCACATTTGTAAAACAAGGATTTTGAATGTTTATTGACATCAATCCCTGTTTTACTTGATATATTTTGTCTAGTTTGCATTTTTGAACCCTTCCATTACTTTCTACCTTTGTAGAACAAGGATTTTGAATGCTTATTGACATCAATCCTTGTCTTGATATTTTTTGTCTATCTTTCATGTTTATCTCTTCTATTATTTTCTTTCTGCAGGAAATCTGAAAAATTAAAAGCATCTAAGCCCAGTATGAACATTACAAATCTCCGTCAGGAACTGCAAGACTTCATTTCTGAAGCGGGTCTTCCTTCTGACTCAGTACCGTCATATAACGAACTTTCTCGTCATGGAAGGTTAATGTGAATAGCTTTACTTCCTTTATCACACTTATATATGAGGACTTAATAATATATTTTATATTTATGCTTTGGAAAAAAAATTGCATGTAAACAAACAGCTATGCTATTTCTTATTATTCATAGTTCCATTTTGTGTGATGTGTCTGCAATGTACATATTCTTTTCTATATCTTTTCTTTTGCCACTATGCTGTAATAACCAAAGAAGGTGCTGCCATTTAATAGTATTTTTTAACACTTTCATGCTAGTAAATGATGTCATTTGATTCTTTGATTCTTTCTTTTATGACTATCCCTATATTCCTTGAACGGTGCCCTCCCATGCTCTAGTAAAGATATAATTTTTTCACTTGAACTTCATCATCCAAAATTCTTGTCCAGGTGTTGCAATCACCCTCAGGCTGGTATCTTTACATTCTTGCATCTAAGGAGGCTGTCGCCTCTTAAAAATCCTCCATTCACAAGGCCGTACATTGTAGAATTTTATATCTGCTTTGTCACATGAGCAGTCACCTCTCATTGAAGAGGATTCATATACTCATATTAAATACCATGCCAATTTCACCATTGTAAAGATATCCTTTTCGTGAGCTAAAAAACTAGCTGCTATTTAAGCATGTAAGCCTCCTACATATCCTTCCCTACACCTACACACACAAAGGCTTCATTCTCCAGTGAAGAAATGTAAAGAAGGTTCTGATTCCTCAAAGATACAGCTAGCTGCTATTTAAGCATATAGGATTCATATACTCATATTAAATACCATGCCAATTTCACCATTATAAAGATATCCTTTTCGTGAGCTAAAAACCTAGCTGCTATTTAAGCATGTAAGCCTCCTACATATCCTTCCCTACACCTACACACACAAAGGCTTCATTCTCCAGTGAAGAAATGTAAAGAAGGTTCTGATTCCTCAAAGAGACAGCTAGCTACTATTTAAGCATGTAAGCCTCCTACATATCCTTCCCTACACCTACACACACAAAGGCTTCATTCTCCATTGAAGAAATGTAAAGAAGATTTTGATTCCTCAAAGAGACAGCCCTAATCTGCTGATTTATGGTTATGCAGAGCCTAATCTAAAGTATGGATCCAAGAGAATTGGAAGTGCATAGGCTTAGTGGAAATTGATGATTTCAAAGGGTTATTTGACAGCTATTTTCACTACAAAGAAATAAAAAGATCAGAATTCCAAAGGTGGACCATACATAGCTCACGAAAAAAGCTGGCAAAAGTTTGCTTGTTTATGAAATATTGTTTCCTAGCCTTCAATCTTATGGAGAATTTACTGAGCACAATTTTAGTGTGGGTATGTTCTCCCAAGTGAATGCTGGCATGGTTTTACATTAAAGAATATGGGGATTATCACTGGGGATGGACAAAATGCCTTAAAATTTACACAGAACTCAAGAATCATCATCTATCCAAGAAAACGAGTTAATATTGATTTGGATAAACCATTATTGAATAGATGAGACCAACCACCCACTGGGAATACAAGCTTCAAATACATGTAAAAATGCTAGCAAGTGAGCCTGCAAATGCATTTCCAAGGTCTTTTGTGTGCATCATTTTAGCCATTTCGGGTTTTTAGGTCTATGTTGCAAGTTCCTATTATAAAATAGAAATACAAGTCTCCAAACTTGTAATATGCTCTCCAAGATCCGAATTGAGCATGATATTTGTCATTTCAGATTTTGAAACCATTATTGCAAGTTTTCATTATAACACCGAAATACAAGCAGCTTCCTCCCAAACTTGTAATATGTTCCCTAGGACCCAAATTTGGCCTTGTAAGGCATATTTTACACTTGTAAAATATAAGGTTCTTCCCAAAACTTGCAATTGACCTTCTAAAACCTGAGTGCAGTTCTAAATGCATTAAAAAATCACTTGAAATCAGGTCTCTCAGACCCAATTATAAGTGCAAGTTGACTCACTTCCCTTGTATATGTAAAGTGCAACAATATTTTCCCATTTGCAAATAAAATGCACATGTTTTTCCCAACTTGCAATACACTTCCCAAAACCTGAAATTAACTTGTTACCCCACTTTTGCATCTCTTTATTCCTTCCCTTGATAGTATTGTTTGTACACACAACCTACCAAATAAAAAAATCAAGGCATGGGTCTTATTTTGCAAGCAAACTCCAAGATTGGAGAATGATACAAAGAAAGAACAACAACATGACAGAGCCACACAAGGAGATAGATAAGTGACAAGAATGATTGAGAGCATAGTATGCTTTCAAGACCGAGATAGTTTCCCAATAAAGGCCACTATGATGCAGAACAATCAAGAATGCAAGTTCCTGTTCCGGTTCAAGATACTTTAACCAAACCTGAGTACTTCAATCACAAAGCAAGGGTTCCGGGAAGAACTCAATAGTTGTTCCGGGGATTATAGTTGCTCAACATCGGGAAAGGGCCATCCATATTCACATCCTGTAGTAACATGGAAATCAGATAAAGGGTGACATAACTAGAGTTGTGTCTCTGAACACTTAGAATAGTTTCAGTTATGTACTTTTAATTATTTTTTTGACAAATTACATGTAATCTCAAAAATTGAAATCGCAGGTGATCATATCACTTGCAATGTTTTAACTTGTAATTACATGTAAACATATTGCAAGTCGAAATACAATAGGACTTGCAATATTGAAACTTTGATCTTTTGACAATGCAAGAAGACTCTGCTAGTTTGTATATGCAAATCAGATCGCTTTCAATAAAAGAGGCAGGTTGTTTTGAGACTGTACCAATTCAAGTTGTCATGTGACAACATTTTCTAGAACTGATTGTGAGTTTTGTGCTTTTGTTCAAGTGGGACTTAAACTTGATTTTGCAGACTTTGAGCTGCAAATTGTGTTTAGAGTTATAGTTAGATTTTCAGGTTTGATCTTGCAGACTTTGAGCTACTTATCACGTCTGAGATTAGCATATGACGCTCAAGCAAGGAAATAGCTTGCAGACTTTGTGCTGCTCTGCTTTTTGCATTTGTGCATGCAAGGTGAACTGCATGTTGAAGACTTTGAGCTGCACGTGTGTTTCATTCTTGTTCTTGAAATCTCAAAGGGAGTCATGGAAAGACTTTGAGCTTTTGTGAACTCCCAGGTTATGTCTAATCTTTTGTTTATCAGGATTATTGGTCCATTTGATACTTTGTAAGCAAATTGCACCGTCAATTAAGGATTGCATTGTGAAGGTAAAATCTATTATGAAATAAGAGAATAGGCTGAATGTAATGCCCTGTTTTAGCTTAGTGTAAATAAAAGTAGTTAAGTGTTTTGTTGATTCAAGTAGCAATAAGAAGGGGGAGCCTTCCGTTGAAAAAGGAGAGACTGTCTCACATGCTGTGGTTGGAACCACTGTCTTTCAAGTGATCCTTAAAACTATCGATTGCAAAATATACACCCAACACATACATCCAATCATATAGACATCCCTGTCCCATTCTCATCTTGTCCCATACCACCTGTCACTCTTCTCTCTACACTGCGAGTCACTGCCCTCTCATAAACTTGGATGGCCATACAGGAATCCTTGCTATGTCCCTTGATCCCACTTTCGACCTCTGTCAAACTAGCCTCGAACTCAACCTTGTGGGTACTTGTGGTGGTGGCATAATCTACCCAGCCTTGCGATTAGAGGTGTTGCTTCTCTCTGAGTGCCTACTGCTCTTGCTAGATCCCCCGTTGCTCTTGCTAGATCGCACACTACTTTTGGATAATCCCCCACTCCTGCTAGAACCTCTGCTCCATGAACTCCTCCTAGATCTCTTTGGTGGTTCATATACTTGTCTCCTATCGGCCGACATTGAAAACTCATATGCTGCCCTATACCATGTGACCTTGCCTCTAAGGTCCTCTATCCTTTTTGCTCCTGCTGAATCTGTGTTGCCTGCTGTGCAACCATTGCTAATGCCCCATCACTGGCCCCTTCTATAGCCATTGCTCCTCGCATGGCCTCATCCCACTCCCTCCTAGCCCCCTCCATCTATCTCCTCATTTGCTCAGTATTTGTGGCCCCCCTCTGTCGTGCAGCCTCAACTACATTCCAAGTTGCCTCTAGAGTATCCCTCTCTGCTATGACCCTCTCCCTCTCCATCACTATCCCCAGATCACCCCTCAACAACACAACATCCCTCGTGACTATGTCCAAATCCCTCCTCAGTCCAGCCCTCTCCTCCTGTAGGCTGTCCCTAACCTCCCTCAGTTCATCTCTCTTCAACAACATTGCTTCATGTGTCTTTTGCAAACTAAATAATGCCGCTCATACCACCTCAATCTGCTCCCCTTGTGAGGCCCCTTGTGTAGCCGAACTCGCCTCCTCCTGCACCCTCTCTCGCTGCTTTGTCAGCTTTGCAATCTGCCTTTGAGCCCTCTCTAGCTGCTCACTGAAAACCTTAACAGCCTGCTATTGTCCTCTATTGTCCTAGGTAAATTAATTCATTAATTTATCTAAAGTCCTCAATCCTATTTAATTAAATGAACTTCTAGCTTTATTTAATTAAATGATCAATCCCCTTTCTTCTATACTTGTCGTATTAATTAAATAATTAAGTTGTTTAATTAATATTTCCCCTTTTGACTATAGTCCTAGGTGAATTAGTCCATTTGCCTATAGTGTCATTTCCTTCAATTAAATAAATGCATTAATGTATTTATTTAAATCCCCTTCCTCTATTTTGAATTTAAATTAATTCAAAAAGTTTACTTCCCCTTATCCACTTGCATACTAACCCTTCTTTTAATTAAGTAAATGACTTTGTTTACTTAATTAACTCCTTCCTCTTACTTGGAATAAAAAAGAATTAAAAATTCTCCACTCACTCTCTCCCCTCCCATCACATCCTCCTAAAAAGCCCACTTGCCTCCTAATCATCTTCCATTAGGCCTAATCACCACCCTAAGATGTGCACATCCCTCAACTCAAGGATTAGGCCAAAAGGTCACCCTTGTACAAGTCTGTCTTAAATGCTCTTACATCTTTGTTCCCTTTAAAGAATTTTAAATTATTTTCCCATTTCCCCACATGTCCTTTTGAAGTTGAGACCAGAAGTGCCTTAATTGCATATCTTCTTCTCAACCCCCAATGTCCCCTCATCCACTTTAAGGTTGACACTTGTCAATCTCTCATGAGATATGAGAACCCTAACTATCCTCCACCCTTGATTCTTTCTTCTTCCATCTTGACCCTCCATTCGAATTCTTCAACACTTAAACCAAAAACTCTTGCCATCCAGTCTGTAATGCCCCCTTTTTCAATGCTAGGACTATTACTCCACTGTTCCTACTTACTATGTTAAGTGGATATGATTTTAAGCAAGTATTGGAAGATAAATAGAGATTGTGATCTATTTAATTGGACAATGTCTGATGCTATTATGATGCTCAATGTATTTAACTCAAAAGTGTAATGAATATATAATGATAATGTCTAATATTGGCAATTGCAATATCTGATATACAATTGTATCAAATACAATGGAAAATATCTTTTAGTGTAACAATCGTTTATACAAATATGATTACTGCTGTGTCTGATCAAGCACTGAATATATGCAAAGTCTGATGTAAATAAATAACAGTGTACTGGTTGTTGTCTCTGATATGCAACTGCGTACCTGCAACTATAATGTTGGCTTTATGTGATGTAACAATAATTATATGCTCTGAAAAATGTTGAATATGGCGATAGCGTTGGCTGTGTCTGATATAGCAATAAATCTATGCACTGTAGATGCCGTCTTTGAATAAATCTTTATGTTCTTGCACCAAGGATGCCGTGAGGCAGTATGCTCTAAACAGTGCAATCCATATAGGATAAGAAATAAATATATAAGATTCCCTAGTGATCATTTGGACTGGATTCAAGCTTCATATTATATCCGTGCATTTATTGAATGGTTACATCTCTTGATGATGGAAGAGACGTATCTCTTCACATTGTATCTCTTCAATCATTAATCAGTTTGTTATGCCAAGTATGCTTTTAGTCGATTATGATAATTGACTTATTAGTCGATTATGATAATTGACTAATTAGTCGATTATGTTAATCGACTAATTAGTCGATTATGTTAATCGACTAATTAGTCTATTATGTTAATCGACTTAATCAGTCGATTATGATATATCCATGATCGGCTTGTCTTAGTTGATTCAATCTTAGACTTAAATCTGATTTATTCTTTTATAGCTGATTGGCTAATATGCAAAGGTAATGATGAGTGTGGATATGTAATGCATGGACATATGGAAATGGTGTGGTGATGTATAAATGATGGAATTTAGTGGAGAATATGCAATATATATGAGATATGGAAATTGTTATCCAACAGTGGTAACCATGGTTATATAACGCAATGTGGATTATGATGTGTATGGAGATGTATGGCTGTTGTGGACATGTGAAATGGAATGAATATGAACACAATTCTATTATTTTTTATGCACTCATGAATACTTGTTACATGATGATGGGTGGGCCTATCTGACCATCATGTCACCGGTCCTTCATGAAGTCAGAATGGTTGTGATACTGTTTGAGAGTGATCGAAATATTGATCACTTTTAGACAGTATCATAACAATACTGGCTACATGGAGTATCGATGTTCTGATGATGGGCTAAGTGCATCAATCATCAAATAATCAGGAGCCTTGCTAAGGTTAACTTATTGCTAAACGTAATATACAATTTCTGTACCAGTAACAAGGTCTGCCACCCCTTGTCATAATATTTTCTTTGTTCACGAAGAATGCAAACAACTTGAAATTAGGGTCATCACACATTCTCATTATGAAACTTTCACTTATGCAATTTCATCTTTGACCTCTCCATACTTGTGCAACTTTGAAGCCATTTTCAACACCATCTTGTAAACTTGAGCAACAATGGAGCATTTCACTACTATTATGTTGTCAAAAACATGAACACACATACAACAACAACATCTTGGACAGATTGTTGAATCAAAGAGGCTACAACTATGATTTACTATGGTTTTCATTTCTTGTGTTTTTAGTCTCTTTTGTCTAATCTTGTATGTTATCATGATTTGTTGATTTGAGTGTATTTCTTAGTTATTTGCATCCTGTTGAGTCACTTTTCATTGCACACAATTTTATGCACCGATATTATGCAGAGATAATGTTTGAAGAGCAGCGATGATATATTATTAAAGAGTATATTCATAAAAAGCAGCAGCAATAAGAATATAGTGCAGCGATGGAGAAAAGTTTGTTTAAGAGAAGCAATTCAAAGAAGAAAGAAAGATTAGACAGTGTTAAGTTTGGATTAATTTGAAACAATAATGCAGCGATAATCAGAAATACACAACAAGCGACATAGTATTATTGAGAAATCTCCAACATAAGATCTCTTCATAGTGCAAATATACCTAGTTATGGAGTGCATAAGTGGCAGGGACTTCTTCGACAAACTCCTGGCGGCAACGCTTTATAAAAAATAGAAGTCAGAAAATTTATAGGACAGCGATAATAAATAGTGATTCCATTATTAGCATGGTGCGATTAAAATACAAGATTATTAGACAAGTCAGCACAAATAAAAATGTTCGACTCATTACATGAGAAATTGTCTTTCTGCAGTTCACGTAAAAGAAAAAAATAAAGATCTTCGTGGCAAGGTTAAAAATTGAGTAAAGGAAACATAAAGACTTGGACATAATAAGCGAATACAATGGACAAGGACTCTAAACCAATGATTTGATATTAATTTGTTAATGAGAAAGTAATTCATGTTTACTCCCTTCGGGGTATATGTTTATTACTTAGAGTAAACAGAAATGCAACCAGAATACGAAAACATAATAATTCAGATAAAACACATGCAACACAGAATAAGCAGGAAGATGTATCTTTTCATTCCATGTAATGTTTGTATAATGCTAGCTTATTCTTGATACCAACTTACAATATATATAGCACTAGGTGGTTGGTTGAGGGTGCCAACTGTCGCTTCCCTACACCTACCCAAGAACCACTTCGTCATTACATTGCCTCATTGATAACAAAACATTATTTATTCAAATTGACAAAACTACTGCCAACATCAGCCCCCCCCAAAAGTAGTCGTCTTCCAGACGATAGAGCAAAAACAACTGATGTACTATACTAACAACTACTTCTGGGAGGGAGGGTGAGAGGACACCCTTGGAGTAGAGGATGTTGGCCTAGGAAGCTGCTGTCAAATTAGTCTTAGGTCTCGCTCTGCTTGTGATAGTTCTATTAGAATTCAACTATGTAGTTTTTGAGTCAAAATGATTGACCCATGTTTCATGAGTAGTGGTTCACAAGAACCATTCTCTCATGAGAATGAATGGGGTTGCAAGTAGAGTGGGCTTAATCTTGGAGGAAACACCATGGTTAAGCATGCTTAAGCTGGAGTAGTACTTGGATGGGTGATCTCCTAGGAAGTCCCGATGCTTCACCTCTGTGAGCATCACCTACATCTAATGTGTGCTAAGTGTTCCATTCATTCTCATGAGAGATGGGTTCTTGTGAACCACTAATCATGAAACATGGGTCAATGAGTTTGACTGAAAAACTACACAGTTGAATCCTGATAGCAATATCACAGTTTGACTTGCTGTGGAAAATATCTCCTTTCTCTTGCTTTTCTATCAACTATTTCTCTTAAGCAGATCTCACCAGTGTGAGAACATCCCTCAAGTCCCTCTTCGTCTGCTTGAACTCCTCATAGTAGCACCCAATCTTTCCTCAACCTCTACAAGATGAGTTTCCTTTTCTGACTGCACCCCTTGCTCATGTGCCAACCGCTCCTCCAGAGTCACGAGCCTCTCCTACATGGCACTCTCATGTTGCACCGCCAACCTGCTGTCCTCCTCTGCCTTATGGAACTCCTCATCTACTTTCCTCCCATACTGCGTAGCTCTCTAGAGTTGAAGAAATGTATCTCTAAATGCATGCTCCATGCCATGGAGAGCACCTAACATACCATTCTGTTCCTTTGGAGTGTATGGTCTACACCATGCCTCCACCATCTTCATTGTCTCTGTAAGTAGCCATCCCCTAGCTGTAAAGTGGTCTGCAAATGCTTGTTGGCATTCGCGTGTCATAAACTCTAATAGTCTCTGTACCTTAGCTAAGACGAGACCCGTTTCTATCTGTCTAGTCTGCAATTTTCATCTAGGCACACATGTTGAGCAAGTTCTTGAGCTTTTCATCATATTCTTGCAAGCTTGATCAACTATGGAGCATCTACATACTATTATGTTGTCAAATTGGTGAGCACACATACAAGACTACTATCTTGGACGTATCATTGCATCAAGGAGGTTATTGGTTTGCTACTTCCTTTGCGTTTCTTGTTGTTTTTAGTCTTCTTTTGTCTAACCTTGTATGTTGCTTTGTATTTGTGTTTTGAACTTTTGAGTTCTTTTCATTGTTATTTGCATTCCATTTGAGACAATTCCTTGCACACATCCAAAAATTATTGAGAAGTTATTAGTTCATTTTTTTTCCAAACAAATCGAAGGAATTTTTGTGGAGGGTTTTTTGGTTGTAGAATCGAGGGTTTATTCTCCAATCAACGCATATTAAATTGAGGCTTTTCCTTCAGCAAACTCAAGGGTTTCTGATTATGGAGATCTAAGGGCCATTTTTCTTCGAATCGAGCCTCCTATGCAAAAATCTTCATCCCATGTGTTGTACTCTTTCAAGACTCGTGCTGTCTTTGCAACAAACAGTCACGTCAAGATTTCATGCATTTTTTATCGTAATTTTTTTTGCAATGGGGTTTGCCCACATTTTCTATTTGCGTCATTTTTCTCGTTTTCTGAGCCGCGTGACAATATTTTGCCATTTTTTTGTGCAATTCAAAGTGTTTTTTTCATGAAGATTACTCGCAGCCGCATTTGAAGCTCGTGATGGCTCTACCTGATTTTTGTTCATACCCTAGTAATTCAAGTTTAGAATACAAAATAAATTAAAAAAATCATGTCCAAAGTCTCTTTGACTATCCAAATCATGACCAATATCTCATTGATCGTCAACTTGGTATTCGGCTTGAACTCAGAGCTGCATTGAGAGTAAACCCAAGGCCATCTTGAATTTGTCTAAATCCTAGACCTGGACCCGAGCTCCTAATGCTGAACCTAGTGAGAGAGGTGCTCAAAGTTTTTGGGTGGAACAACAAAAGATCTAAGACATCTTGAGTTGGATACCAAACTGGCACAATGTAGAGGTTCATTTGGCATTTGTGGTCAATATTGGAGGTTTGTTAGGGTTTTTTTTGCAGCCCAATCGACATCACTACTATAGAGCTTTCTTGTGGAATGAAACATTTTAAGAGGCTTTTGAGAAATTCAAGAAGGTAGCAAGTTCATGCCCTATAATTGCTATTCTTGATTTCTCACAACCATTTGTTGTAGAATGTGATGCTTCAAGAGGGAATTGGAGAAGTATTTATGTATGCTTTGGCTAAGATTAGATAGTACTTAGTTTGTGAGATGTTTTGGTCAGGAAAAGTTATAACTATTTAAAGTTCTTTTAGGGTCAACATGAATTAATTGATCAACAACAAAAAATGGGTGAGTAAGCTTCAAGCTTAAGATTTTGATATAGTTATGGCTCCCAACTTATCACTTCCTTTTTCACTCCTATATCCCCGGCCTGGGGTACGAAGTGTCCTCTTGGTCCTCCTTCCTTTGGTCACATTAGGACTGTGAGACCCCGTAGCGGCCACACTCGGCAGTTGCACTCATTCTCCAGTTGGCAGCAGCACTCCACCCCCAGAGTTACTCGGCGGCGATCCGGGGTTCTTTCTTGCCCTAGACCGTACCCTTCGGTGTTGGATTTCTTCTGGCCCGGTTAGGGCAGTTTGTTGCTCTTTCTGGCTCGTTTGCTTTCTACTTTCTTTGTTGTTTGGCTCTTTCTCTGGACACCGTTTGGTGTTCCTGTTGGTGGTTGGCTTTTGTACGCTTCCAGTCCCTTAGACCCTTTTGGCGTTCTCTTGTTGGACATTAATAATTTATCTTATCTTATAGATTACATGAAGGGTAAAATACTAAAAATAATGTATTTGCTGATGCTCTCTCTTGAATGCCTACTATAGACTCCATTTTTTCTATTTTTGCTGGTTGGAAGGTTTCTATCATTGTAAAATATTATAAGAACATGTTTGGTAGTGATATTTTAGATGAAAGTGTGAAGGACAATAGTTATTTCCTAGTAGATGGTCTCATTTTATATAATAACAGAATTTTCTTGATTCTTGAGTCTAAAGATGAAGGAGAAGATTTAGAGAGCTTTGCATGATGCACCAATTTATGGACACTAGTAATTCTACAAGACTTATGGTCAGATAAGAGGATGTTCTCCTAGAAGGGCCTTAATGAAGATGTTCTCAAACATACTAGGGAGTACACCACCTACCAATAAAATTAATAGAGCATGTTTGTCCTGCAAGTTTTCTACTACCATTGCTTATTCCCAACTAGATGTGCAGAAGTGTATCCATGGACTTTTCATTGTAGTCCTCCCTAATGTAGATGGAAAATAACTGCATTTTTATGTTATGGTAGATAGGTTAACTGAGTATGCACATATCGTTGCCATCCCTAAAAAATTTAGAGTATACTAGGTAGTTGATTTTTTTATAGAGATGTGTTTAGGTTGCATGGTCTGCTTAAGAACATTGTTAGTAATAGGGATAGTAGATCCCTCAACTCTTTTTGGTAGGGTTTGTTTTGCTTGATTGGTGCTGAGCTTACTTCAATGCCAATTATCCCCCACAAATAGATGGATAGGCAGAGACTGAATAAGTGGGTTGAAGGATATTTGATAAACTATGTCATAGTTCAACGTGCAACATGGATTGAGTGGGGATGAACCTTGGAGAGTATTGCTACAATACCACCCATCACATGTTTGTTGGCATGACTCCATTTATGGCATTCTATGGATATAATGCGTTGGCCTCCATTGATTTGGTTTTCAATGACAGCAGGTTACCAACAGCTAGTGACTTGGTAGAGTATGGCTAAGACATTTTGAGGTCACTCAAGGATCATCGGCAGTTTTGATCCATAATCAACAAAAGTTTTATGCAAATCAGCACCTCATCAAGAGACCATTTGATGTTGAAGACATGATGTTTCTATTCTTGCAACCATATGGACAGACTATTATTAAGTGAAGTGGTGCTGAAAAGCTCAAACCTTATCTATATGGACTTTTCAAAGTTTTGAGAGGGGTTGTTAAAGTGGCTTATGAGTTGGAGTTGCTGGAAGATAGCTAGAGTCACAATGTTTTCCATGCATCTTGCCTCAAAAGGACCTATTGGGTAGCATATTGCACCATCAGTTGATTTGCCATCCTTGGATGCTGAGGGGAAATTTATATTGGTTCTAATTTCTAGGGGCCATCATTGGCATATGGGAGAAAAGAGTAAGAGACAAGATTGTTATAGAATACTTGGTCCATTGGAAGAACCTATCCCCCGAGGATGGTACTTGGGAGGGTTTAGAGATTTTTGAACTCCCAGCATCATCTTACTCTTGCTTGATGACAAGCAGTTTCGGAAGGAAGAATGTGGAATGGTACCTTTCTAATCCTTCCTAATTGTTAGTTTTAAGTTGCTAGGAAATGTAACATTAGCAGCAGATAGGTCTGTAGTCATTTTGGTTATCTTTTTATTGGAATAAAGGTGGCTGATCTTGTCAGTAGGTTAAGCGACTTACTCCACCAGTTAGTTTAGTTGTGTCTGTACGTAGAGGAAAGCCAATTCTTTCTTTTTGGGCAGTTAGTTTAGTTGTGTCTGTACGTAGAGGAAAGCCGATTCTTTCTTTTTGGGCTGTTAACAGTCCTGAAATGGGAAAAGGTCGAACTCTGCTGTTTCTAACCATTTAACTGACTGAGATTGAGGTTCAACACATTAGTTTGCTGAGTTAACTGCTACTGTTTGAGGAATCACTGACCAAGATGGCGGACTGCATGTTGAAGGAGTATGATAAATGCCAGAGGAAAAGGGAAAGAGCATACTCTTGAAGTATTAAGAAAACCTTAGTTTCTGAGGCTCCTACAGAAGCTTCAGTGCTTGGGATGAAAACCTTGGCTGGAGCTACCATTCCCTTGGGGATGAAAACCTCAGGCAGATCTACTATTCTCCTGTGGACAAAAACCCTCAGGAGACAATGGTGACAGCAGATTTCGGCAGAGCAAGGTAATAGCAGTGATGTGTAGCATATCCAAGACCATCAGAATGTGCAGTCTGCTTTCTATAGACAGTTAAAGAACTTCAAAGGATATTCATTTGTATGCTAAGTACACCTAGTGAGTTGTATCAGATCAGTAATTAAGTTTTCCATTGATTGTATGTTTTTCCACTTTAAAAAAAATGATATCTGCTGTTTGAGTTTTTGTGGACTGTATTCTGTATGCAACTAGTCTAGGACATGTCACAAAATGTTACCAGCCTTCAATTGTTGGTGGGTTTTGAAACGCCTCTTTAAGTCAAGTGCCTTTGCTTGTTTAGAGTCTTTGTCCTTTCCTCCTCAAATTTCCATCTGATAGAATAAGATGTTTATTTGTCTCACCATTTATTTGTTATCTGTGGTGTATAGGACAAATGATCACAATCTTTTCTGTTACCGTTAAATATTTGTGCTCATACATATCCAGCAGCATAGCTTGTTTTCTAAACTGTGCAGCATATATGGAGCTATTTGTCACATCAATCTCTACTGTGTATTCAGTGCAAAATAAATATAGTAGTTAACGATAGGCAGGCATGTAAAGAAGACCATCAGCCAACTGTTTCAGTCACTAACAAGAGATTAAGAGAACACAAGCGTTTCTCGGCAAGACTTGTTATAGTCTTTCTGTGAGAAGTTTAATCTGTCCTATTAAGATGGCTTAACTGAGTTGACCAATTCTTTATCTGCAGCTAGATTGTTTCTATATTTTCAACATTCAATTAACCTTTATAGTTGGTCTGTTCAAGCATAGTTACAAGACTCGGACTCGCCTTGGACTCAGCAAGCTGGATTCGGGCTCGGTCTCGGCGCCCGGACTCAGCAAATTGAAAAACCCAAGAAATTCAAAGATTTTTAAGGATTTAAAACTTTTTTCATCCATCATTCAGTCAATTAACATCAAAGACACAATAATTGAGATAAATAGAAGCTACTTTGCACACATAAACAAGTTTACATTGATCACATAAGTATAAATGCGAATTTCTGAAGGAAATAAGTTAACTGTTAAAGTAGTTACTAAATAACACATTAGAAATCTGAAATATAAATAGTCACTGTCAAAAGTCTACAATATTCATGGAATGAAAAGTTCAAAACATATATCAAAATAAAAGCTAGAGCCTAGAAGACTAAGGCTCTATGTCTTCCTACGTGTACGCCTAAGATAGGTTATGGAATATTTTGCAGCCATCTTATGTCCTTGTGTCTGAGGCTCAACCTCAGTGGCATCCTCATCCTCATAATCATCATCATCCTCAAATCCCTCACTCTCAGCCTCAGGGTCCTCCACTAGGTCTCCTCGCGCTCTAGCCAATCAATTTGCTAATCTATTTTCTAAAACCCCTATATTCTTCTCCCAAGCCTTTTTCCTCTCTTCTAAGTTTTTGCAAATGATGGAATGACCTTTTTAGGTCTTTGTTCCAACTTCAATTTGACCTCGAAAAGCCAAGACAGGTTGTGGGAGGAAACACTGTTGAAGGCATGCTGAATCCTGAAATTTGGCTAAGTCTGGAATTTTTTGAAAACCCCCAAAATCTAAAATTTGCATTTTAACTCCTATAAAGTTGAAACATATCTCAAACATCCTGACAGTATTTATACAAATATAACTTAAAGTATAAGAAAGAAATAAATGTCACTTATACTTAAATGTTATATTTGTATAAATCCTCTTGCCCCGGAGCTGAAAAAATGACTAGGTATGACATGTTACCAAGACAAAAATCTTAAAAACAATTAAATTTTTTTATTTTTTGCTTTTTCCAAGTGGCTGGATGCGTTCGAGTCCAAGCCACGGGACTCGGCGAGTCCACCGAGTCCTAGGACTCAGTCGAGTCAGCTTGCCGGGTCATTGTGCCTCGGCAAGCCTGGCTCGGCTTGGGACTCGCCGAGTCCTGTAACTCTGTGTTCAAGTTCTATGGCTGGGGCACTCTCCTTAAAGGTCTTTCCGTATAGGGTAAAGTTTCGTTATTGAGATATGCCGATAATCAAAATTATATGATCAACCTTTTATATGCTTCTAGGATGAAATAAGACGAGGTGATGAATTGGGCCCCTTTAGAGGTTCATTACTACAGTTGATGTGCTTCTTATTGGAAATGACTCCTCTAAATATCCTTAGAATGGTCTTACATTAATTTATATAGAATCTATATGGACAATTTTCCATACAGTTTTATAAACATTTGTTTGAAGTCCGAGCAAAAATTTACATTACAGACATGAACATTTGAGAAGGTCCAAAGCTTCTAGCTATCACAGAATGCATAATATAACATATATTGATCCATTTTCAGTTTTAACTTGTCAAGCATATGCCAATATATAACAGAGACAAGCAGTTGAGATGCTTGATTTATTTTCTTTTGTCAACTATAATAAATTTTAATCTTTAGCTGTGGCAGTTCCTGTTATAGGATAAATCAAATACACATTATTGTGTAGAGTGTAGACTATACATCCTCACGCGGGGTCTGGTTTCTATTGTACGCAAAGGATCCCTAAACTTTTGTTAGTAATGGTGGTTAAGTTTTTTTTCATGTACAGGTGTTCTTTAATTGAATCTTTTGTGTCTCTTCATCCAGTGAACCAGAAGATAGAATCGAGAGTACAAGGATTTAATTTTTTTTCCTCAAAATTTTACTCCTGTACCGCTATATTGTAATTGTAATCATATAAAATTTATGATTGTCAAGCATATAGAACTTCCAGACAGATTTAATAGTTTGGGCAACCCATCTTCTTTGCAGAGTGTTATATCCCTTGTGTTTCATTTGTTATAGGTTGATTCTGATTCATTTCAAACTTTTACTCCAGCACAAAGATTTGGAAATTTGTTGAAAATGTACTCCTGCACCCTATCAGTGTAATTCTAAAAAAATTACGATTTTCAAGCATGCAGAACTTCCAGACATGGTTTTAATGATTTGCACTTTGGGCAATCCATCTTAGTTGAACTGTGTTATTTGTCTCTTATGCTGTTTTTTATAAGAAGGCTCTAATTCTTTTCCAAGCACAGCAGCTAGTTAGTGTTTGGGCATGTGGTGCTTCTAAATCAGTTTGTTTTACTTTCACTCCATAATTTATAGTATTTTGTATTAAATGTTTTAGTTGCATTGTTGAAAGTTCCTTTATAGAACCTTCTTTTAAGTTCACCTTTTTGGTAAGGCTGCTATCTTCCTCTCCAAAGAGTTGATCCTTAACACATATTACATTTGATTTGGCATTCATTAGAATTTAAATATTATTTCAATAACTTACATTATCTACGGAGAACAATATGTTAATCACTGTTAAAGTAACATCTTTTCTGGTAGTTGATAATTGTTTCTGCATGGGACTGAATAATCTCAAACTTATTCTAAACTTGGAATGTGGTACAGAAAGGATCTTGCAAATGCTGTTAGACGCCGAGGGTATAAGGCTATAGCTCAACTTTTGACAGAGCCAGATGGAATTAGCATCATAAAAAGTGCAGAAAAGAAGGGGACACACATAGATGGTGCTGTGAGTCTTGAGGGGGAGCTAAAAGATCATGATTCCTCTTCAGTGGTGCAAGTATCCAATGTACCTCCTCACGACAATGGTGGTAATTCATATAGATCTGGTTATTTCCATGAACAAAATTCCAACCTTCACATCCAATATTCCCCAAATATTTGGTCATCGGGTGAATGTCCTGACAGTATTCAGGGCACTGATACAGTTCATACGGCTGAAAGCAACTCAAATTATACCTTAAAATCCTCTTCTTATATGTCTCTCCATGAAAGGGCAGCATATTTTGTTCGCACTGGATATTTCCATTATATAGAAGGTAACTGAAGTGTTTTAATGAGAGGCACATTTCAAATAGCTCATGAAATGATGTTCTTTTGTCCACTTGCTTGATTTTTGTTACTGACTTAATGGTTTAGTTGTTTTCTATGTAAAAAATAAGTTTAGCACAGAGGCAGAGTATTAATTGTGAGTCTTTTTTGACACAACCTAATATCAACAGATGTATACTCATTGCTTCTTACTGGCAAAATCGTGTCTAAGATTTTCCAGACAAGTTCTGATATCCGATCTTTGGAAGAGTTGTAATCCTGTAGATGGTTTGATTGGTGCATCTTGTGGCAATGGCTTATTTTCTGCTTACAGCTTTATAGCCTATAATATTCTTATCTCATCCCATTGCCTTGATGTTTTGTTACTCTTTTCCCTGAACAGGTCTTATCTTACTAGTTTTCTAGGCTATATTTCCTTAGGTGCAATCTAGTGTGGACTGCTCTTGATATCCCTTTTGACAGTCGTTATGGTTTTTGTATATGGTATACAAATTGATTGCTGATCTATTTTTTGAAATGTCCTTTTTTATTTGCTAAATAAGGGGCCGGAGCCAAAAGTTTTGTATTAAAGTATGATAAGAACAGCATAGTTTGAAGTCACATAGTTTCTGGAAGTAGTCCAAGAAAAACATAAGTGAAACAAATACTAACTGAAAAAGAGCAGCCTTAATTTCAATTTGACTCCACTAGCCTAAACTTGATCTTGATCCACTGATAAATCAAACACTAGGAACTTCAATAACACTTTTACAAAAAAAACTTGACAAAACAAGTATGGAGATTTTTATCTGTTATTCCTCTGTCTGAGGAAGTCGAAAATCTTTTTTCCTCCTCGTCCTATTGTGGGTTAAGTCCCCTTCAATTTCTATTTTTGTTAACTTCAATTCTAAGCATAGGGATATTCTTGCTAGTAAGGCTTTGAATTCCACCATATTATTGGTATCCTCATCTAGGGGTAGTGCTAACCTCACTATAGGCTCTCCATTGCTGGAGTGAATGATGCATCCAGCACCCGATGGGTTGGGGTTTCCTCTGGAGGCCCCATCAAAGTTTAACTTGTACCAACCACTGGCTGGTGGAGACCATCTACAACTTTCTCTAATCCCGGAGCTTATTTTCCCTCCTTTACCTATAACCTGAGGAACAATGAGTCCAAACCAATTCTTAAACATAAGATCATCCCATCTAGTGTAAAACTTTGGGGAAGACCGCTGAACTGAGATTCGTGAGCTCATTGTTTCTACTACTACTGCTTCTATTTTATTTAACATGAAACTATGCCCATGCCTTTGTCTTGGAAGATTTTTCTATTTCTTTCCTTCCATAGTTCCCAGATAAGTATTGAGGGTGATATAATCCACAAGCTTCCACATAGACTCTCCTGGTTTATTAGTGGCCATGATTGAAAAAGGGACAAAACATCATTTGGTAATGCAGAAAGCCACCCTAATTTCGCACACAACCACTGCTAGCATTGAGATGAAAAAGGACATGTCAGTAATAGATGGTTGGCATCCTCCTCGTTCATTTGGCAAAGGGGGCAAATTGATGGCCCTTGGAACTCAAACCTTTTGAACTTGTCCGCCGTCAGGATTTTTCCTTGTAAGTGCTGCCCAAGAAAAGACTCCCACTTTTGGCAGGCACACTTTGCTCCAGCATAATTGAATTAATAGTTGAGATTTAGTCTGATTTCGATGATTGGAGATTATCTTATACCCTTCCTTCACACTGTATTTCCTTGACTTAGCACTATTCCAGATGATTTCATCATTACCCAGTTTAAGAATGAAAATCCTATCTTTAAGGATTTCATTCAGGTTCTCTATGTCTTCTTGATGCAATCTTAGACTTTCCAATTGTTTCCATTTCCACCTACCCTCAGGGTTAGGCATTGGAATTGTAATGTAATCTTTGACATATTTCCCCCATTTTTCAATGCATACGTTTTTTATCCTTTCTGAATTCATTAGTTGACTGATTATGGGGTATCCTCCCCATGAATCATCCCAAAATAGCGCATTACTTCCCTCCTTTATGTTCCATGTGATGTGGTCTAATATTATTTTGCTGGAGTTAGATATGAAGTTTCATATCCGGGATCCTCTGGGATATTCTGCAACTCTCAAGGCCTCCTCTCCATTTAGGTTGGCAAGGTATTTCCCTCTTAAGATTCTGACCCATTTGAGATGTGATCCATGATGAATTTTCCAAAAAAGTTTTGCACCTAAAACTTGGTTTTGATGTAGCTGATTTTTGATACCTGTTCCTCCATATTCCAATGGTTTGCAAATTTTGTCCCAAACTATTAACACAAATTTCTTCTTGGTATTTGTTCCTTGCCAAAAGAATTCCCTCATTGTCTTTACCATGTCCATATAACTACCCGTTGGTAACAAGATGCATGACATCAAGTATATCAGGATTGCTGCCAATGTGGCTTTTAGCATTATTATTCTACCTGCTCAGGATAACCATTTGGATTTATAAGACTCCATCCTCCTATCCATTTTTTCTCCAGTAGGTTTCCATGCATGTGTAGATCTTGATGTCTTGTCAACTGGAACTCCTAAGTAAGTGCATGGTAGCTTACCCTCCTTGAATCCCAAAGTGTCTAGTATTCGTTGTTGAATCCTTTGTTTGACAAAGAATAAGAAAATTTGTGACTTCTCTGTGTTCACCTCTTGACCCGAGGCCTTTGCATAGTTTGATAGAAGTTTCTTCAACTGCTATGCTTCTTCTATAGTCCCTTTCCCAAACATCATTGTGTCATCTGTGAATCGTTGGTGTGTTAGTGGTCTCACTGAGGATGTGACTTCCACTCCTTTTAATATGCCTTGATTTTGGAAACTACTCAACCTCCTACTGAGAGCCTCTGCCAATATGATGAAAAGGAAGGGAGAAATTGGGTCACCTTGTCTAATACCTCTAGAGCTTTCAAAGTAGCCATGGGGCGAGCCATTGATCAAAATTGAGAACATTGGTGTTGATATGCAATAGAAAATTAGGGTATCCATGATTTAGAAAAGACAAATTTTTCCATACACTTAGCTAAAAATCTCCAATCCACCTTGTCATAGGCTTTTTTAATGTGTAGTTTTATTATCATACAAGGTTGTTTATTCTTCTGAATTGAATGAATGGCCTCTTGAGCTATGATAACTCCATCAAATATTGATCTACCTGGGACAAACAAGGTGATAGAAAATTTCTTTCCATAAGTTGTCGGTATGGGTATGGGAACAAGTAGTTGTGCGCTAGTAGGACATTTTTTTTCCTTGGGTAGGGTATGTTTGGGTATGATGTATATACAAAAAAATAAAAAATTAAAGCAATATATAAAATTGTAAAACTAAATACATTTGATAGTATAATACTTAATCATTGATCAATGCCAAATGTCAAAATGGTAGTGATATAGATAAATACTAAATGCTAGTTGATAGTTCAAAATTTCAATATTATGTCATGCCATATAATATATATCAGCTGCTCTTCAAAATACCAAAATGAGAAAAGAGAGAGTGAGGAGAGCAAAGTGATCTTTGTATTGGGTGAAATGATGCTTTTAGGGGCATTTTAGGAGTCTCGGATGCAAAAAAAAGTTTAAAAACGTCTTTTTTTTGTTTAATTTTGGTTCTCAGTGCCTTTGGGTACCATGTGTATGCTTGGGTAATGCCCAGGTACGTACCTAGGACGTACCCAGGACGTACCCAGGTGTACACAATATGGCTGCGGGAGGCCTTAAGGGCATACTCAGTAATAGCCTTTGGAAAGTTGGCTAGGACTCCTTGCATACACCTGTCAATCTAGATACATGAGGTTGCACCCTAAGTTTTCACTTTCAAGAAAGTATTGGTTAAAAGTAACTTATTATAGATGCACAGACAACCACTGTAGTTTGTAAGCTCTAGTAGCTAGATGGAGCAGCTGTTTAGCTCACATGATCTCACAGTGGGCTTGACACGGGGCTTCTATCCTTCTAGCATTCATGAAGGTGGAAAAAATATTGATAACAAAAGTGATATAAGCATTAACTATTACTTAAATTTGAGAATTATAAGTTTCTTCTAAGACTTGTTAATTTTTCTTGGAGTATAGCTGTGTGTAATATTATGGCTCAAAGTTATTGCAGGATGGCTTCAAAGATACTATTTAAGATTTATGACATCATGAAATAAATCTAAGGAATTATAGAATGGGATTTACAAATCAGGTATAAAATGGTTTGGTTTCAAGAACTGTTGATGTGCCAGTGATTTCAGCTGCTTGAATTGTTTCTTGATCTGGAAGATGAACTGTCACTTGGTGGTTTGAAACATGTGCTTGGGTGCTGTCTTTGCCTTGTCCTCTCGTGTACAAGGATTCTGACTGTTTAATGTGCGCCTTGACATGTTGCTTGCAAGTGTTTAAAGTTTCTGAACTGTAAAGTGGCAGTGTTGTGAGTCTCACAAGTTATTGAATTGGGGCTGCAAGAGCCTTCAATCTAATGTGGGTGTCCTTGGATGATTTGTCTCTAACAAGCTGGATATGCATGCACTGTACAGCAAGGGAAATCTAGAGTATCTTGTAAGTTATCTATGTAGAAGTCAATAGTAGATATTTTTCTATGCAAACATCAGTAAGTTTTCTTTAAATAAGAGTCAATTGATATAGTCAACCCAGTTGAACTTGCTTATGTTGCAGGCTGTTGTGTTAAAGTCAGCAATCAGTTTTCTGGCAACTCTTGCTCTGTCATCACTTTATAACTTTTCTCTGCTTAAAATAGAGAGAAAATAAATTATCTATTGGGCATCCATATAGGATGAATGCCATTGGCTGTGGGACTGGGCAGGCTCAACTCTTTCCCATTGAGCAGCCCAACCTACAAGAAATGCTAGTTTGTACCTAGGACCTAGATAGATCTCATCATCTCTCCACCTTCTCTGCTATGTTGTAGTAGCATTTTGACAGCCCAAACCCCTTAATTTGAGTGTTGCATATAATGAGGTCTTCTGATGGGATCTATATGTATTTAATCATAATGTAGAAAATATAGGGCTAATGTGGCACAAATTGAATCTGCCATCTGCACCACTCTGTTTAATGCTGAATTTATTGCCCTCTGGGCTAAAAGAGAGAGGATAAGAATTCTAATTTGAAATTTCACAATAAATTTCATCTTGTTAGTCCTTTCTTGATCTAATATGTATCCCTTGTCTCATCGCATGCTTTACATTATCTACAATAGTTTGAACTTTGAACGTCAAATAGTTAGTGACTTCATAATGAAGGCATAACACCGGGCATTGTGAAGGCCCTGCTTGTTTCTGGGTATTCCTTTGTGAAGTTCTTGAGATGCTTCGGACATTGCTAGATATAATTTCTTTGAGCTGTTCAAGGCCTTATTATGTCTCTACTTTGAGTTATTCAAGGCCTGATTGTGCCTCTACTTTGAGTTTAGTTTCCTGAGTGTTTATTTGTTGACAGGCTCTCACCAAACAATGGCTAATACTTTGGTTATTTTCTAGTCAATATGTCCAACATTACATTGAGAAATTAAATAAAGTGTACATCAAGCTCGAAATTAGAGCTCTGGTAGTGTCATGAAGTTCAAGTTCATAAAATGCTTCTAAACATCTAACAGATGGTCTCCCTTATTCTAAATTCATTAGAGCATGCACTTTAGTTTTTGTTGAAGAGGAAAAAGGATTAATTACAGAAAGGATCAAACAAGGCACTATCACAGATTCCTTAGAAAGTTAGAATTTGATTATATATCAATTTTTCTGATGTTGTGTTTGTGGGGTGGCAGTAATACTCACTAGCACACCATCGCAATAATGCATGTTTGTGAAAGTATGAAACAATATCATTTTTTCTCCTCTTTCTATTCCTTAATTTCTTGTCTATATTTTTGCTGTCTTGTCAGCAAAAGTGTGTAATTCATCTTCATATAAATAACTCTTATAGAGCGGATCACTTGAGGCCCCAATTCATTTTGAGTTGAAGTGTGAAACTTTTTATATTCTCCTTAAGAGAGCACAAATTTTGTCATGCTTTCCATTTTTTAAATAAAGATTAGGAAGTATTTTCTTGATTGCAAAAACTGTTTATGTATGATTTTGTGTCAATTACTGCTCTCTCAAGAAGGTTTTAGTTTTCCAAAACAGTTTTTTGCAGATGAAAACATTAAAACTAGTTAATACAATAATCTATAGGTTTCTGCCTTTAAGAAGCTAAAGGATTTTATTACAGCTTCCAAAAGCAGTTTGAATCTATCTTTTAGGTCTACTTTCTGTTCAAAACTCTAACCTTATATCTCCTTTTTAATAGTATTGGTAATATTATGGAAATTTTAGCATAATTAATAATTTGAAGATTTATTTGTAACAACTGTTGCTCATTGTTTATTTTAGGACAGTTATACTGGTTTTTTATTCAGATATGACAGGAAATAGCTAATCTTTTAGAAGAAGATAGCTAATGGCTATAAAGTGGAATGTTTTGCATGATTATTGTGGTTGAATTCTAATGCAAATGTATGGCCATTTTCTTTATAATATGATGGCTGGCACATCCCAATTTCCTTTGCTGGATTCAGTTGCATCAGAAAACTTATAATGCCTTATTTCATGTATAGCAATACTAGATTAAAAGTCTTTGTGAACCAATTTACAGGAGAAGATGACAGTGAAGAGTATCAAGGTGAGGAAGAAATCAATGAGAATGCATGCAAGGAGTATAAACGAGATGATGCTACTTCAGTAACTCCTTATGTCATGGATGCTGACAAATCTCCTGATTGGCCTTCTGAATCTGATTCTAGCATTCCATCAATTTCAGGAAGGATGATTGTGACAAAGGCTGCTTATCAGTCTTATTTTTGGAGTGATTATTCATCGACTTCTGACACCATTACTGCCAAGAAAACTGCTTTTGGGACAAGTGAAATGCAACCCTTTTCTAGGTTTGTTTGTTAACTATTTAATGAAATTTGGAAATAGGAATTTTAAATAAGTTTGCCTTGTTAAAGTATGGTCATGTAAACTGTGGAGAAAACATCAATTGACACCATTACTGCCAAGAAAATTGATTTTGGGACAAGTGAAATGCAACCCTTTTCCAGGTTTGTTCCTTAACTATTTAATGGAATCTGGAAATGTGAATATCAAATAAATTTGTGTTGTTAAAGTATGGTTATGTAAACTGTGGAGAAAACATCAATTGCCTAAATGATATTCAGTGATAGTATTTCCAATCTGAGTATCCAACATTATAGTATCAATTGGAAATGATATTCAGCTGATAGTATTTCCAATATGAGTATCTGACCTGTAGTTTTAGTTTGAAGCAGAATTTAGAGGTATAGAACGCCTTGGCCATTGTATACCTAGGTACAAAATGCCCTGGCTGCTGTATACCCTACAATTTGGTCTTAAACTGACCAGGACAATTTATCAGATCCCATACTTTACAGATTTCTGACTATAGCTTTGCCACTTGCTCCTGCGCACAGGAAAACGCGAAATTGTTGGGTTGAAAGAGGTTTGCCTTGGTCATACCCCTGTTAAGGAATCAACCTTGAAATGTAAATGAAATTGCATAAAGAAAAACAATGTAAATGTAAAGGTAAATATTAGATCTACCTTGTAAGTATATGTACCTTCGTGAACATATATTGAGATTGCACATATCCATTTAGATGCTTGTATGTTGCTTGAATTGTAGTTGCCGAATCTTTGAATGTAGGAAGGAATCGAAGATGCCTTTCACAAATGCATGGATCTATGAATGCCACTCCAAGATCTTCAATGTTGCTATGCTTGATAACTCTTGCTTTGAAGAATAGATGAATGAAATGTATGTAGATGGACAAAAGGATCTTCTTGCTTGATTGCGAATTCCTCTACTTGGCCATCATGGGAGAAAAGCTTGCTACAATGGAGAAGAATGCCTTCAAAATTGTCTTGGATGCTTGAAGAATGGTTAAAACTTGATCTTGAACACTTGAACGTGAAATTGTAGGAGAGTACTTGAAATCTTGATCATGGTTACCAAAATGAGGAGAGATGGACCACTTATATTCCTCTCACAACACTTCGGGATTCAAAATTGATTTGGGCTGACTACAAATCTAGAAATACCGCTAAAATACAGCAACGGGCCACCCGTTCAAATTTGAGCCCAAAACCCAGGGTATACAATGCCTAAGGTGTTGTATACTTGGGTATAGAATGCCAAAACTGTTCTATACCTAGGAAAATGAGCCTAAATTAAAATGGGGAGTCAGAAATGAAGGGAAGATGCCGGATAAAGTGGAGCTAGGTTGCTAGGATCAAGCATAATGGACATGACATTTTGAAATCACAAAAATGGGGCCTAATACAACATTTAATTATAGGTGCTAACTTTTAGGATGGTACATTTAACCCCCTCTTTAGCGGGAGTATGAGACAACCTCATGCTTACAGTAAAACAAATCAATGCATAGGGAAATTTTTTATCAAGATCAAAGAGACAAGGAGATACCAAGCCCCCAACTGACTTAGATCTTTGTCAATTCCAAAACCAAGATAAAAGAGGCAACGCTAGAGAGAGAGAGAGAGAGAGAGAGAGAGATGACCAACTAGCCTAGTAAGGTTTGACTTACTATGGGCCATGTAAAAATGCAAAAGATGGCATTGAAGGTCTAGCAAGATATGAGATGCTAGTCAACCCAACAAAAAAGGATAACCAAGTGAAGCATAGTCCATTAGGAATTCCGCGAAGAGGATCAATCTTGAATGAAAGCATTGTCTCTGTTAAGGGATCTAGGAAAGAGATCAATCCTAAGGAAAGCAGTCTCCAAAGGGATCTAGAAAAGGAGGATCAGTCTAAGCATCCACTGAATAATGCATAGAGCATGATAATGTAATGTAAAGATGAATCCAAGGAAAGCATTGTCTCCTTAGCCATCTCTAGCCATTTGTATAAGAGATTACGTTGAATCATTGTTTGTATGTGCAAAATGTGAAACAAGGAGCGGAGTGGATGTCCCCACATTAAAGCGATTGCAAATGCCTTAACAGGAGCAATGGCTTTAACAGAGCATACATACACCCACAAGAGATGTTTCCACTATGAGATGCCCCCCAAGAAAGGACAAACTAAGGGAAATGAAACTCATGACAAAGAGAGCACAAAAGGATTTACTAACTCTGGGGTCAATATGATCAAGTGATAACTCATGTATATCAAAATGAATTGATATCATCCCCCAAAGGTAGCAGAACTACAAGCACAAAGGAAAATCACAGAAGAGATACAAAAAATAGTCCTTTTGGGCCGGCATTGCAGAGACCAAGTTAAAAGAAGTTCTTGGAACTTTCAATTAGAACTTGGAGTCCCTTGAGAAAGATTTGAGATTTTGGAATAAGTTCTCAGATTTCGAATATGGAATGTTGTGCAAGAATGGAGTAATACCTTCTCGTGAGAAGTATGTTGCATACAAGGAGTTGTTGGTGAATAGAGGTAAGGTCATTTAAGGCTTGGTTACACACTTGGAAGCGGCTATTGAAACTTACATTGAGAAAGAGTAGGAGATCAATGCTAAGTTTAAGGAAATATCATGCAAACTGGTAACTAAGGATCAAGAGTTGATTTATGAAGATACTATAGTTGTAGAACTCTTGGTGATGATCCATTTAGAGCTTGAGGCGGACCATTTCATGCTAAATTCCCTTCACAAGATCATAGGGTACCAATTTTCACTTGACCAACTTCAGATTGTTCTTGAGGACAACAAGAAAGTAATCTTCAGGTGTTCAGATGTAGTCATCAAGATGAGTATGGTGGCAAAGAGCACAAGTGTGCCTAATCTTGAAGAAGTGTGTGAATCAACTTGCAAGTATCAAGCATTCATGAATAGGAAAGAAGAAAATCAAAAAGTGTCATAGGACACTTAGTCATTTTTCCCCCACTTTTTAGTTGTTGGATGCAGTTTCTTTTTGACAAATTACATGTTGAGGAAAAGTTGTAATTGTATATAAACATTTTACATGTAAAGCTCTAACTTGTAATTACATGTAAACAAATTCCAATTGCAGTTACATCAGGATTGCAATTTGGAATAAGTCATAGTAAGTTGTAGAATAAGTCATAGTTAGTTGGACTTCTCCCACCTTTTTCTCTCAACCCCTCACCTATATATAGGAGGGTGCTTCATTGTAAATATCCATCTTTTGTTTTATGCAAGTAGGCTATGCCCAAATTGTTGCAAGAGTAAAAACTTTGAGTGTTATTGTGCAAGTTGTTTCAAAGTGAAGAATAGATCAAGTTTATTTCAAACTTTGTGTTGAAGAGGCTTGGGGTATTAAATCTGTGTTCTTGCATCGCATTTGTGATACCAACTTGAATTCATTGAGAGGTGCACGTTCTGTTTGTGTAGTTAAGTGTTCAATTTGTTTTCTTCTGTAGACTTTGTGTTACAATTTTGTTGATTGAAGTAATTTAATTATTAGAAGATAGGTAAGAATTGAGAGACTTTGCGCCTCAATTCCAGTTATCTTAGCAAGTTTAAAGGTGCATCATAGTAATAGACTTTGTGCCATTTTGTGTTGTATATTGTTAACCGTTTTGAGAAAAGTTAAGAAAAATTTGGGTTTCTGCAACTCTCTTGGTAGAAAGAAGAATTGGTATGCTCTTGATTGTTCTTATGTCAATCAGAAGACTATTGGTATTATCACTAAAGTAGGTACTTTTTGGTGAGAATTGTGTCAAGTGTTTGGTGAAATTTGTGAATCATTCCTGAAATAAGAGGAATTGATCTTGTGTCCCACCCATTTTTAATTTTCAGTTTAGTATTTGTTGAATTGAACGACGATAAGAAGGGTGCCTCCCTATTGTTGAGATGAGAGAATATTTATTTGAGGGTCCGTGTCAATCCTTTATTTTCTATATCCTTAACAATATTCTTGACCAACATGGTGGCTTAAAGCTTAGATTTTCTTTGGTAGACTCTTTATTTTTACCATCAGATGATCTATAAATATTGGTAAACATTTAATAAGTTTTGACATCATTGTTACTTCTCTAGGAGGTGGCTCTATCATCTTTGCTTTGAGCAATTTTGTTTCTCATTTCTTCCACCGCCAATTGCTAGGCATTCTTTTTTCTAGCCCTACCCCTCTTAGGAGTAGGCTTTAAAGGCACTTCATTATGGGTGACATAGGGGGGTTAGCAGCAAAGGATAAGGGGTTAGGAAGAACGAGGGTTGAGGGAACTTCCTCCTCATCCTCACGCTAGGTTTAGATAGCTGGGACAACCACATGGGAGGTAGGCTTGGGGGCTTGGGGTAAAGAGGAGGGAGGAAAGGGAGAAGGGGGGAGAAGAATGTTGGGTGCGAGGGGGGGGGAGTGAAAGCAACAAGGGTTGGAAGGAGCCAAACCTTTGCCACTAAGGGCGACTACATGATTGGAACCAGCCATTCTTTGCAGATCTATTTAGGATAGGGCAATTTCTACGAGTGTGGTCTTCCCTTCAACAAAGGAAACAAGCATTAATGCCACCAAGCACGTCAATATCATAGGCAAATAGATTATTATCCAAGTTGACTTCAAATCTTTCTAGAATATTGACCCTAGGGTTGATAGAAATCAAAACCCTAGCACCCAAGTGAGGCATAGTGACCCTTGGGTCATCCATCTTCAATTCCCTATGGAAGCAAGGAGGTAAGGAATCAAAGACCAGAAAAGAGGAGGAATATTTTTTACGTAACCCATCTGAGACAAGATAGTGGTAGAATTACATCGTTAATAGCCTTTGGTGTCCATTTTAGGGCACAAAAAGCACAGTTTCCTATATTCCAAAATTACCTATTTTCAACAATTTCCTACATATTAGGTTCTTTAAGAAAGATTATAAATAGACCTTTTTTCACCATATGCCACAAGGAAATTTGAATCCCTATTTTTTTAAACCAAACATTTTAAAACCAATTGTCAAGAAATATTCTAGTAGGGACCTTGTTAATGTCCACTGCAACAAGAAATAAAGCAATATTTTAAGTCGGTCTTTTTCCTTACTAATAACATTGAGCATATCAGGGTTATGAATGACAAAGAATTTTAGGGTTAGTGGATGGATCCTTACCATTTCCATTTCCATTATCCTCGTATTCGCTAAAAACCCTAGCTATAAACAATACAAATTCTAGAATAGAGATGGGTTTTTGCAATATAATCTCCCTTAAAAATTTTAAGTTATTAGTATTACTACTAGAATCAACATTTAAATCAATATTATCTTTTCCTCAAGTCGAAAGGCCCTCCATTATTATGCAATATGGGTAGTAAAGATAGAGAAACAACTATCTTGTAGAATGACATAAAGCAAGGTCAGCAAAACAAAGAGTCGATGGTGGAAAATAAAATCACAAGACATATAACGTAGCACACAAATCAAGGAGAAAGTGTCAAGGTAAAGGAAGGCAACTTATATGGCTAGGAGAGAAAACCTACATGGAGACAAGCCCTCGATCCTTCTCCATGTGGATCCTTTGCTTGAGGTTCCTCCGGTTCGGCCTCACGAACCCTAGTTACAGAGCATCATCCTCCGCTTCCACCTATTCTTCAAAACTTAATAATATATGCTTATATTAAATTATTAATAATTATATGTTTTATTTTTTTTGATCGATAATAGGTAATTTTATTATTCTTAATCGAGATGAAACCTGGCCCGAACCAGGGATAGCTACAATCAGGAGAGCTATCTCCCCAAACACAAAGAGAACCCACAACAATCCTCACACAAGCATCAGAAGAAAGAAAGAAAAATCATGACAGAATACATTAAACTCCACCCTTTTTCTGAGAACGCAGGATCATGTTAAATGAATCCTTTACATTTTTCCTTTTTCCCCCTTTCACAGTTTCCCAACCTTCATCTTGGCTGCCTCATTTTGCCAATCCCCGCAAAGATCCCCTGAGCTACAGCCCTCACCCAAGCCCGACTTACCATGAAGACGTAGAAGTCCATCAGAGAGATCATCATCCTCCTTGTCTCGAGACCCTACGGGTCTTTTCTTTTCTCTGCCCTTTGGTGTGGCAGCCACCTTTCTAGCATTCTGCCCTTCAGCCAGACCTTCAACTCCATTCGTAACACTCGTTACTTTACATAAATTTCCTTTCTCCTGAATCAATGGCTCATCATGCACAGCTTGAGAATAACTCTTCTGCTGCATCACTGTCTTCTCCACCGTGTAATGATGGTGTGAAACATCTTTCCACCAAGATGCAGCCTTGGCCATTCTTTGCTTGGAACATTGGGTTGCTTTATGCCCTGTCTGGAAACATCGCCTACATCGGAATGGAATCCCTTCATAGTCTAGAGGTTGTTCCCAACACCCTTTACTAGTTTTAAGCACAATTTTTTCCGGAAGACCTTTAGACATATCCATTTCCACCAAGATACATGCAAAGGTAGAATGCAAAAGATTCAAAGAACTTTCATCAATCAATAAAAAATTTCCTATAGAATCACCAATAACTTCGAGACAAGAATCAAACCAGTAATGTAAAGGCAGATTTGGAAGACGAATCTAGATTGGGATCATGTCAAAAGTCTCAGTAGCAGGGCAAAAAGCCGGGTGCCAAGGTTTCAGCATCAACGAGTTTTTTTGCTCCCAACTCTAGATGCTGTCACATAAAATTTTCTCCTTATCCTGTGCATGTTCAAAGACCACAATAAAAAAGCCTCCAGCGCATGGGTAAATCTGGACATACCCCTCCAAAACAGGCTCCCAGTTTACTGAAATCCATGTGTGAAGCTCTCGAAGACTTGGCCATAAACCTCTGAAAGGGCCAATCAAGCCCAGATTAGAGAAAACTTTTGTGTTATGAATCACTTCCTCCTCCACTGCATCCACAATGTCCACCATAATGGGCCGAGCCTCCTGGGGTTTGAAGGAAATCCCAGCCCCATCCCCCTGCATGTCATGAAGTTCTGAAACCCATACATGCGCCATATTCAACCCGTTTTTTAGGGCATCCTTTGGTGTTCTCTCGACATTAGCCTGTGGAAGCCCCTGTTCTTTACCATGCCCGAGCACATCCTTTCTTGAACCCTCCTTCATCGCATCCTTGAATGAAAGATCTAGGCGCGGTTTTTGCAGACTCCGTCTGTGTGATGCCACAAATTTTTTTGCATTGTTTTGCCTGCTGCCACCGCCATCCATTTGGAGCGGCACACCTTTAGCAATGCCCTTCGCACCATCCCTGTCCTCCTCGCCCTGAGGCGCCTGCCCAAACCCACGTCGATCAACCTTATGCAAATGGCCAGTGCCGTGAACCAGCACAGGGTAAGAAACCCTAAACACGGTAGCAGACGGGAGCACTTCCATAGCTTGATTTACCTTTACTTCTATTAATAATTATATGTTATAATATAATATTATAGTTATATTAAATATTAATATATTGTATTAAAATATATAATATTATTACCTTATAGTTATAATATTATTTATTAATATTTATATATTATCAAATGTCCCAAGTATTGAAATTGACAAAAACACAAAAATGACAAAATTGCAAGCCAAGAATTAGAGATCAATTTAATATCAGAATGGATTGCAATCAAGAACGCCAATGATATCAGATGACCAGTCTTCTAACGATTAGTATCCACATTTTTATGTGTAGATACTGATCGATATCCAAAGTCTAACAACCGCCATCAATAGGAGTATGCAATTGATTTCTTTTGTTGCTTGTGATCGATGGTTTCAGAGGAGTGGAAGGGCCTCCAAAATGCTGGATATGATAGGATATCAATCTATGTACAAGTGTAGACTTTGTGAAGGTAATGTCAATATATATGTGCAATGTAACTCTCGTTATTGTGATACAATCATGTCTTTTGTGATTGTGATGGCAATATGTATGTGAATATGATGTTGATCTGTATGCCTTGATAACTGTATATATCTCTTGCAGCTGCGATCAATCGATGATGATAGTCATTGTGCTCTGCAAATGCCTTCGACAATGGATGTTGTGTGTGAAGACTAAGATATCGATGATGTTGTATGGAAGACACGAATCTGGATATGCCATGCATAGATGTGTCAATAGCTCATATGCATAAAATGCAAATGACAATATGAAGTATTGCAACTAGTATCAAGGTGATTGCAATGCCATTCCTCAATGAGAATGTAGAGATGATGTTATGCAATCACAAGTACCTTGATGTTAAATGTTTTGCAATGTTATGATGCTGATATCTGAGCAATCACAGTGATATCTCTAGGTTCTCAATGATGCGATCTCTGAATTATGATGTCATTTAGGCTGGTGACTGTGGTTGGCCGAACTCAAGGAGGATGAAGGTCTGCAAATAATGTTAATTCTCCAAGAGTATTGTTGATGCTTGATTTACATAAGACAATTGCTTAATTGGTCCAATTAGGTCACAAAGTGACTTCACCTAATTGGAGAAGTAAGAAGACTAGGGAGGATCTCTCACCTCCAAAATTGCTCTCCAATACAAATTACCAAATAGGAATTGTAATCACAAAGAAAGGATATGGTAGAATGATGATCATGAACATGCAACACGCTTAGTTAAATATGTTACTCTTAAGAAGCCAAGAGTCGGTGATCCCAAAGTGGGTGCCCAAATTCAAGATATAAGATAGGTTCTACTTAAGACAAGGTGGGGCACTAGTGCGCCCTCTTGAATGTGCCCTCTTGTGTGGCTAACTAGCTCTCGGGGGACCAAAAAAGCTAATAGCAATAAAGAATGGTCTGGCTTAACGAGGGGACATGATGGCCTCCCCTTCTCGGAATTGCTTTCCCTCAAGCAATCACGAATTGGGATGCTCCAGAATTCGCTTGTTCCCCCATGTGACATCCTCAATTGTCAAATCTTTCCACTAGACAAGGTACTCCTTGATTGTGCATGTCTAAGCTTCCTCCCCTTGAAGTCGATGATCTCAATTCGCTACAATACAGGTTTTTTCGTCCTAATCAAGTGGCAGAAGCTCCTCGAAAACTGTGACATGCTGGCAACTGCCTTCCTGAGGCAAGAGGCATGAAACACATTGTGGATTTGCTTGCACTTTGGAAGCTCCAACTCATAAGGAACCTCCCTATCCTCCGTGTCACCTTATAAGGCTCATAGAAGCGAGGCTTAAGCTTCTCAACCCCAATCCTCTTGAAGGAGGACTACTTGTAGGCCTGCAAACAAAGATAGAGCAAATCTCCGACCTCAAAAGCTCCATTTAATCCTGCACTGTTCTGCATACATCTTTTGATTCTAGGCCTGTTGTAGATTATCCTTGAGGGATTGAAGGATGTCTAGGCTCTCTTGCAACCAATCCTTAGCTCTAAGTGCTCAACTATCTCCCAAAACCAAATCAACGAATGATGCAGTGTCATAACCATAGAGCGCCTTGAAAGGCAACATCCGTATTAACATGTGTAAGTAGTGTTGTAACAATGCTCTTCAAGATGCAACCAAAAAATCCATGCCTTTTGCTGCGCTACTATGTAATTCCTCAAATAGCCCTCCAACCATTGGTTCACAATCTTTGTTTGTGGATGGTAGCTAGTACTTGGGTCAACTCAATGCCTACTAATTTGAAAAGCTCCATCCAAAAAGTACTAAGGAAACGACTCTCTCTATCATTGACTATATTCCTCAGAAGGCCATGCAACCAAAATATCTCTTGAAATAACAACTATGTCACCTGCACCACTCGAAACTTCATAGGAATGGAAAAGTACTGAGCATACTTGGTCATCCAATCAACCACCACTTAAATGCAATCCTTGCCTTGTGATGAAGTCCATTGAAATGCTCTCCCACTTCTGATCAGGAATAGGCAATGGCTGAAGTAGCCTTGCTGGAAGAGTACGATCGGATTTGTTCTACTGGCAAGTGGCACATTCCTTTACGCACCACAACACATCATCCTTGAGGCCTATTGATTTGAGTTTTATGCCACTATAACATGCAAAATCGAATATCTAACTCCTAGAATGCAAGAAACCGTGAATGTCTTTGTGACTACTAGACTTAGTTTAGCCATCAACATCAACCCAGCTAGTGCAATCTCCTAAGGTAGATGTAAGATGTTCAATCTATTACCATTCTATTAACACCATCCATCAATGCATATCAGTGTGCAAGCAATAATTGAACTAAAGCTCATAAATATGCATTCGACTATGCAAGGCAAACTTGCAATCAACAAGCAGTTAGTGGTTTGGTCTAAGCGAGTTCAACAAAGATGCATCCACAATCACTTCTGTTCAACAAAACATTACTAATCAAGAAGAAATGAAATCCTAAGCTAAGTGAGGAAATGTAGAAGTTGTGCAATACTCCAAAGAAACATAGGTAATCCACCATAAAGATCAACAATGAATTAGCAATTACTTTGATAGCATTATGGCAACAATTTCTCCAAGTCTCTCTCTACTCTACTCTAAAACTAATCTAATCTCATGAGCTATAACTAAGAAGGCCTGGGCCTTTTATAGTTCAATTACAATGAATGGCCAAGATCAATTTGAAATCAATGGCCAAGATCTTGCCAACACAACCTTAATCCAACTAATAGTTATAATCATTAAATGCTCATCCAATTACATAAAGGCACCACCCAGTAGTCCGATAAGAAAGTTACAATGCTTTTGAGAGCCAATCATAAAAGAGGTTAGGTAGAGGCACCAAATGCTTTCCACATGTACACTTGGCATAATATAATTGGACAATTTTGGACATGTGCAGCCAAAATTTTCTAATTGGTTGCAAATAGATAGGTGCCACATCAACATTCTTATCTTGCAATCTTTCTTTTAATTCCATTTCTCCATCTTCAAAATTTGGAAAGCTTCTTTCTCATTGGCATGACCTTGAATTTGCCTGTACACGAAATCTTGATGTACTTGCTTGATCAATCCTCATGTTTATACTTGCATTGTTTGTGCATCGTCATTTTGTCCTTGAACCTCTTGAAACTTGTTGGTGAATCACTAGTGATTGCATTGATAATGCCTCCATGCTGTCATTTGTTTGTCACCCCCACCCTTGCAAAATAGGACAAAAACCTTGTGTTAAAAATGACAAGTATAAACAACATCTGAGCATTACCCCCCACCTATTGTTGTCATTCTCAGAGCATTACTTTCCTGCTCCCTTTCCAGATTTGAGATCTGATCGATTAGACTCTGATTTCTCTCCATCAAATCAGAGATTGTCTCTTCTGCTTCATTAGATCCACTTTTCCCAGAGAGTTCCTCAATTGTTTCATTGCTCTAACTCAATTGTAGAGCCAACTCTTTTCTCTTTGGAAGAGACCTTCTCTGTCTATTCTCAAGAGAGACAATTATGTCATTGGCTTCCTCAAGATGTTTTTGATACCTGTATCCCTCCATGATCTTTTACTCAAGCGGTTAAGCTTTATATCTTTGAGAACCAAAAGCTCTGATACTAATTGTTAATCCTAACCGATTACTGAGAGGGGGGGGGGGGGGGTTGAATCAGTAAATACAATTTCTACTTCGATTTAACCTTATATATATATTCTTGCGGAATTAAAAGAATATAACAACACTCATAAACAGAAATTGAAATGCTTAGGTCAACACAACATCTATACGTGGAAACCCTCGGTTAGAAGGAGAAAACCATGGTGGGACAGAACCCACAACTTTACTACTATAGTAATAAAGGTGCCCTGTTAGAGGCTTACAAAACACTGGTAAGAGTGCTACTCGGTTAAGGGATTTGGTAGAAGACCTGTTAGGATGTTGACCCTATTAGGAGTCACCTTGTAAGAGGACTTTCAACACCAATAAAGATGTTACTCGATAAAGGGATTTATACAAAAAACCTTTTAGGGTTCACCCTGATTAAGAGATTTGAATATGCTTCACAATCTAAAGCAATGATCTTATGATAACACTTTCTGTCTAATCAGATCATACCTGTTCCCCTTTGCTCTGCTTGGTTGTTGAATCCTTCTTTGTCTTTCACTTCTCGTGACTGTAGCTCCTCTCAAAAGATATCTCTCTCTTGCTCTAGATATTCAACAACAATTCTTGTGTGTCCTATGACCTGTATTTATAAGAAATTAATCTTATTAAAAATACATCTCACAGTTCCGCCAAGCTATAAACTCTCTCATAGATCACGCATACAAAACCCTAGAATAAAAAGCTTGCAAACTGATCCTAAGTTTACCTTGAAACACTCGTAGAAAAAACAAAGTTAACTTCAGTAAAACTGAAAAAGCTAACTCCAGTTTTAACTGTGAATGCTCTACATAATCCGGTTTGGATTATCATGCATCTAACCGGTAAAGAACTTGTACCCGGTTAGCCAACTATTCCCTGTGTGTCTCCCATGACCGGTTGGAATAACTTAGACCGGTATAAGCATGAATAGCAAAGTACACCGCTTACTTGTTTAGTCTACCGGTGCATACTTAAGAGTACTGGTGTGATGTACTAGTGTTCTGGTGGGATGTTTGCCAATGACTTTATCAATGACAATTCAAATATGTCAACATATTGTTTGTAAAATAGTTTTCCATTTTGTAGGTTTTGAGGGTTCACAAGTTGGTAGGAGATTTATTAAGGTTTTAGACAATTTAAACGCAATTTTTACACGAAATGATTGTTGAAAATCACAGTCAATGGTTTTTCAAAAAGACGGAATTTTTTGTGGGAAAAAATCGTCCGCGGGAGCAATACACAAAACATCGGGTATAATCAGGATTTTTTGGAGAGTTTTTCTTCTATGGTTTGTACAAGTAATCACTTGTTTGGTAATTCTTTTGTGAATTGATTGCATATCAAGATTTCCATACCACAAGCCCATTGAAAATAGGCAGCTACATAGATCACCGAGCATCTTGCATCACCATGAGCTAGTAATATAGGCCTTGGGGAAAATTAATTTATTTTGGAAGTTAGTTGCCTTTTAGGGTAGGTGAATTTATCTTGTGACTTTACCTAGCTGTTGTTGAGCATGTCAAAATGACTGTCAACATTTATCAACTACATTTGATTAACACATTGCCTATTGATGATACTAAATATATTTAAGAAGAATGTTTTCAAGGATAACCCTCATCAAACCAATTTCTATCCAAATCAAAAGATGGTGATTTATATAGATAGATAGATAGATAGATCTTCATGATTTTGTGGTATATGCTTCTCATAGTAATTCCATACCCATAAGTTTTGTAGAAGATACATAATCAATAGATACTACTTAATGTTATTTAATAAAGAGATGATAGCAAATAAAAGTAAATTGACATCATTATTTAGCTAATCCTGGACTATGAGAAGGACAGATGACCTTTTAGGAGTTAGCATTTGTATTCAACAACATCATATCCCATTCAAATTCTTAGATATCTATTTTTTGAATTTTGAGTCTCTTAGAGGGTCTATTTGTAAAATTCATTTCTTAAGAACAATTTCATTGCTTGGATATTTGTTTGGAAATATTGTTTGGCAAATGCATGTGCCTCTCCTCAATATTTCTTAGACACCTATTATTTTGTATACACATGTGAAACTTCTGAATCTTGAGCCTTTGGTGCTGATGTATTTGTAAATCTTTGTTCTTGAAGCCATGCACACAATGAGAGACTTGAAATTATGGATTAAGTAAGAAAGTATTCCAACTTCAGAGGTTCTTTTATAACCTACATATTGTATAAACTAAGATACTTTTTCTCTCCTTTTTTTCATTTTGTTTCGTTTATCATGAAAAATGTGCTCCATGCAGGGAGGAAGCTTCGAATCCTCTTAGTGGAAATATCAGGGACCAATTTCATTTCAATGATGATGGAATACATGAGGTAATCGGCTTTCACTTGAGGTCAGTTCTGTCTATATGATATTTGTATCAAGAACAAAACTTTATATACTCCTGAAATAATCTACAACACTTATTAAGCTTGGGTATTACCACCGAATTGTACAAAGTTCTAACAATTTGGTAAAAAAATGTTTTTATACATAAATTTTATTTTTTATTTTTATTTTGTGTTGGTGATACAGTCTGAGATAACTAAGTATAGGCTGGCAGAAATTCAACATTTCAATTCTCTCTCGGTAGTCTCCTTTGCCTTTCCATATCGGTATTATTGTTTTCCCAAAAGCCTTTTCATTGTTGTTGATTTAACCTGTCATTTATGTGACCTCTAACACAGGCTTGTTTGTATATGTTACATGAGATAGCACTCAAAGGAGTCAGAGCTTTCCAAACTAAAACAAGAACTCGAGAAGGAAAAGGTATATATCAGTCTGCTATTTTTGTTTCAAGTATAATAAAAAATAATTTGACAGATTTTCACCTCATTTTACATGACGTTAGATTCTACTTGTCTTCAAAATCAAAGTACAGGTTGCTTGTTATTTTTGGTCAGCAGAAGTTCATGCTACCACTTTGTGCTTTTCTGTTACCACTTTAATGGATCTGTTGTGTAGGTTTTTTATACTGTTTCAATGAGCCCATCGGCCAGTTACTTGATATCCATATAGGATGTATAAAATATACTCTCTTTGAATGAAGAATGGATGGCACAGAATCATTGTGCAAATATGTATTTATAAATTTTATTGTAAAATTGAAAATAAGATCATGTGTACAGTAAGTCACAACCATATAAATTATAAACAATAACTATTAGCTAATTTAAAACAATTTAAATACTGATCTGCTTTTTTCACAGTTGCAAATACACTTGAACGTGGATTATTTTTCAAATGTTTGTTGGTTCCAATATTATGATCACATAATGATAATATTGTGATAAGTTCAGGTCTTTATGGCAAGTAGACACATTGCATAAGACATTGAAGTTAAATAAACTTATTATCATTATACTAATGTTTTAAATAAATTTTAAATATTTGTATTATCAAAATTGGTTCATGATTCATAACCCTGACAACAACAAAATAAAAGCCTTTGTTAGCAAGGCTACAGGGAAAGTAGTCTTCATAACTGCTAATGCATTCACTGAAGGGACCTACACAACTCCAGCACTTAACAAAAAAACTTGACATGGAACAAATTACATATCTCCAGATTAGTTGGTTGAATTTTTGGAGGATTTGAAAATTGATTCCTGACACTCATGGCTTGCACAAAGGACACAGACAATACCAGACATGAACTCTGTTATCAATTTGATAAGATCTTCTTGAGATTTAGTTTGTTTGGAGATCACTTTTGTTTATATTCTATTATTTCAAAAGATCTTTCAATGTTGTGTGTGTGAAAATTGTACCTAGCTGCAGACACAACACTTTAGTAAAACATTAGAGGTTAGCAAAATCGAAATCTGCAAATAATTGAAACTAAGCTAACCAAGCGATTTACTACCTTCTACTAGGTGTGAGTATGATGTTCTCAGATTGAAATTGAGATCAGTGACAATGCAACACCTAAACGAAAGATTTGAATGCAAATGAATGAAAAACTGTATGAATGCAAATTAATCTATTTTTTTGGATTTTGTATGCAATAAGATGAAAAACTGTGTGAATCTAATCTAGATGAAAATGAAATGATATGCAGATTTAATCTAGGAATGATATGGATGAATGAATGCTATGATATGCTATGAAAAACTATGACCAACAATGAAGAATCTCACAAATCGCCTGTCGCAAGTGCTCAATCCTTCAGCTGCAAATTCGCTAGAGTAATTGTGCAAATTCGAGAGTGGTTAATTGTGAAGAGCTGAGCCTTGATTTTATAGAAATCTAGGGCTTGAGGATGCATTGAGAAAAGCCATAAATCACTCTTGATAAACTCAGATTGATTTTTTAGTTAACAAGAAATTAGAAACAGATCAACTCACAAAATCATGCAAATCATACAAAAACAGCTTTTTAACTCAAATCAGAAGTTTAGATCAGCTTTTAACTCAAAATAGATGTTGAGTTCCAAAAGATAACAATTTGAATTGATTTTCTGATTCAAAGTTTAACTGCTCTTTGAATGTGCATCATAATTATGAATTAATTTTAAAATAAAATGATTTATTCTCAACTTAACTAATTTTAAATTTAAAACAACTAATTTATGGGTTAATCAATTATTTAATCAAACTTTTATTCAAAAACTATAGTATTAAATATTGACAATTGACATTAATTAATTAAATAAGAATTTAATTAATTAGTCATAAGATTTTTGATTTATTGTCAAAATTAAATAATACAATTTAGGAATAAATTGAATTAAATTTAATAAATAATTAAGTGGCAGAATTAAATCTGATTAATTAAATATTCAAAATATTCAATTAATCAAACTTTAAGATAAATAAGATTTATCGTCAAATAATTATTAAATCAAAGATAATTAGGATAAATAGGAATATTCCCCAATGCAAAATTAAGATAATCAATTAGATTTTGATGAATTGATGTGCAGATGTGCCTTAGGTTAGGACTTTGATATCAATTTCGATCGATTTGAAGATGTAAGAGGTTAATGAACCTATAGCCCATTTTTGGGGTATTACAACTGTAACCACCAAATGCTTGCAATTAGCACAGAGAAAACAGAATGGTTTTGACATAAACTCAGTAGCCATATGCTTAAACTTTAAAATCTTTCTGGATTTCATCTTCTTTGTAAAAGATTTTATTTTCTCTCTCAGCTCCAAAAACTTATGAGTCCAGAGATTAATGGCCTGGTTAATTTCCATACCTGCAGAGAAGGCTAGTTAGGCTCTTTGATTATTACCCTTGTACTAATACCTACCTCTATTTTTCATTTTTAAAATTGTTTTAGGTGGATTACTTTTTTTCTTATCTGCATTACAAATTTTATCTATATTTTCTTTACTCTTTCTACTGCCATATTTTTGGCATTCGATGGAGTCTGAGCACATTACCTTTACATAGTTCATGGTTGTTTTTTACTATAAGTTACAATTTAATTCTAAATTGATAAATTCCAAATTAGTTTTTCTTAATAGTATCATCCTTGTAATGATATGGCGTGAGAGTAATTCCAATACAATTGTTCAATGCGAGGATAAATATAAAATTTAAAACTGTCACTTGACATTTTGAATTTTTTTTAAGGCATTTTTTATTCCAATCTCTCCATTTTAACTTTGTCTTTATTTTTTATGCTGTTATTTCAAAGTTATTTTATCTTTATTTTAAATGTATCCTGCTGCATTTGTTTGCATATTTTCCATGATATTTTTTCCTTACTGCAGGGTAACTCTTTTTCTAATCTACCTTATGGCTATAGTTTGTAAAGCTTTTAGTAACCGGTTGCTAAAATATATAATAGGAGCAGCGAAAAAGTCTGACAAAATTTTGGGTTAAAACTATGTAATATATAACAAACTTATTGGTCGTTTATATTATAGTAATATCTCATAGTTTCTGAAGTGGCACTGAATATTTTATAGTTATATCATTCAGGCAAAAATATACTCAATACAAGCAAAAGCAATTGCAGAGGTTGCACTTGAAAAACAGATACTTTCTGAAAAAGAATCTGAGTTAACTGCAGCTGATCAAGTTCTTTCAGAGTTGAAGCAGGTCTCTCTCTCTCTCTCTCTCATTATTACCTCAAATATTTTACAATTGTCTCTAAAACATCTAAAAAACTTACACAATCTATTATTTTCCTTTAAGATTAAAGGTTTACAATACATAATCTTTAAATTAGATCTCCCTTGCATCTGTTACAAAGACTTAAGCCATTTATTACTTTTCTTTTAACTTAATTTTCCCATATTCCTCAGTAATGTATATCTTGGTGTCTTTCTTGTTGTTTATTGATTGTATGTTGATTGTCATGACTCGTGAATCATATTCTAGCAGGTTCGGATAGAATATTGGAGTGAAGGTATAAATGTGGAGGTGACGGGCAGTTTCAATGGTTGGCAGCATCACATTTCAATGGAACCGGATCTAGCATCTGAAATTCAAATTTCTAATGGAACAAGGTTTGTGCATGTGATGGCTCCATAATCTATTTACATACATATAAGGAGATGCCTAGAAGCACAAATTTAACGGTTTATGATCATTAATTCCTACAAAAAGATGACAAGCCTTTATCTTTGTTGGATTGAATCTCAACTTTTGAAGCATGTTGAAAGAAACAACTGAATATTTCATTTGAGGGATTATCATTTATGGTTGACATGATATACTTTTCCCGAGTGTCCTTCCCTTAAACATTAATTTGATAATGTCTCTATTTCTCTGAGTTTTGTGTCTGCACGCGTGTGTGTGGGCACATGCACATTCACGTGCATCCGTGCTCAAACACATGCATGTCTCTATGTTGTGTGTGTAGGTGTGCAAAGTGCATGTGTATGTGTATTCTCTAAAACAGTAATTTGATAATGTCTGTATTCCTTTGAGTTTCCAGTGCGCAATGGGGTGGGGTGTGTGTTTCTGCTATAACAATCATTTCCTGAATTTTAGGGACAGTGGGTGGATGGGGTAGAGACAGAATTGCAGACACCCTCTAAAGAATAGAAGAGAAAGCAGAGAACATAAAATTATTGATATAAAATTTTCATTTGCATAATTAAGCACAATAAACATTCTAAAGAGCTGCATTGAAAATATGAACATAAGAACAATGACATTGGACACATAATGACGAGAATTGAGTTTGACAAACACAAATATGAAATATTTGATTGTTATATTAACATGGAATAACTGCAACAAGGGTGGAGAGATGAGTCAATATCAAAATCAAAGTAACGAGAATAGGAATCGGCAAGGCCGAATCGAATCATGAATCGGAATCGAATCGGCCATGAATCGGCAAATTTAAAAAACCCTAGATTTTAACAATTTAAAAAACCGCCGAGCCGATTCAACGGTTCATAAAAAATCAGCCAGAGTGAATCGAATCACCAAACCGGCGATTCTGGCGATTCACTGGCGATTCTCGTTTCTATGATCAAAATAAAAAACTGAAAATATAACAATATTATTCAAGCCATGGATAAAATGCTTCTGAGGTAAGTTTTTTTATTTGTTTTAAGCAAAGAATCATAACTCGGACTCGGCAAGGCCGACTCGACCCGTGACTCGCCGATGACTCAGCTATGACTCGGCAAAAAAAAAACCAAAGATTTTTTAAAATTTAAAACTTGTTTCAAGCACCCATTATTGAATAAAGCTTAAAAACACTATAACATCATCAAATAGAATCTAATTTGATCACATACATAAATATTAAACATACATCCATCACATAAGTACAAACGTAAATTGTAGGCAGCTGAAGGAAATAGAAAACATAGATATGCAGAATTATAAAATATAAAATATAAATGTTGTCAAATGTATATAAAATCCATGACATCATGATCAAATGTTCCCAAACATATGTGTAAAGTTGTAAAGTGTAAACAACAAAAACAGGTCTATGGCTCAAGCCTCAAGCTCTACTACTCTAGGTCAGCCTCATCCTCAAAGTAGTCTGTCTGCCTTCTACAAATGCGTCTGAGGTAGGTTCTGGATGACTCACAAGCCATAGTCTGTGCCTGTGAGGTGCCACTCTGATCAACATCAACTCCACGGGCAGCTGATCGTGCTCTATCCTCCTCTGCCATAGCCACAGCCTCAGCCTCTCTGTCTGCCTGGTCAACCCACTCATGGTCCTCCTCAGTGAAGATAGGATCGGTAGACTCAGTGAGCCACTCGAACTCTGGATCGATCTCTGCTAGAGTGATCAGAGAGGTGTCAGTGTCCAAAATTTGTCTGGTCCTAAGACGGAGGTTGTAATGAACGAAGACAAGATTGTTCAACTTCTCCACAGACAGTCTATTCCGCCTCTTCGAGTGGATGTGCTTGAACATGGACCAATTGCGCTCACATCCAGAAGCGTTGCATGGCTGACTCAAAATGCAGATGGCAAGTTTTTGAAGGTTTGGGGTTGAAGGCCCAAACATATGCCACCATCTATCTGAAATAAGGAAAAAAAAAATCAATGTTATTTCCAAGTTCCAATTTTAAGGATATATTATAAAATCAAAATGCATAAGCCATAAACTTAAGAGTTAAGTTTAAGTTTAACATATATTAATATTTCTACCTAGCTGCAATGTTGTCCTAGACTCTTTGCACATTGTGCTTCCAAAAATCAGCCCTTGTAGACGACTATATGCATCTATCTCTTGCACTGTAGATGCGGTACAGGTAGATATCTTTTGCATCACTATATATAGGCCATTAAGAACCTCCTCATTTGCCTTGAAGCTATCAAGGAAACGATATGCTGGATTGAGGAAATAAGCTGCTGCATGGATGGGCCTATGAAGCTGGTTTTGCCATCTCCTATCAATGATTTCCCAAAGGGGGCCATACTTATCCGCAACTCCTTTATACCTGGATCTAATGGCCTCCTTGGCCCTATCCATGCCCTCATATAAGTAGCCCATAGAGGGCTTCTCCCCATCAACAACTCGTAGGAGAACTACGAGGGGCTCAGTGACCTACATATAATGTAAAAAAAAAATAGTCAAGTGACAAGTGTGCATTAAAAATTAAAAATAAAAAAAATTGCAAACAAAACATAAATATTTTTACCTCCATGATCTCGTTACAAGGGGTCCAAAAACCTGGCTCATCAAACATATAATTTGCCACTTCCCTACCCACAGTGCTCGTAGAATAGGATGAGGCAGTCCACTCCTCACCAACAAACATGCGTCTCAAATTGTCGCGTGATTTGAGCAAGGATTTCAGTGTGAGGAAATTGGAGGCAAATCTTGTGACACCAGGACGAGCCAACTCCCTTTGCCCCGTGTATTTTCTCATCAGGCTAAGGACCAATGCATGATTATAGATAAACTTGCAAATAGTTTTGGCCTTATCAACACATGATTTGATCCATTCAATCTTGCCAATATCCTCTAACATGAGGTCAAGGCAATGGGCTGCACATGGAGACCAAAAATTTTTCGGGTGCCTCTCCATCAAAAGTTTACCTGTAGCAATTTTAAATTAATTAGAAATTTAGAAGTGTTAAGAAAATCTTAAATAAATTCATAGATGCCTCTCCATCCAAACTTAAAAAGTTATAACTTATAAGTTTACCTGCAGCAACATAACTTGCTGCATTATCAGTCACCACTTGCACCACATTTTCTTCTCCCACCTCAAGTATAACTTCCTCAATAGCCTCACATAAGTATGTGGCATTCTTCACATGTGAGGAAGCATCGATAGACTTCAAGAACATGGTGGTTCCTGAATATAAAGAAAAATAATTATCAATTATCATGGATCAATAAAAAATTCAAAATCAAAATTAAATTATTCAATGCATTTGGGGAAGTAGAATTCAATGAAGTTATGAACAATCACCTGCGTTGGAAACAAGAAAATTTAGGAGTGTCCTATTCCTCCTGTCCGTCCAACCATCTGTCATGATGGTGCAACCATTTTGCTTCCAAGATTTCTTGTGGTCCTCTAGCTCAAGTTGCATATCATTAACCATGTCTAACAAGAGGGGGCCACTTAACTTAGAATCAGTAGGGGCTTTAAAGCCCGCCCCACAAATGGTTACAGAATCTATCATACCTTGCCAATAAGGAGACCTGTCACAAATAGATTACGATTAATAATTAGACAAAGCATAGTTCAACTTCAAACTATAAAATTTAAAATTTAATTTTAAACTTGAAGAAACTTAGAAAACAAATAAAAGAGAATTACCTGGCAGCAATAAATGGAATGTTGCAAAAGAACCAAAACTTGCAAATTTGTTTTCAGGCAGCATCATGGACCTCCTTGTTCCAACCCATGCTCTCAAGTGAGGGTTGTGCACCCGGACTAGTGCGTGGCTCAAAAAAACTATCCAACCTTGATGATTTTCGGACTCTAGGGCCAAGGGTAATTTTGCCACTTGAAGGAGCAGCAGTAGAAGCACTAGCACTAGGATAAAAGGGAGGCTTGGTAGATCCCTCTCCAACACAGCCTACAGATGTGGATGCGGATGCGGATGCGGGTGTGGATGAAGAATGGGAGCCAATAACATTTATCTCTTCTCGTTGCCTCTTTCTAGTTTCCTTCTCTTCAACATATTTTTCTAATTGGACATAACAAAAACGAGTTGCCTTAAGACATGGGTCAACATCATTGCCAGGTATGCCGGCAATATGGTATTTAAGCCTATTGATGCCACCATGAAAAATTTCTTTACAAAAGGTGCATTTTGTTTGGTTTTTTTGTCTACCGGGAAACTCTTCGGCATATTTCCAACATGGACACTTTAGAGGCATTGGGAACAATGGGAAGAATTTATGTTTTCAAATTGGAATGCGGCTGCAATAAAATTAAAACTTAAAAAAAAACTCTAAAAACAATGGAAAACCATAAAAAAACCATAAACATGCAAGCAAAAATCAACAAAATCTAAAAATTTAACACTTATCTCTTTCAAATGAGTTGAGAACAGCTGCTATGAGCTCCTTGATGCTCTCAATGTTTCCCCAATCCGATTTTGTGGACTCCTTGATGCTCTTCTAAGTCTTCTTCCCGGCTGGTTGCAACCCTTTGGCTTCTTTTTTTCCTTCCTCTCTCTCTCTTTTTCTCTCTTCTTCTCCTACAAATCAACTACAATGCCTTTTAGGGCAAATAACAAAAGAAATATGCAAAAGAAAGTTAAAAAAAAGTTAAGATTTTTTATATTTTTTAAAGGCCAGCTCGGGCCTGCCGCGGCGCAGGTCACGAGCCTCGAACTCAGCGAGTCATGGCTTGACCCGCATGACTCGGCGAGTCATGCGAGTCAAGGCCATGACCCGCCAGGTGACTCGGCCGGGTCATGAAAACCCGGGAGCCCTTGCTCGGCCCGCAAGTCAGGATAACTCGCCTGACTCGCCACGGGTTATGATACTCTGGTTTTAAGTCTGGCACATATTGTGTATTCCTCATTTTTGTGAGCATTAGAGTTCGAGGGATTACCTATTTCTTGACCCTCATAGGCTAATGGAGTTGTTCATAGGGTCCAGTTTGGGGCATCACGGAGCTTTTCAGGTGGTTGTTGTAAGTGTTTACCTCACCAAATCCTTCATGTGTTCTGAGGCATTGATATTCAAAGGTTTCTGACTCCATTTTGAGGGACTTACTATTTATAGTAAGTTTGTGGATGTTAGAGAGGGACCCTTACTATTTTTAGTAAGGTAGATGGATGCGTAGTGGATGCAGTGGCTGACTCCCTGGTTTAGATGGCTTGTCAAAATAATGAGCTTTTAATGAGATATTAATATTTTAATGGCCTTTAATGATGTTTAATTATTGAAGTTATATTATAAAGTTATAAATTGACTTTATAATAAAGTGAGGCCAGAGGCCAAATGACTTTAAGTTATAGCTTATAAATAACATTTATTAAGGGAGGTCAATTATTTAAATATTTTCCTAAGTCACTGTGAGCACATGGAAAAAAGGAAATGCCTTTAATGATTTAAAAACAAAAGAAAATGTTTCAAAAGCTAAGTGATGTTTAAGTTATGAGAAGCGTATGGATGAAGACTTTTGGTCAATTTCTACTTGGGAAATATAAAAGCCCATGAAGAAAGAAATCGAACCATTTTATGCATTGGAGAATTTGTGAATTTGGGTGATGAGTTTGTGCCAAGGGTTTAAAAAATTGAGAGCTTGGAGAATTGAGATTTTTGCCGAGTTATTGCACTTTGAATTGGTTGTTCATAGCCAATGAATTGTGCTTCATTGATGGCTTCATGCATCGGCCATGTATGGAATTTGGAGTAGGAGTCCCAACGTTTCATCTCTATAGACTTCGCAAGATCATAGTATCTCAGTAATAGCAGATCGCAGCTCTTAAAGAGGCTGCATTTGGGAATTTATAGGCTCCCGTGGCTTCATTTGGGACAGCATTCATTGTTTGGGGTAACGATAACAATTAGAGGGCCTGCGTTCTGTTTATAGAGGCAGCACCTGTCATATAAAAATCACGTTTTGGGACAAGAGTGCCTTCAAACTTAATTCCTAAGCCTGGGCGTTAGTTGTGACAACTTCCAGAGGGCTGCTATACCAATTTGGGTGGCAGTTAAATGCACGTTATCTGTTACAAGTTCTTTCAATAGTTGTTTATATAAATTTCACATGCATTGCTTGTCATTGTAAATATTTCATTTGAGAAGTATAAATAACGATGCTAGAGAATAGCTGTTGGCAATTAGTCTTTCCAAGCATTGTCATTTAATTTCATGCATTGTGATAGCTTGTTAAAAAATGTTAGGGACAGTGGTGGGATGTTTTGTATTTGCCTGAAAATCACTAGGGAACATCCTCAATGCTTTGAAAGGGCCAAGGACGTATTCCTAAGGAACACTAGATGATATTTTGATTGTATGGATCAATGGTATGCTTAATGTTGGAAGGTAATAGTTGTCGGCATAATTGTACTTGTCAGGAATGGTTAAGTCATTTGTTAGTAAGTCGTTAGTGGCCGAAGGGTAAGCCGTTATGACACAACGATTGAGTCACAACCCCTTCAGATGGTATATGTACACTCTCTCCATGGACTGGGGGGGGGGGCAATATGATGTGATATGTAATGTCCATTGATGTAATTGAGGAATAATAATGAAATACATGGTAGTTTCTTGATAATCAATAGCATTTACTCTCTCTTAATACTTTCATAGTACTATAGCATGCATAAAACCTGTTTACCATAGGCGGTAAACATTTGGCGTCATTGCCTCTACGATCTTAGAGAGTGACGAGGTGTGGATGGCGCATGGAAAATTGGGCAACCAATAGATGATGGTGGAAGGACCAATGAGGAGGAAGAGAATGCAAAACTATGTCAGGGCGAATGGGCACTGACAACAGATTTTGTCTCGTTACTTCAGGCATCCATCGAAACGCACGTCCGAAGGGAGGTTGCACGCGAGGAAGTACCGGAAGTGTCTTGTGGGCTGCCCTCGGAATTAGTCCTGTCGTGGATCGGTTAATGTGCCGTCTGCCTCGGCTGTTGGCACAAACATTTCTTTCCCTTCAAAACTAACGAGAGGAGGTGAAGCGGGAGAATCGAAGGCAACAAATCCTAGCAAACTACCATCACTGAAGGGAGGAAGAGGAAAGAGATGAAAATCGCCGTTAAGGAAGCATGAACTAGTGATATGATTATGTCCGAAGGATGACATATATTGTACACGAAATATGAATTAATAAAGTGTTATGGATTTTATCATGTGTTGTTTTCTTGTGGATGTATAAGGAACATATTTATGCCAAACCAGTTAAATAAAAATAGGAATTTGAAAGAACATGTAGAAGGGTGCAAGGCTGTACAAAAAGCACTAGCATTACAACAAGTAGAAATAAGACGATGATCGAGGAGACTCGCGAAAGGACTAACCAAAGAGGTGGTCAGTGAAGGCGAGGCCGTCAGCAACAACGAGGAGTTTTGTGAAGGAGGGGACGGTGATCTTCACCTGAAGGGTGAATAGAGCCGAAGATTTTATTGAGGAAACGAGAAGTTTGTTTGGGAACTTAACCTTAACCCCGCAAACAAAAGCAAGGGAGGCCTGAAGGAAGGAAAGGGAAGAGGCTGAGTGTAGAAGAGTTGAGGATACCAGTGCCGCCACGAGCGTTGGAGGGATAGAGGGGCACGAGAATCAAAGAAGCCCACCAAGCTTGAACACTTCTAGCAATTTGGGAGTACCAAACGTGTCGATCTCAAGGATACCAAGCTTGGGGGGTACCAACACAACCAATGCCTAGACCAATTACCATGGTGCAGAAGCAAAAACTACCCAAGTTCACGGGTGACGGGAAGAAAGATCCCGTTAGACATTGTAAAATGTGTGAGACGATTTGGACAACCAATGGGGTGAAAGACCAAGACGACTGGATAAGACAATTTCTAGTGACCTTGCGGGGAGTAGACATCGACTGGTACTTTGATGCAGATAAAACGAAAAATGACCACATGGGCAAACCTCAAGGAGTTTCAGACAGAATTTCAACTGCTCAGAGACAATAATGAAATTGTGGCAGAAATTTATAATACCCAACAAGCAAAGGATGAAACCGTCTGAGGATATGGATGACAATTGAAAGAATTAGTGGGGAAAATGGAAAGCCCACCAGCAGATGGATTGAAGAAACGTTGGTTCATTGAGGGATTTAAGCCTACCCTTCGAAGAAAAATGAAGATTGTGCCACCGACATTGTACAATGATTCTTACAATAGAGCAATGGACCTAGAGAGCGAGAATAAAACAGCAAAGAAGAAGAAAAGAAAATCATTCCATGATGATGACGAGGATTCTTCTGGCGAAAGCAGTGGCAAAGAATCAAATAAGAAAATCCAAGCTCTCTAGAAAGATATGCTTCGCATGATGGAGTTCAAAATGATGAAAGGCAGCACTAGCTAGAGTGACAAGGGGACCTGTGGTGTACGGATTGTAAAGGAGGCCATAGGCTCCTGCCCAAAGAAACAATTCTGTGACATCTGCCAAATAGTTGGTCATTCCACCAAGGAATGTCCGTACAATATGAAGACTCAAAGCCATCAACAGGTCTTGTTGACACAGGAAACATCTACGTCAACGACGATGGGTACGGGGAACACGAACACCAATATGACATCATCCGGCGGTTACAAGAATAACCGACGGGGAGGTAGAGGTAATAGTAATAATAACAACAATAACGGGGGTTGTAGCTGCATTCAATATGATACTAGCAGATGGCCAATGATACAATGTTGTATGTGCAACCAATGGGGGCACTTCGTGAGAGATGCACACATGATTCATAGCATCAAGAATGGTAATACTATGGAGGTGAGTAGCCTTGTATGATTCTTTGGGAAATAAACACAATGATATTGAAACTTCATAATGTCATAATTGCTTTGTAATTTCCCTTGTTATATCACAATGTAATATTTTGATAAAAGTTACTTGAAATAAACATGCAAACCCACAAGCAAAGTGGAATTGAAGACAACTTGGATATATTTCATCAAATATATGTATTTAAGAGAATTAATATCCTTTGAAAATTTGTAGGCTACTCTTTGCAAAATTTACAAAAGGTCAATAACATAGAAGCACATTTTAGTTCATGAGTCAAATCAAAAGTAGATTTCTATATTGGGTATGCTTATCCTGAAACTTTGTATGTATGTCTAATGGGCCTTGTGCTCTAATAAGTTTTCATGGCATGTTGATGTTCAATTCAATCTATTGTACTTGTATTTATTTGTGAAGTACACAGAAACTTAATGCTTGAAATATGTTTTACAGGGGACCTTTAATGTGGTCAACCGAATTATGGCTATATCCAGGCATTTATGAGGTTTGTTCCTACCCTTATATTAGCACAAAAAATTGTAATCTAAATGTATTGTCCAATAGAAGTAAAACACATGTACACCTGCACACTTGCACAGAGGAATAAAGGGATTGTGTTATAAACTTATATGTTTTAGTTTATTTAAAGTTCTGATTTTCATGTATGTCAGTAGGCTCACTCAATCAAGAAAGAGGTTGATTTAAGCCTGTTGTAAGAATCAAGTATATAAAGACTTAGTATTTCCATCATGAACTTCCTTGCTCCACTGATATTTAGGTTGGCAAAATTCAACTAAATCTGTTGCTTGGTGAATTTTCACTCTTTATTCATGTTTACATTTAGCCTATTGAGTTATATTCTTCATCTCTTCTTTAGCTATTTTGTTGGACAATTGTGCCCTTGGTTTTTTAAGAATATTTCTTTAGATTCTTATTTTGTAAACATGTATTTGGAAACAGTTGTCTTTAATGATTTTATCCATTTATTTAACAGTTGCATAGAACACTTATTTTTCCAGATGTATGTGCTCTTGTTACTATCGTTTGTATTAGCCATCATCATCTTCTATAAAACTTAGGTTGGATTGGTTTTACTTTTCTTGCTACTTCCCCCATATACCTGAAATAGCTTAATGCAAAGAAAATATAATATATGATGGATTCATGTTCCTTTGAAGGATAGTTGGAGAGCAGTATCCCAAATTTTTTAATGAAGTTAAGATTATCACCATAAACTTACTAGGTCCTGTAAAGGTTTTTGAATTTTGACAATCATTAACATTGAATAACATGTGCATGACATCAAGAGATGATTAAAATTCTTCACCATGTTTACAAAAAGCTTTGTCACCGTATGATCAAATTGGCAGTCTTGGTCAGTAGAAATTGTGGCTTCAGTTTGATGTCATTTAGGATAGCTTTACCATTGATGACAAGCATCGATAAGCATTGATTGTCACAACATTTATCATTCAATTGGTTAGTGCACATGGGGAAGTTACAGTACTTACCTATTTGACACTGCAATATTATGCTGTTGGTTTTGGCAAGGTTGGAACTGTTGGACTCTTATCTGTTGCTCTCGGGTTCTCTGCTTCACATTCTTGTTGGCATATTTGGAACTTTTGATTTTGGTGACAAATTTTCAGGCATTTCTAAGATTATTGAGAGGAGGAACTCCTAAATTTGTATGGACCCAAACCTTGAGCCCACTGCAGGACATGAGATCTTTTAGGTGATACAGGTTGTATAGTGGAGTTTAGTAACCACAACATCAAATAGGTTGATGTAGTTTGCACAGAGTATTAGTCCTTTCATTGTGCAATCGATGCCACTTTATTTATTGATCATAATCTTGGATAGGATATTAATAATATTATTCAAGTGTAGTGCATCTATGAACTGATTCCATGTTCTCATTAGTTCATCCTTGAACTTGCTAGTCTGTTGATGTTGATTGGCAAGATCTTGTGCTTAACAAATACGATCTTAACATTTGTGAAAGAACCATGACTTGATTTTCTGAGTCTAAGCTTCCAAATATTTGAACAAAACTGACACATTTTCCTGTGTACTTTCTTGCTTCTTTTTTTCCTTGGCGCCCATACAAACTGATTTGACTTGGACTCATCAGATACAGTCAAATCTTTTACAATTCTCAAATTCAGGTCTGATGATCAATTCTGAAGCCAATTGAAGATCATGAAAAATATGCAAATCCAACCTAAATTTCTTTTTGGCATCAATATATAAGAAATAATTGTCTTAGTTCTTCCTTTTGGAATTTAAACTAGTAACCTGCACAGATTAGGAGTCTTCTCATTGGCACAATTGATGCCATTTTATGTATTATGAATTATCAGGTTTGTTTGATAGGATATTAACCATATCGTGTAGCACGTACATGAACTGATTCCATGATTTTATTGGTTCATCCTTGTCCCTACAAATCTGTTTATGTTGATTGGCGAGATCTTGTGCTATAAATAATATCTCAACATTTGTGAAAGACTGACTTGATTTTCTAAGTCCAAGCTTCCAAACTATGCCCACAAGACTGATAAGTGTTTCTGTGCACTTTGTCACTTTTTACTTTCTTTGCAATTATATAAACCAAGTGACTTGGACTTGTCAGATTGAGTCTGACCTGTTAAATCCTCAGAGAACTCGTGTCTGATTATTGATTCCCAGTTATCTCAGAAGGCAATGGAATTTCATGAAAATGTGCAATTCTAACCCAAAAAATAACCTTTGACTTTTTCTTTTGAAATTTAAATTGTTCTCTATTTTATGTCATTTTTTTGGATATTTTGTGAAGTTATCTCCCAATATGACTCTTCATACAGATTAAGCCAATGCTAAGAGTCATGTGACTTTGGTACAGAAAAGAAGCATTGATTTCATCTGTCAATTATGAAATGTAAAGGTCACTTAAATGTTGAAAGGACTATGGCCATCTAGTAAGGGCTCTGGTCAACTTAGATGCTTTGGCAAAGGTGCAAATCATTGGACATTTGTTCAAAATGATCATATGTCCTCTTTCTATCTATGAACTGCTTTTGAGATTCTCTTAACTAGAATGGAGTTCATTTGATTTCTCACTGTAATAAGTCTATTTGTGACAAGGTTAAGTGGATAGGAAGGTAAATAGAGGATATTGAGTAGGAACTTTTCATTCCCTATGATTTGATTATGTGAGCTTTTAATAAAAATGAAGGCTCTGATAACGCTTATTTAGATTGCAATATGCACCAAGGGGAGAATTACCATGAAATAAATACATGATAGTTGTGTCACAAAAGCATGCAAAGGAATAATGTGTGAGGTAAAACTATGTGACCAATCTATAAAGCAATAACTGAACAAATTAAACAGAAAAAATTGCACAATGAAAGAGACATAAGGTACAAGAGATTGAGAAAGTAGCTTCCAAAACTGTAAATGAAAAGTTGTGTAGCAATCTCTACAAAGAGCTATAAAATTAAGTGTGGATTCAAGAAAATTGGAAACAGTTGGTTCAATGGACATTTTGATGAGTTAAAATGCCGTTCAATTACTTTCTAAAAAGAACAAGCCTTAAAAGGAGATCCTTTTATCAATAAAAATTAAGGTAAGTTATGAAGGTGTTTAATAAAGATAAGGGGCATAGAGGAACAAAAACTTCACTAGAAGCAAGTCATTTAAATCAATTCCCATTGCTATATGTGTCCATCTAAACTTTGGACCTAGTAGGGTTGGACTTGGGCTAACTAGTGAAGTATGAGGCATATCTCATGGAGGTTGTAAATGATGCTATGGCATGAAAAGAAAACGTGCCGACCTTCTCATAACATTTTGTTCATTCTTTAGGATCCAAGGATAAGAACCAATTATGAGGATTGTATACTTTTGTGAGAAGGTGGGCAAAAAAATGTATATTAGATCTCCTAATCAAGTCTATTGACATACCACTCCCCAATGGACTTTGATGCTTAATTCAAACTAAGGAGTTGACCTTTTGACTAGAAGAGGACAAATGACAACAGATGTGATATCATCATGCCTTTGTACTTCGATTTTTTTTTTAGAATGATTTTTGGCATTTCTTTGGTTTGTGCTCCTAGATTTGGACCTTATAAAAGAGTGATTTTGAAAACCTAGGTATTCCCAGAAGCAATAGGAATGGGAAATTTGTGAAGACCAAATAATTTTTGTTAAGGGAAAAAGGCTAGAGTAACAAACAAGCTTGAAACTCAAGAAAAAAAATAAAAATGCATAATAGTTATAGTAAAGAGAGAACAATGTTCAAGTTACAAGAATATGATTGAATTTGAGGGCAAAGAGGCACTCCTAGCCATTACAAAATCCTACAAGGGCTGGCGTGGATAAAAATAAAGGGGGGATGTTGTTTGAGGAAATGGAACAATGGTAGGAAAGGATGGGAACCAATAAACTAAAGAAATTATACATATATGACTTGTACAAAATGAGATGTAAGATAAGGCTAAATGAAGTTCAAGTAAGCTATTTGAAATGTAAGATTAAGCTAGATGAGATGCAAGAGGAATCTATTGACAAAGAAAATGGTGGTTATGGATAACATAATAAAATGAAATAATATGAAATGATATGAGAAGAATTGTATTTGTGCTAAGTGTAGAATTTATTCAAGAATTGGACACTTTTTGGTTGGCATTATTATAGTTGCTTTGTCTCCTTTAGAAGAGGCTTTATTTTTACGAGTTTGATGGAGGAATGAATTGTTAGAATGCCAAATACTTTGAAATAAAAGTTCAACTATATCCAAGGGAGATTGGGCATCCAATTTCTTGTATATGTTAGATAATTGATATTTATCTTATAGGTTTTATATTTGTGGAGAAAATGAGTTAAATAATTTTGTAGACAATAGTTTTTTCTTAAATTGGTAAATGTTGGTGTGGCAAGTGAATGCCCCCTTTTGAAATAAGAAGCATGTCTTAATGTGGGGTGGGATGTGTTGGCAAAGATTCTCAAAACTCTTGGTGAAGGGGGATAATTTTGTTTAGTGTATCACTAACCATATTTGAAGGTGGTATGGATTGAAAATCAACAACCATTTCTATAAGTGAGGGGAGGTGAACATCAACAAACATTTTAGTTGATAGTGAGGATTTATCTACAACATGTAGGGTTATGAACAGGCGTAGTTGGGCCTTAGGTTGAGTTTACTCGAGATTTAGAATCCATCAAGATCTTTTAAGGGTGGTTTGTGAGTGGCATGAATAGTGTAGGTTCTTGGTCATCATCACTGTCATGAAAGCTAGGTGCATTGTCAATATAGGAGATTTGGACAATGTTGGCCTCATGGATAAAGGTGTAGTGTAAAAACTTGTGACTTGGCAACCTAGGGAAAATTTCATGTGGATTCAACAACTCAACACAAACTCATCAAAATTTCGTAAAAATTTTAAACAATAAACCTAAAGCACAAATAAACACCATTGAATTTTTTGAAACCAAGCACAAAAAACTTTCACTAGATTCTACAACCAAGATAAAGCTATTTTAATTTAAAGGATATTTTTTCCCATTTCAATTTTACTCAAAAAAAAAACATATATTACATGTGTAAATGAAATATAGATTTAAAAATCATAAAACATTAACAACAATCTATTGTAATTCTACAGACAAGCACAAGCACAAAGCCAAAGAATGAAAAAAAAAAAGTTGAATTCCATTATATCTTAGAATAATCCATTATATTCATGAACAAGCATAAAACCTTGTGTGAATCTTTCAACAAGATTTCACATAGCTTTTCCAAAAGATTGCACAAACATGCAACACTATAGAGGAATCTCAACTATCTGGACAAAATTTCAAAAATTTATAGAATAAATTTTAACCTATAATTAGATACACAAATTAAATTGCAGTAACAAAACACTAAATTGTTGAAAATATCAATCAAGAACAAAACCATGGTGGAGCCGTCACATTTTTGTAGCAAATGCATAGTTTTCACATTTTTACAACAAATGCTTTGAGGATTGTGGCCATTTTAATGTTTTTTTTTCTTGTTTGTCGTTATGAGGGTTGTTTTATTTAGGAACATTGATGGCATACCACTATTATGAATGAAGGTGAGGATATTTTACAGCCATGGAAAGGGCATTTGCATATGCAATTGTAATTTTGAGGCACAATGAAATAATCAATTGCTTGCACAGAACTAATTGTAGTTTATGAGTTTTATCTACTAAGAGTTTCCAATGCTTGAAAGTCATGTGTAGATTGTTTGGTATTCACAATTTTCTTAGGTAAGGTTTGGATTAGAATCCTTGATAGAAGGGCATTGATTTGTTGTTCAAAGTTAATGATGGAGTGAGATTGAATTTGTTTGTACTATTTTAAAGCATCTCAAGTAAGGGTTTTGCACAAAAGAGTTTGGTTGTTGCAGATTGGTTGATATTAACTCAATCTGTAATACTAATGACCCCTTCCTACTTGACCTAGAATCCATAAATTAGTACAAGTTAGGAATTTTTGAAGTAGGGATCTTTTTTACTAAAAAAACATATTATTCCATGTTTAATCACCATTCATTGATAGATGAAAGGAAAGAAATGCAAACCAAAAACATAGCCTAGCCGTCATTTGAATGATATCTTCATATAGATTACATGAATTCCTTCTTCCCTTCTTATTACACGAATTATGAGATGGAAGACTATTGTGCCAAGGGCACGTGAAATAGTTTACAAACGGGCTCCCTCAAGGCTTAACCCCATCTTGAGAACTACCCATCATGTGACCGAAATTACTTTGCCTTTCCCATCCACAAACTCCCTACCTTATGAAGCCTTACTTTGCCTTTTCCGTCCACAAACTCCCTACCTTATGAAGCCTTAGTAAGAGACAGGAGTCAGATTCCTATTATCTATCATTCGAGTGTCAGATTTAAGATTTAGATATCTATTAACCGTATCCCTTTGCTCATAATCTCACCTTAATGTACTTGATTATCTCTCATATATATATGTATAAGTTATTGCCAATATATATAAACATTATTGAACTTTACTCATAGTACGCACTGTACTCTTGTTTGAAATACAAAGGTATTGTTTTGTTGTCGCTATCAGCCTTCATATACTGCTCTCCTTCATCCATTATGTAATTCCTTTAAGTGAGACTATTCGTTGTCGTTCTGTTTATTGTCGATGAGTGGATACTTCCTACGCTGACTTACTTTATCGCTGAATATAAAATGTCCATTGTAAACTCTCCCAGTGCCTCCTTCAAATGAGATCAATTCCTATTTTATATCTTACTAACCAAACGATTGTATTTTAATAACGTGTCTTTACTGGGTTCGTAACTCTTCATGAGAAATCGTTCCCTTTCATAACAATATTGTTGTATTTTGATCTTATTGTAATCAATCCTGATTTATGATTGTATTCCCTACTAAGTGGGTTCAAACATTATCGTCGATAATATGAATATACCCTTTGTATGTATTGATTAATAGTGTTTGACACTTAGTTTGCCTTCGAAACTCCCCTATCTATTATCTCCGATTAGTTGATAAATGAGGATCACTGATAGACTTTCTTGTATATTCTCTATAACATCGGAGTGTGGACTAGACTCCCATCGCAGTTATTGCTTATTATGTGCCTTCCACTCTTTCCATCGAACAATGGCTATTTATATCATTGACGATTAATATCTGATATTCATATTATATTATTGATTATTAATATATGATATTCATATTAAAGTATTGATTCAAACACTACATATTCCGTTCATTACTTATACATTAACGTGATTATTTATTAATATTATATTGTTTATTTATTCATTAAGTGTTCTCATAATTGTATTATAATTTAAGAATTTTTATTTATTTTATTTTTTATATTTTAATTCTATTATTATATTTACTATTAAATCCTATTTCAAAAGGGAACATCACACAATCTTTGTATGGATTGTCAAAAACTTTGAGATAAAAGGTGGAATCCTTAGAGGCGTCATAGGTGATGGACCCAAGGTGACCAACTTTGATACATGGGAGCTAGAGATTGTTATTGTAAGGATTTATTGTGTTTAATTTGGATTGATGGTTAAGGGGAATGTTTCCCATTAACAATGATAGGAGGGTGAGAGGGAATTTGTTTAGATTCCCTTAGGTGATGTTTTGATGAGATTTCTTTCATTTGCATCATTTCTTGTAATAGGAGCATTTGAGTATTGGACGAGGTTTGCATTTGGGCAAAGAACTCCATTTGTCCAATGATTTGAGTGATTTCAACTTAGGTAGAAGTTGTGCTTTGGGTGAAAGCAAGGAAAAATGTAGTGATTAGGCATGATGTTGTTGGAGATCTTCGTCAACAAAAGAAAGAAGTTAATGAAGTGTCTTTTGGTGATAAATTGATCCTACATACGTAGAAATGGAAATAATGAACGTTTGAAGAGGAAAATAAGAGGGATGAAAAAGTATTAAAGGAAATTCATTCTTAGATGGTAGAAGAAATTATCTTGAGGGATTTTGACCTTAAGGAATAATTTAACCCAACCAAAGGAATGTTAAGATTCATGTAAGTTTATTGTTGATATTTAGACTCATGTGGTGTCTAATAATATCAATCTTGAAATAGAGAAAAAGATTGAGGACCTCTTTTAGTTGGCATACAACCATCACAATCTATATATAAGATATGAAGATGGATAGTGTATTAGAGAACAAGATGAAATGGTATCCAAGTAAAGAATAGCCGCCAAGGGCTAAATATGAGGCAAATTGCTAAAGAACAACCAAGCTGTGGGCTAAGTGGAAGACAATAAAGGGACAACAAAGCCAATGCCTACATGTAGGACAATATTACAATATCATGCAATAATAAAGTAAAAAGCATACAATGAAATTCAAACCCAAAGGAATGAATGAGGTAAGTTTAGAGATAGTGACATGATTACTTCGAGGTACACTAACCTCACCCTTGGCTTGAGAATTTTAAGGAGAGGTGGATGTAGATTAATTAAAGGCATATAGAAGCAACTCTAGTAGACCCTTACTAGGAACTCTAGAGAAATGATATATGTCAAAGGTGCATATCCTATCTTTGAATATTCAAATGTCATTGAGTGCAAGTTGTCTTTATTTGGTAAAAGACTCCTTCCCATAGTCCTATAAGAAACTTTTAGGGGTAGATGCAAGCATGAGCAAAGTAGATTGGTGATTTCTTCTTTGTTAAACAATAAAGGGAAACTAGTGAATGAGATCCAAACACTAAAATTGTGCTTCCAAAGTAGTTATCGACGTTTCCCAATTGATGATGTTAGATATAGATAGGAAGGAAAACATAGTCTTATCGATAGTGTCAATGATATTGGATGGATAGGTAAGGAGCAAAAAGGGAAAGATGAAGGGAATGAAGAATGATAAAGAAGACAACAAGGATCTAAAGATTGAAATGACAAGGCTTAGGGACAAATGTAAGGTGAAAGCACTCCAAAGAGGAAGGTAACTAATACAACAAAAATGATCAACACACCTCTCTCAATAAGTACTTAAGTTGGCCCACCCTAATCTCATGCTTGGGAGGTAATGTGTTGATAAATAAAATAATAAAATAAAATCTTTTTGATATTAAACAACAACAAAATAAGGGTGCCAACCATAATAAAGACAAACAAAAAAGGTCATTTACAACAAGGTCAAAATAGACCATTAACAAAACACTAGCAGAATAGCTAGTAACCCACATCAAGAGTGGTGGACAACTCACCCATATTAAAATAAAGTAATGTTTCTTTAATGGTCATCTTAGTTTGTTTAGGTAATTTCTATTTCTGACATTTGTTTACATTTTTTTTCTTTTTAGAAACATCGTAATGTATTTGCCTATATAAATTGTAACTTCTTTTTCATATAATTAATTGTACAATTATCATTACATGGTATCAAATCAAATTGATGTGGTTTTATAAAATTTGGTGATTTTTTTAATAAAAACTAAGAATTTTTTTCTAATTGATTTTTTAATGGAAAAAAACAAACAAGTCTGCAATTTTTGAGTTTTTTTTGTCTAGTGCAAAATCGTGGGTTTTTGTCACCATTGTGAGCATTTGCAGATTCAAAGGGTTTTTTGCCCATTTTTGCAAATTTGGGGGTTTTTGGAGGTTTGCATGTTTACAGAGCATGTCTGCATGTCTCTTTCAGTCATGCAAAGGGCGTTTTATTTTTAGCAATCGGGTTTTGGGTCGTTTTGACCTGCATGACTGTTCTTGCATTTTGTGTTTTTCACGACCTACAAATAGAAGGGTGAAGTGTTTTGGTGTCGTTTTTCCGAGCATCTGTGCCATTTTAGGGAGCCACATGTTTGTTACTCGTGGGCATCAATGGTTTTTGTACCTACAATCATGATGGGTTGTTTTTCTCTGCTTTTTATGCGAATTGGAAGGGTTTCATGTGCATCAAATCTTTTTGCTTCTCATGCCAATGTCTTTAGCATTGCATTTTTCTATGTTTTGTACTTACAGCTAGGGCTCAAGTTAATGCTGCAAACATTTTCACAAATTTTGAACAAAATCATGGCTTTTTGAGTGTTTCTTCTGTTCGTCATGCGTTTTGTGGACATTTTTCAAACATATTTTGAATGCTGGTTTTGGAGCTTTATTTTAATGTATGCTTTGTTTCTTGGAAAGAACTCTCGCAAAGCCTTTTGTGCCCATAATTCTGTGTTAGTTTTCTCCTAAGAATCATGGTGCCTCTGTTTGAGGGTTTCTTAGCTAATCTTTTGGAAGCTCTGCATTTGCTAGATTTTTTCATTTTCTCCCAAAAAAATCATGGTTGGGTTTTATAAATTTTCTCTTTAAAAAATTATACATGGTTTTTATAATTTTTCCCACAAAAAATCATGTCTGGTTTCCATGATTTTTTCAAACAAAATTGTCTGAGTTTTCTTGATTTTCTCCTTAAAAATCATACATGAGTTTTCTTAATTTTTTTTCCTAAAAATATGGGTTTCCTTTTGTGGGTTTTACTATTTTTCCAAAAAAAAAAAAAAAAAAGTTTTGTACTAAACAAATCCTCACCAAGGTTTTTTCTACTACCCAATGTCTTTATTCTCTCATGAATCATTTGAAGGCTTTTGCATGATTTTTTCTCACAAAAATTATGGGATCTCTTGCAGTTCTTTCTACTACACAATGTCTTTATTCTCTCATGTATCATTTGAAGGCTTTTGTATGATTTTTTCACATAAAAATTATGGGATCTTTCTCTGCAAGAAGGTTTTCTAATTTTTTCCAAAAAAAAAAAACAAGACTAATGTTTTTGCATCTGGTTTTGATTGATATTTCTTCTCAAAAATCATGTCTAGTTTTGATCATTTATTCTCCTAAAAAATCATGTCTAGTTTTTTCAATTTTCTCCTCAAAAATCGTTTCTAGGTTTTTTGTTTTTTCCAAAAAATCATGGCTAGTGTTTTTGGTGTCAGGGTTTTTAATTTTTTTGAAAACAATCATTGGAGGGTTTGGCAATTTCTTTCCACAAAAAATGTGGTTTCTTGCAATCCGTTTTGGGTCTTAGTGCTCATACGCAAATTATTTTGCCGATTGTTTTAACAAAATTGTATCTATTTTTTCCAACATTGGAGGGTTTCATGATTTTCTCCTCAAAATCATGATTTCAGTTTGAGAAGTTGTTCTCGATATTGTTGGCTTTAGGGAGGGACAATTTTGTTTTCCCAACATCAATCTGGAAGGTTTGTGGTTATCTTGGTCATATCCAAAAGTTTTGCAGAATCAAGGAGGATCTCAATTGTAGGCTCATTTTGCAAAGCATTTTATGTTAGAATGTGAGGTTTGTGTTATTCATGTTGTTGTCATTGATGTCAACATATTAGATGCATAGATATGATTCATTTATGATTTGGTTGTTTTTTTGTATCGGTTGATGTGTGTATGGATAGCTTTGGTGTATTGATAGAAGTGTTCACCAAAGGATGTGCTTTAAATGTTTGTCCTTATCTGTGTCAGTGGTGGTTCCTTTTAGTGTGCAACATATGGTGAATCCACAGAAGTTTACCAGGGAACAATTATTTGGCACCTTGACTACATTTGAATTGAGGAAGTTCAGTAAAGAGGAGCAGAAATGAGACAACATCTAAAGCAACGAAATCAAAGGAAGATTTGGATGGTGATGAAGATTGAGATGAGATGGAAGTAAACTTTGCAGGGAAGCTAAAGAAAGGTATTGGCAAATACAAAGGTATGTTACCTCTTAAACTTTTTAGATGTGGAAAGATTGGTCATTTGGCAACTAGATGTTCAGAAAAAGGTCCAAGGCAGAAATTTAAGAAGCTCAATAAGAAAGCTTACTATGTTAATGAAGATGCTAGTATTTCGGATGATGAGTCAAAAATTGAAGATTGTTTGTTTTATGCTGAAGAAGAAAAATATGGAATTGATATTTCTAACATTTGCCTAGAAGTTTATGATAATGTTGAAACTACTTCGTATGTTAGAAGGAACAAAAATGAATGGTTGATTGATAGTGGTTGCTCTAATCATATGACTGGTGATAAAAGTAAGTTTTTAATGATTGAGAAATATGACGGTGGTCCTATTAGATTAGGTGATGATAAGGCAATATATATTGGATCCTGATGATGGATCATGTAGTATGATCCGAAACGTTGATGGAAAAAAGGAATACACAATTGAATCCAGAAACTAGCACTTAATATTATGGATTGTGGAAATCTAATGGATCTGCAATATATATTGTCGGTAGAGGTTCTATTACTTTAGATGGGAAGCATAACACTGACATGGTTTATTATGTGAAGGGTTTGTGTCACAATCTTTTAAGTGTTGGACAAATGTGTGAGAGTGGCTATGATGTTGTTCAAGAATGAAGGATGTGAGATTCAAAAGAGATCTAGAGCTGTGATTGCAGTTGGCAAAAGGACAGGAAGGAACATGTACCAACTTGAAGGTATTATAGAAGGATGTTTACAATGTCGAATTGATGACAGTTGGATTTGGCACCGGAGGATGTGCCATATTAATTTTGACAACTTGGTAAGAATAAGTTCAAATCCAGTCAGAGACTTAACTAGATTATGCAAACCAGACAATGTTATCTGTAAAAGATGTTAGGAAGGAAAGAAAAGAAGAGAATCATTCAAGGAAAAATATTATCCATCTACCAGTTTACTCAATCTAGTGGACACCAACCTATGTTGTCCTACCAGAACACGGAGTTTACAAGGTGAGAAATACTTCATACTTTTTATTGATGATTATTTAAGATTATCTTGGGTTCCATTTCTAAGGGAAAAATCAAAAGCATTTGAGAAGCTCAAGATTTTTAAAGAAAGAGTTGAGAATGAATGTGGTAGGAAGATTAAATGTTTGAGATCTGATAAAATAGGAGAATTTACTTTTGACAAATTTGAAAGTTTTTGTGAGAAACGTGGTATTAAAAGACACTTTTCAACAACTAGAACACCACGACAAAATGGTGTAGTAGAAAGAATGAATCAGACAATACAAGAAGCAACAAGGACAATGTTGAAGGAAGCAAGTTTACCAGAGGTTTACTAGAGAGAAGTTGTACACATTGCTATGTACACACTAAACAGAGTTATGTACTGAAAGAAGTATGGCAAGACATCATATGAGCTATGGCATGGAAGAGCACCTACAATGAAATATTTCAAGATCTTGTTACAAGATTCAAGAATTGTTAGATTAACGAATTTCCGGATGATTGATTGATTAATAACAGAGGAACAAATATGTTCCTTATAAAGAATTACAAGGATGTTGGAAACAACATAGACTGAAGACGAAATTAGAAACAAAACTGAAGACAGGATAGGAAACATTCCTATCTAGACTGAAGACGAAAGAGACGGGATAGGAAACGTTCCTATCTAGACTGAAAGACGGACTGCAGACAAGTAGTTGACCATTATAGAAAGTATTTAACTAAGGAGATAATATCTTAATAAAGATATTAAAGATATTATCTTAATACTCTCCCTTAATGGTCAACGTACGGATGTCGGAACATTTTGTGATAACTGAGACCCTCCCTAGATCTACATAATGTTGAAACCAAGAAGCTTTGCCAGAAGAGTGCTATGACTCAAAACAGACTGCAATTACAAAACTTCATTTTTGTGGAAAAAATGGTAAAAACCCAGAATCCCACGCAACCTTGCGTATTACAGACAACATGAAATGATTTTTAAGGAGAAAATCAAAAAACCCAAAAACAAAAACAGAAACAGATTCAGAAAGCAAAAAATACAACTTCGCCTTGGTCACGAAGCTCGGCAACTTGTGTTGTTGGCTGGGAAGCATTTTGCTTCGCTTGGCCAGCCAAACATTTCCAGCACTCGAACTTCATATGACCAAACTTGTTACCATTGAATCGTTGACTGCCCTCCAACATCAAATTAGTCAGTGACGCCATTTTGCACGTTTTCCAAAAAAATGCAAATATCTGAGATGGCACGAACTTCGAAGCAAAAAATTGAAAGACCCGAAAAAAATGGAGAAGCACCCAGAAGAGAGCTCGAAAAACCCAGAAAGAATATGCTGTCAAAATTTGTATCCGCTGGCTCAAAAATTAAGGCATAAAAATCGAGGCACCCAAAAAAAATGGACAACAACCCAGTTGAGCTCTCAAAAAACCCACCAAGAATATGTAATTAGAAAAAAATTTCAAGCCCAAAAATTAGGGTTTTGAACAAAAACGGCCTTGGCTCCAAAAAACAATGGTGGATTTGCAGAAAAACGTGGCTGAACAGGGCCGAAAACTGGCCAAACTCAAAAACCCCAAACATGAGCAGCAGCACATCCCACAATGTGGGAATAAACAAAAATTTATTCGAAAAATTTGAGCAAATAATTTCAAAAGAAATTATAAATTTTCGAAAAATTTTAAAGTAATGGCTCTAATACCATGTTACAAGATTCAAGAATTGGCAGATTAACGGATTTTCGGATGATTGATTGATTAATAACAGAGGAACAAATATGTTCCTTATAAAGAATTACAAGGACGTTGGAAACAACATAGACTGAAGATGAAATTAGAAACAAAATTGAAGACAGGATAGGAAACATTCCTATCCGGACTGAAGACGAAAGAGACAGGATAGGAAACATTCCTATCTAGACTGAAAGATGGACTGCAGACAATTAGTTGACCATTATAGAAAGTATTTAACTAAGGAGATAATATCTTAATAAAGATATTAAAGATATTATCTTAATAGATCTTTGGAAGCAGATGTTACTTTCGGAGGGATGGGGACATTCTACAAAGAGCAAGGTGTATTGTTGTTATAACAAGAGATTGAATAAGATTGTTGAAAGTGCAAATGTGAAGATTGATGAAGACTTTCAAGACTCTTAAGAAACACATTGAATATGAGTCTGATACAAAGGACAGAGGAAAGGAAGAAAAAAAAGAAGAGAAAGAAACAAGGCAAACTTCGGCTTCTACAACTAAGGCATAGAGGTATGTACAAAGAAATCACTTTGAGAATCATATTATTGACGCTAAGAATAGAGTTGTTACTAGAAGTAGAGCTACACAAGAGCAAGTTTTGTTGTGTTTACTTTCATAAATTAAGCCTAAGATTGTGGAAGAAGCATATAATGATCAGAATTGGGTAAAATCAATAAAGGAAGAACTTGATTAGATAGAGAAGAATCAAACTTGGGAACTTGTACCCAGATCGGCTACTAAGAATGTGCTTGGTACTAAATGGTTTTTCTGGAACAAGATGGATGGGAATGGTAAGGTAATAAGGAATAAAGCAATAGTATTTCAAACATTACACTCAGATTGAAGGAATTGATTTTGATGAGACTTATGCCCATGTTGCCCAAATAGAGGCAATCTGGATATTTCTAGCTTTTGCAACATACAAAGATTTCAAGGTTTATCAAATGGATGTCAAGTTAGCATTCTTGAATGGAGAATTGAAGGAGGAAGTTTACATTGAACAACTGGAAGGATTCAAATCTGAAAGAAATCCGAATGTTGTGTGCAAATTGAAGAAGGCATTGTATGATTTGAAATAGGCATCAAGAGCATGGTATGGCAAATTGGACAAGTATCTGCTTGGACAAGGATTTCATAAAGGTTCAATGGACAACAACTTGTATTACAAAATTTATTCAGATCAGATCTTAATTATTGTTATTTATGTTGAGGACATTCTTTTTGGATGAAAAGATGACTTGTGTAGAAGATTTGTAGAGAAGATGCAAAATGAATTTGAGATGTCTATGATTGGTGAGTTGAATTTCTTTCTTGGATTGTATGTACATTAGAATAGTAAAGACATTTTCATTTCCCATTCCAAGTATGTTAAGGAATTATTGAAGAAGTTCGGTTTGGATAATTCTAAACCGGTATGTAGTCTCATTGTTACTGGATTTAATTTGACTATGGAAGATGATTCATCGAAAGCAAATGTTATATCAGATGATTGAAGGATTATTGTACCTGACTGATTGAAGGATTATTGTACCTGACTGCTACTAGATCAAATATTATGATGTAGTATGTTTGGTAGACAAATTTCAACAAGAATCGAAAGAGTCACATGTTTGGCAATAAAGAGGATTTTCATATATTTGAAGGGAACATAAGAGTTAGGATTATGGTATCCAAGAAGTTCAAATTTCACAGTGACAGCTTATACTGATGCAGATTGGGCGGTTGTCTAGATAACTGGAGTAGTACAAGTGGTGGAGCTTATTTTTGTGGCTCCTAGTTGGTTTCTTAGTCAAGGAAGAAGCGAGATTTTGTAACATTATCAACTACTGAATCAAAATATATTGTAACATCCTCATGTATTATGGATGAAACAAACTTTGAAGGATATATGTATAACTTGTGATGAGCCAATTTCAATCATGTGTGATAATACCAATACTATAAACATTTCAAAGAACCCAATACAACATTCCACAACGAAACATATATCTATCAAGTATCATTCCTTGAGAGAGAAGGTATTGGAGAAGGAAGTGAAGTTTGAATATCTGCCTACAAAGGAGTAGATAGCATGCATATTTACAAAGCCTTTGTACAAGGATACTTTTGAGTATTTCAAGGGGAAGTTGGGTGTTCTTCTCCTTCCTAGTGTTCACTAAATGCACATGTGTGTGCATTGGTCCAGTGAATTACATGCCTATTCTTTTCTGGATCAATGCTTGGCAGCTTCCTGTCAAAGGGAGTAGAGTGAGTTAGTAAGGGGGAGTTTTGGCCCTGTTTCATTGTTGTTAAAAGGGGGGAAGATCATTTGGAGAAAAGTAGAGAAGAACAGAGGACTTTGATGCTAATATCTTTTGACTGTAATTTGTTTGCCTTGTTATTGATGTATGTTTCCATCAATGACAAAGGGGGAGATTGTTAGAATGTGAGGTTGATGCTATTCATGCTATTTTCATTAATGATTTTCATTGATGTCAACATACCTGATGCATAGATATGATTCATTTATGATTTGGTTGTTTTGTTGTATCGGTTGATGTGTGTACCGATAGCTTTGGTGTATCGGTCGAAGTGTTCATAGAGGGATGTTCTTTAAATGTTTATCCTTATCCATGTTGGTGGTGGTTCTTTTTAGTGTGGAACATGGTGGAATGTTTTTTTGGGTTCAATTATATCTTGGGTGTGTTAGTTGTGTTTTCAGTCCTAATAGTTACCGTGTGATGCATTGTTCATATCCATTGGTACCGAAAGCCCTGGAGATGGTGCGACATGTTGATTTGCGTGAGGTACACTGTATTGAGCGAGGTGGTCCACATTTCAATTCTTACCACCGCAAGAATGCTTTGGTGTCACCTGGTTCAAATCAATTTAGGCCGACTTGGTTGATGGCATGAAGTTGTATAAGAAGAGTGATAATCTCAATTGTTTGGTGTGACGCTTATATGCAAGTAATATGCGAAGTGAATTCGAATCTGATAAGGAAAGATCTGTGCGTTGATTTTCATGTGAATTTTTGCAATCGGTAGCAAACTATTATATCATTTTTGTATTGTAGAGATAGTGGTTTTAGTAGTGGATTCAAACTCATTTCTTATATTCTAGTCATGAGCCTATTTGTATTGGCAATTAGCCACATTTATATTTCAAGGTAGTTAGCCCGACCAACAATGAGTTGAACCACAGTGAGAAAACTAGCATTGAACCCTTGTAAAAAATCACCTTAACCAGTGCTCATTTCATGAGAATTATCTTCTTTGTGATTTTGCCCATTTTGGGTTTCCATGTAAGTTTTGGTGTTCATTGCGTTGATGGCTGTGCTTTCATGTTCATATCTGTTACAAGTTTATGATTGCTTTAAGTAATTATTGATTCAATAAAAGTTGAAGAAAGTGTTTCTGAATAATTGATTCACCCCCCCCCCCCCCCCCTCTCAGTTATTCGGCTTGTTTAACATTTTATGCATTCGTGACCAGAAGGGGGTAGCCTTCTATGCATGTGTGACCAAAAGACCTGTAGAGTGTCTTTTGTAAGGTAGTTAGAACAATGACCATTAAGGGCGGGTATTAAAATAATGTAATGTTTCTTTAATGGGCATCTTAGTTTGTTTAGCTAGTTTCTATTTTCAAATTCTATTTACGTATATTTATTTGAAAAACATCGTAATGTATTTTTCTATATAAATTGTAATTTGTTTTCATTATTAATCATACAATTACCATTACAACCCACAACATGGGGAGGAGAATGGGAAACTAAAGAATGATTTTTCCTACACCTACAAACAACTGTCTAGGCAATACTATCACTAGGATTCCCACAAGGGGGAGCAAGTGGTAGAGCCCTCATTGTGAGACTATTAGCACACGAGACTGAGTGCTAGCAAGTTGTCACATCATCAGCCAAAAGTTGGAGCTGCAATCAGAGAAGGATCCATGTGGCCAGAGGAGGTTGCACCAGCAACAAGAGGTGGAGAAGGATCCATTGGGTTTGAGGAGACCAGATCAACAACAAGAGCATCATCCTCAAGGAGACATCATCAGTCTATGAAGAGTCATCAAAGGAAGAATCAGAAGCCAGGACAATCAAATGATCATCATTAGCGTCCTTCCATCAAGTGACAACACCTTTAAAATATTTGGGAGTTCATTTTAAGTTGTATAAAAGTTCACTTTCAATAATTTTCACTTCTAATGGTTTTTGTGTTTAGTTCTAGCATAGGGGAAATTTCCTAAAGTGTTCATTTATTAAAGACCTTCATTATGTGTATGCAAGTTGGCTTTTATGAATTTAATTTTTAATTTTTTATGTTGAGTAAACTCAACCTTGGGGATTGCTCCCTTTTGCTAAAGCTTATGATAAAATTTACAAAGATTTATACCTTGATTGATTAAAAATCCAAAATAGACACATTCATTACATCATAGGAATTTATCAACAAAATACCTATGACGAGTCTACAAATGAAAAACTAACTTCTATCTTTCTACACAAAGTGTTATGTCATTACTTTAATTATCTGGATGGTGAGCACCCTAAGCCACTTTTCTAGTGAATCATGCCTACCCTTCTTAACATGGGAGTGTAGAGTCGTTTTTCTTTCCTCATTTCTTGCTATTTTCTTTTCCACTTGACCATTGTCAATTGATTGTCTTCCTAATGTGGTTCTTTTGCCACAAGCCTAAAGCTATATGAAGAATCCTCCACTATCGTTCAAGCCACTTTGTATTTTGATTTTTATCTCAAAGAAACACCTTCACATTGATCTATGTTTTGCTCTCGTGATTTCTTAAAATTAAATCGATCAAATGGTGTATTGTAGATATCTCCATCAAAGGAGAGGCCTTTTCCAATATACTTGTGGTATTTAGAGGGGAGACTGTGCCATTCTCTAGAATTGCCCCTATTTTTGGAGAGACATGTGACTTTGATATTTCAAAAAAAGTATCATCCACAGTGCCATCTTTAATAGTGGGGAAAATGTTTAAATGTCTAAGGTCAACCCTCTCTTTCCATCGAGTTGATTTCTTCTTAGAAGGGGTATATTAGTAGATGGGGGAAATTTCACACATTCGCCATGTAACTAGTATAGAAACATTGAATTCATCTAAAATATCCTTTTGAACCAATTAATAATCAATTTTTTGGTTCTAAACTTAATTCCAATTTCTCCAAGTAGGGGTTTGGGGAGATCCATCTCTACTAGCATTCGAGAAAAGGTGGAAGGAGTGGATAGTGAAGGAAGAGTACCCTTATTAGAGTTGATGTGGATTTCTTCGTATGGGGGTTGAATTTAGGAAACCATGGTTTCATGCTTAGGAAAGACATGCCCTAAACCTAGGGACCCTTTCAAAGCATCAACACCTTGTTCTCAAATTCACAAAGGATTAAAAAATCCCTTGGAATAAGGACCAATTGAGATCTCACCATCAAGGATAGGTTTCCAATATTTAATGATCCATGTTTTTTAATTGGGTTGTTGCAAGCAAAAAGATCAATGTAATTAGTCTAAACTTTAGCTTCATTTGGGTGTCTAAATTCCTTCCTATATGATCCATGCAACCTACACTTCGCAAATGGTGGAGATTCTGCATTGCAATGTGAAGGTGGACATCAACGCCTCATTTATAGAGGATGTTAAAGACAACACTAAGGTGGCTGGAGTAGAAACCATTGATAGCAAAGCAAAGATCAAAACCTTAATATTGAATGTATATATTCAATAATTGGGTTGTTTTCAATGAAGATATTAAAATTGTGATTTTTTTACATTCATAATTGTAGGGGGCAGTAAAAGGATGGTGAAAATTCTAAAAATTGGGGAACAAAAACACCTATTCAAAGAATTATTAAAAAGAATTGGCTAAGGAATAACTTTGTATCTAGTTATTAATGATTGCATTACAAATGAAAATTTACTTTAAATCTTGTAATCTCGTAATTTGTTCTTGAGTGTTGCTTAACATATAACACATTATTAAATCAAGTGATGCTTCATCCACATGTGGTAAACATAATTCATTTTCCCTCTCCATACACTAATCAAAATATATTGACGAATCCATAAGTTGGGTAGCTAGTATATGGCCTAGGGCATGCTTGCAAATAGAGCTTTGATAGTTTGATTTTTTGAAAATTTGATGATATGATATGAAAAGAACAAAATAACATACAAAAGTATTGAAGTCCAATATGCAATAAGATTGAAGCACGATATGTGAAGTAACTTATTGTCCAATCTAGGTGCTAGATCTTATCCCTAATTTATTAGTTTTATTTTACATGTTAATATTACATCAATGTTTGTGTTTTATCTTATAATTCCTTACAGTTTGATCTTTATTCTATATTTACATGGCAGATCAAGTTCATTGTTGATGGAAATTGGCAACTTGACTCTCGTCGAGAAATTGTAAGGAGGGATGAGTTTGAAAATAATGTTCTCAAGGTTGAACATTAGCATACTTTCATATAATTGTAGAATTTGGATGTCTATTAATATGGCCTGGTAACATTGATGCAATTTGTCATATCATCTTTATTGGATGTTTCAGCATTCATATTGGATGATCCTTTGCTTTTTATTTGTAGCATGTATTGTAAATAGTTTTGACAACTATAATGGGATTAAAACTTTGGTAACTGTATTTCTTATAAAATGCATATTATCAAATTGGCTTCCGCTAAGAATATAGTAAGTGCCAAAGTAAAGATGAAAATAATATATAATTTAGGTGTGAAGACATTAGTATTTACTTGTCTATAAAACAATGTGTAGTTGTGAAAGCTACTTAAACTACCAGTAGCAAATTGCAATGTAACTAGGCTACAAGAGTGCTTGGTTAGGAGAACTTCTTGATGTGTATCAATTATCATTTGAGGTGTCCTTGTTTTGCAAAATAATTTGTATCTTTCATATCTATTTTAATAGATGATGTTTATATATACCTTTTTGTTGCATTTGTTAATTTTGTCTATCTGTAAAATATTTTGTCCACGTAATGACAATGATTGGTTTCAACATTCATATTTAGATCAATACCTTGAATTTATGATGATTGTTGGTACAACATTTCAAGGTAGATTGAAACATGAGATTAAACGATTGTGATCATACAAATGTTGGCACATAATACACGTCAGAGCAATATGACAATAATTTTAGTGGGGCTTTACTTTTCCTTGCACACATTCAAATGTTGAAGAGAACAACATGCTCAAATAATTAGCTTTATTTTGATCAAATTAGTCAAATTACAATCATGTTGATGATTAGTTTCAAAATTCATATTTATATCAAAATTTTAAAATTTACGATGATTGTTTGTATAATGTTTCAATGTGGATTGAAACATGAGATTGATCGGTTGTGATCATACAAATGTTGGTGCATAAGATACATTGAAGCAAAATGATTGAAGAATTTTAGGAGGGGTTTATTTTGCCTATGCAAGCAACTAAACAAAGAAATAAACAACAAAGTCAAAAAGTTAGCTCCATTTTCATCAAATCAATTAAATTTAGGATCATACTAAATTTGAAGGACTTTTAATGTTTTCTTTTTTAATAAGGGTGAAAAGCTATGATTTTTATAGAGCTTCATAGCCTAAAAAGGATCTTTTAGTATTTTCAATTTAACATTCATCGAAGATTGATTGTTATACAAGTCCAATTGCTTATTATATTTCTTTGCAAATAATCAATTAGAAGATTAGATTGTTATTTTAACATGATTGATGATGAATATGATGTGTATGGTCACTAATTAGAGTTGCTTGTATTGTGTGGTTCTAACATTCTTCTTCATGGGTCTTATTTTTTAACTAGAAGAGGGGTAAAAACTTATTCAAACTCAAAAGAGATTGCAAGAAAAGTACCCAAGAAAGAGAGCACTAAGGAACCTTATGCCTATCCAGGCTAGGACACAGGTCCCTCCAAGGAGCTACACACCTTGGAAGCCAGAATCTGAGCCAATGCATTTCAATCCCTTTTAGAACCACCTGACAGCCAATTAGAAGAACCCTTCTGTTGATAACCAATGACCAACCCAAAATTCTGAATAGTCTTGTAATGCACAACTTTGTCTCATTTAGTTGAAGTAAAACAATCATAGAGGGCTTGCAAATGTGGATAACTTGGAAAGTAGAGGGGGATTGCCATCCCAAGAATCTGTCCAAAAGAGAACCTTAGAGCCCCTATTACAGATCCAAAAAAGGTCCCTCTTAACCAGTTGAGCTCCAATTTTCAAAGTGTGCCAAAGCATAGAACCCCTTCTCTCCAAAGGATATTGAGAAACATTAACATGGCCAATACGTTGTAAACACTTATGCATGAAATACAAGCCCAAAGATGATTCTAATTGCTACACCAATGCCAATACAACTTGGTAGCAAGAGCTTGCCCACTCAAGATAGAAGATGAAAGGCAAGACCCCCCTCCTACTTAGGCTGAAAAATAGATTCCCATTTAATAAGGCTCCATTTGGGATTGTGCAAATTACCATTCCAAAGAAACTAATGGGAGAGGGCATCAAATTCTTTAAGAAAATACACAAGAGCACCCTATACCAAGTTTCTATAAATAGGAAGGGCATAAATCACCAATTGAAGAAGGATCGCCCATGTAGTAGTAGAAAGCCACTAATGAGTCCAATTATTAACCTTCCGACACAGCTTATCAGGCAAGTCCTGCTAGAAAAGCCTAGGTTGTCTACCAACAACAATAGGAATGCCTAAATAAATTAAGGGAAGATACCCAATTTGAAATCTCATGATATTAGCAATCCTCCTCTAGATAGGCTTTGGAGTATTAAATAGATTTAGGATTTATGCTCATTGACTTTTTGACCTAAAGCAGCCAAATAAATATCCAACGTTTGCCTAAATGTCACACCTTCATGCAGTTGAGCAATTTCCAAAAGAGTAGTATCATCCACAAACTAAAGATGAGAAATCTTGGGCAGCTCATGACCCTTATTCCAACCATGAATCTGGTCTCGAAGAACCTGAGACTTAATTTCCCAAGGCCCTCAGCCATAATAATAAATAGATAGAGAAAAAGAGGATCCCCTTTGCCAAGTCTGTAGAGGCTCCAAATAACTTAGAAAGCTGCCCATTTAGAATGACAAAGAAGGATGAAGCCGTAACACAACTCATAGTCCAACTAACTCATTCTGGAGTGAAGTTAAAGGCAATGAGAATCTTCTGTAAAAGGTGTCACATAACTCTATCATATGCTTTAGCCACATCAAGTTTGATGAACATAGAATTCTCCTTAGAGATGGCCATAGAGTGAATGGCTCCAGAAGCAACTACCACCCCATCTAGAATTTGTCTGTCAGCCACAAAACCCCCTTGCTCATCTGAGAACATAGTTGGCAACTAGGGTTTAAGCCTCTATGTAATCAACATAGTAATAATTTTGTAGACCACACTACATAGAGCAGTAGGCCAAAAGAAATCATATTGATCAACACCTTTTTTAGGAATAAGAACAAGAAAAATAGAATTCAAGGCCCGAAGCATTTGTTTGTTGACATAAGATTTTCAAACCACCTCTAACAAATCCAAATTAACAATATCCTAGAATTCCTATAAAAATTATATTGGGAACCCATTAGGGCTAGAAGCTTTACTCTTACGCATCCCTAAAACAGCTTCCTCCAATCCAGTTACAGATATAGGACGCATAAGAGAATCATCAAATTGGTGACTAGAGAGGGAATACAAGGATAATGTTCTCCTCATCCTTAGTGGGAGGTTAGTCGTCTAGAAAGAGAGTAGAATAGTCATCCTTAGCTTTTTAAATTATTTTTAAAAAATAGAGATATAAAATGAACAATACGAAAAGCTAATATATTTTTTCTTTGCCAAAAATAAGATGTTTTTGGTTTGAATTAGAAGGAAAATCTTGACCAATTGTTTTTAACATTACAAGTGTATGACTTTCATATATGCAGTTTGATGGCTATTGTAGATAATGTAATTAGTATTAGTTATGTTTCAATTATCAAAAATTTGTTAATGCCTTTCCAACTAGTACTGGAAATAGTTTTAGAAGTTGTCGATAGTTGTATTTACTTGGCAGTTATCAAGGAGTTTATATATAGCATCTTGCACTTAAAGAAAGGGACCACATGTTTGTTCCCTTATTCTAGATTTTCTATAAGGGCTTCTATGAATAAGAAAGCAACTTGTAGATCATGTCAAAAATCTATTGAATTTCTCTACAACTCTTGTATAAATCATTCACATGTATGTAATTAATTTACTTTGGAATAAATAGTTTCTTATTCGTTTATCAAGTGAATAACTTGATGCAAAATTGCACTATTTACATGTAAGTTTATTTTTAGATAGTTGGCCAAAATGAACAATTTTTTTTTGCTTTGGATAGAACTAATAACCTATCTAGATTAGAGTGATTAACCTATATTGGATCACAAAGTCCAAATTAGTGACAGGTTGTGTATATACTCGATCAAAGACTCCATTGGAAATGATAGAAGGTAAATGTTTGGCCCTTTAAAGAACATAATTTAATTAGAGATATATACATTGTTGGGAACTTACATCTCTATTAAGGTATAGCTTGTATATAGAGATACATATAGTTGATAACTTGCATCTCTTTGATCATTGTATGCTAGACAAAAGATGGAAATGGCTGGCATGTACAAAGAGATAGGTATAGTTGAGAAATATACGTCACTTTGATCCTTGTATACTAGACAAAGAAGATGGAAGTGCATGGATACTTTAAATAGAGATATCACACCAAGTGCATAAGAGTCTGGAGAAGATATAGCATTGAAAAATGATTAAATAAGAGATGAGTGTTATCATATTGGTTTCTAGGGATGATTTTTAAGAAAGGAAAAGTTTTACTTCAAAGAGGTGGGTGAATTGCATTCACATTCTAAGCAATTTCTAGTGAACCAAAAGACTCACAAAGTGTGATTTTATTTTAAATACATTAAATCAAACTTAGAGAGCATGTTTTGTGATTGCTTAATAAGACAAAAATACTAAAAATCTAGTTGACAGGGGAGAAGCAACAAATTCACACATAAAGAACAAGTTGGAACATAATAGAGGAATTAGGAAATGTATTGTATCCACCAATCCTACATGTTTAATAGACTTGTGAAATGAAAAGAGGTGGACTTGATTTGTGTATAATTAAGTGAACTTGTCTTACAAAGATGACATGTATTACAATTTCAAATATCTAATGTTGATATGTGTAGAATTAAGTGAACTTGTCTTACAAAGATGATATGTATTACACTTCTTTATTTGTTGAACCTATGATAGAGCAACCCCTTTCCATCATTCAAACCATTAGTCATCATAGTTTATACAAATACTCAAATGAATGGTAAAGAGTATTCTTGAGGACTGTAAAAGATCAATCATTTCATCACACTACGCAATACACAATTAGGGGTAGGTAAATTTAACTTATTTACTGTTTAGAAAAAACTACACAACTAAATACATGTTTGTCGCAATCACTATTGTAATGTTGATGAGATTTAACTAAGCAAGTGGACAGTCATGGTAATGTTGGATTCTTATTTGTTTGAGGATTGTTATGTTGTGAGCTCTCCTCTATCCATATGCAAAGTGATACACAACATATTTTAGGGTATACCACAAGGTCATAAGGTATGGAAAATATGTCATAAGTTGCTATGGATTGTTAATGCATTCCATCACCACCATGTCATTCCATCACCATCATGACATTCCATCGTCATCATGGCATTCCATCATATAAATGATAGCTAGCAATAGCATAGACAAGGCAAAAAACTGTTTGAATGATTGAATGCCATGATGATGGTGGAATTCCATGGTGGTGATGGAATGCCATGAGAAACAAATTTCTATGGATTGTCAACACATTCCATCACCACCATGGCATTCCATCACCATGAGACCACATTTCATTAAGGCGATTTTTTGAATAGTTCACTGCCTTGTCTATGCTACCACACTTTTTATACATGTCGAGAAAAGCCTAAAATAGGTGCTTTTGAACAAGATATGGATGCTTGGAAAGAATCTATCAAAGCATAATAGCAAGAAATAGCATAGACAAGGAAGCAAACTATTTTATAAGTTGTCACCAACAAAAGATGTGGCAATCCTAATTACAAATGATAGAAAGCAATAGCATAGACAAGGTAGTGAACTATTTGAATGATGGAATGCCATGATGATGATGGAATGCCATCATAAGAAAATTGTTATAGATTGTCAATGTATTCCATCACCATCATGTCATTCCATCACCATCATGGCATTCCATCACCATCATGACATTCTTATTGTTGTTTGCAAGGCTTGTAAAGGGCATGAAATGATCAAAGAAGGTTAAGACAACATGTTCACCCCCTGCAACATGTATGGAGAAAGTAGATTCACAAAGTTTGGAGGTCTAATTTGATGAGTAAAGTTAAAACTGTTAATGTAAAGACAGTTTCAGTTTTAGGGAAGATCTAGTTTATTTTTTTTATCTTTGGCAAAGGGTGATCATTAATTATTTAAATGGAATTTCCTTGAACATTGTCCCTCCAATCGAATCACCAAAGGTTTTGTTGAAGAGATGATTATATAATAAACTGTGACAATCAGAGTTGCAAGATTGTCAAACAAACTGTCTAAAGTGTATGAATAGGGAAGTGTTGTTATGACATAGAGTTGGTTGATGTTGGTTGCATCAATACCTCTCTAATTAGAAGGCATGGACCTCACAAGTGTTTGTTTGAAGAGGCTTGTGAGAATGTGATCAGATCAGTTACTAAGACTTTGATGGTAAATAGTGATAGTTTGATGTCAATAGGAGTTGTTATGACCCTAAGATATAAGGACGATGTATCATTGTTAAGTGATTATGATTTGGGATTGGTTGATATCATTCTAATGAGTGGAGTTACTAAGATTTGTGTGTAGGACAACATATCAAGTTAATTGAGGAGTTGAGACAAAGTGACCCCAATGGAGTAACTAATGGTTGATGGTAGACAATATAATGTGGACAAAAAATAAGGAGAGTTTGATAAATATGGGATAAAGGACCAATGGAGTATCCTTTCTATGTGAAGGGTAATGGTTTTGTGAATAGTTTTTCAAATTATTGTTGGCATTATGTGTAGATTATCACAACAAGGTCTAATAGGTCCTAAGATATGAACTATAGGTTTGAGTGAATTCCTTGAGAGCACTAAATTCAAAAGATGTAATCAGGATTGATTGAATGCTTAAGGTCTAAATTGTAATATGAACTATCAATTTGATTCTTTGAAATTAGTGATGTTTGTGATGCTTTTGATACATTGGTTTTCTAAGATAGTGATTTGGATCCTGGATGGGTTGAGGGTCCTAATGATGATTTGGTGAAAGTGGTTGTGTTAGTAAAAGGAGATTGTTTTCCTCTAACAAGTTGAATTTGTATGATGAATCTAAGAGTTCAGTTGAATTGATGCCTCCTAGAGTAAGTTGAAAGGTGATTGTTGTTACAAAACAAGGTGAAATTGACCTTGTATGAAGGTGTTGAAGTTGTGTTCCATGATGGAAAATATGCCATAAATCTATCCATTTACAAATAAGTATCACATGTTAATGAATCAAATTTATTTCCTAATGAAGTTTGGAATTAATACGTCTTGTCTCCAACACTGATCAGACATCATGACAAATGTTGATGTCCATGGAAATGTAGTGACTAATCACAGTCTTGTACCTTCAATGGTTGGGTTCCTTTGTAGGTTGTTGAATCTTGTGAGAAGTTAGGAAGATTTGTTAAATGATTTCTCTCTCATCACTAAAGCTGACTTGAGTTCATATGTTGAAGTGACTAATTGGTAAGTAACTTTGTCGAAAAGATTGTAGAAGCGTTGGCACTGGGATTAGACAGTGTAGATGTAGTCCTATTACCTTCACTATTATGGGTAAAAACAGGGTCAGACAGCAAGAAGAGTTACTTTATGTTTGAAATATTGGTAATACACTTGGCATTGTAATGGTTGAACATCAAGACCATTGTTTTACTGTTAGAATAGGGACAGTCTTATCTTGGGGACAATATATAGCCTATGGATTTGGTATAGACACTGATTCATACTCAAAGAATGTCAAGATAGCCAGGGTGCTTGCTTAATGAGAGATGTTATTAAGGGAAATATAGGGGAGATGGTGTGTAGTTGAAAGATGGTCAGTCCAAGGGTTGATTGTGAGAAAGTTAGTATGAGTTGTTAAGAAGTACATGGAAGGGTTGCATACAGGTTATGGTAGTTGTGGTTATCATGGTCAACAATAAGCTTGATAAACAACAAGTTGATACGTAAACAAAAAATGAAACAAAAATCAAAAATCTTAATCAAGCACCTTACCTATGATGATCTCCAATAAGTAATTTGTGGTGTTGTTATTCATGTTGGCTTTGTTTGACCCTCCAATTAAGATTCAATACATATTTATTGAGCTTGTCTTTGTTTCAAGAATAGTTTAATATTATCGACTTAATAGGGCCAACCACGTGAAGGTGGAAGCTCATTTGCCCCCCCCCCTCTCTAACATCACCCTAAATTCCCCGTTAACATATAACATTCATTCATTGTTTCATCCATTAATAAAATATAAAATTCATTCATTATTACATAAATTCATTATCACATAAATTCATTAACACATAAGATTTATTAATATTCATTCATTAACACATAAAATTCATTCATTAACACAGTATGATTACAATTATTTCTTTTTTTACTATTTTTTTAATCTAAGTATTGACAAAGTGGAGCATCATTTTCCCCTCTTCAATTGTTGTTCCCTGTGCTCCTGATCTTAATGTATGCCTAGTGACATGACGTGGAGGCCTATGCAAAGGGGGATTCGCTGGAATAACAAAGAAATGGGTTAAATTGACAAGTTTTTATTATTATTGTTACAAGTATTTCATTAATTAAAAGAACATTACAGGGATGCTCTTTACTTGATGGAGCCACATCAACTTTCTGATCATGTCATTTAGCCTCATCCTCAACATGTTGAACACCCTCTAAATCCTCTTGAGCTGAAACATGAAAGGTTACATTAATCAATACACTGATTGAAATTAAATTCATTTAAACGAATAACAATGGTCCTTTACTTGATGGGACCACATCACATTCCCAATGTACTTATCTAGCCTAATCATGCTCAACCTGTTCATCATGCTCTACATACTCTAAAGTAAAAATAGAAAAGGTTACATTAATTACTACACAAATTGCAATTAAAGATGTTTAATTGTATTAAAAAAAATGAATACCTCCAGTACCAGGATTCCCACCATCACCATCATGTGCAAGTTGTGCTCCACCCTCAACAAGTTGCATTCCAATGTCATGTGCATTGTTATCATTTCTTTCTTATATAAAACAAATATAGTCACTTTATGGTGGGAATTAATATCGAATAGATTATTGCACAAGTATTCAATTTTAAATAATCTTCATTTAGGTTATTTATCTATGTGTCAGATGCACTAGAAGCTTGTTTTAACCCACTCAAGACTCTTAGGAACTTAGCCACAACTCCATAGCCTTGCTAGAAGGAAATCTTCATGTTATCTTGTGTGGGCACTCTATTGAATTCAAAGCCCTACATTTTTACATAATATCATGCATTTTGCTTCTATTGTGTGACAAAACAAAAATTATTTGTAAGTTATTATTTCGATGCAATATTTCATTTATTGATACTTACAATTCGTATTGCAAATTTCATATAACCACTAGAGCTAAGTTTTTGTTGCCCGTGTTTTTCTAGTCTTGCCTTTGATTCCTTTGATGTGTCGAGGAGCCTATGAAAATTTTGAAATACGTTAGATTATGTAAAAATAAAGAGGAATCAGTACATAGTTACATTATTGATAGTATCACATACTTTCCTTGGCCCAGTGGTGTATGTCCTTTTCTATTTTTAGCCTTCTCCTTTCCATCTGACACCAGGTCCTTCCACTCCCTCTTTGGAATCATGGGGGGACACCCATACTTTATGTTCTTCTCTAAATGTGACCTATATTGGTCCCTCACATACTTTATATATGTGCTAGCCTTCTAAAGGACCTTGGTTTTGTTGAATGTGTCATTTCTGAACAACACAAATAAATGGTTTATGAGTTCATATTTTAATTTTTAATTTTGGGCATTCCACCGTGTACGTATGGTGGGCCTGAATATCTCCAATGTAATATCATTTATATTTTTATAAAAAATCATCATTGCCTACAAAAAAATTCATGGGATCATTAGTCCAAAAAGAGTGATCAATAAGTAAATTATAATTTGACTATATATAATAATAATTTTAAAGTACTTCGAACCTTCTCTATCTTTGTGGGAATGAAATCATCGGTCACCACAAATGTGGCTGAAAATGTTCTTGTACTAGTAATACTAGAAGATCCAGAAAAGATGCTAAAATATCACCACTAGTGGCCTCCGCATTCCTAGGTACATGTCCTATTGCACCCTCTTCCCTATGCTCGGCACAGCTAGAGGTCAGTGCACTACCTAATGTCTGCATGCTGCGTGTTGGTGACATTTGAGTCGGCAATATAGGCGTAGATGATGTGGTCGGAGGAGGTGGTGTATGCATAGGAACATGGCCAACACCTAAAGTACCATAAATAATACATTAAATATATGAGCAATAATAAATTAATGAAAGGACGGGAACATGTAAATATATGAGATGGTGTAGGCACAAGAACATGGCCAGCACCTAAAGAACCTAGAGGACCCTGATCATGGGAAACAACATCATGAGGACTCAAAAAATCGTAAAAAATTACATATTTTAGTTCATGACATAAAAGAGTATAAAATATAAACCATGAATGAACTTATGTTATCATTAAAGAGTTCATGACAGCTTACTTCCATGTTCTGTAATCTCTCACTCAATTTTTTCACCCTTTCTTTTATCTATTCAGTTTGAGGGACTATGAATAATAATTTAAGGATTTTTTTTTTTTGCGTCCTTATCGTATCAGCAGTGTTAATGAAATATGCAATGTCATCACCGCATAATAGTGATTCCAACTCTATATTGATAAAGTCATCTATTGTAGGTGCCTTTCTATGAACATCGAACTGTGACAAGAATATTAGTAACATTATTAAAACTAATCCAAAACCCTAATGAAAAGAACATAATAATATAACATTTTGATTGTATCTAATTTATACAATTTCAATGAGGTTACCTATTTGGTAGAAGCACTTGGATATGCTTCCTTATCTATGCTATGGGTCAGTTCCTCCCACCTACGATCAATGTCATGTTGTGAAAAAAAAAATATAAAAAAGTATTAGCGAAATGAAACCAATATATTTGTGAAAAAAAACATAATAATAAAATGGTATATTAGAGTCATTAATTGGAGGTTGGTTAAAATGGTATATAGTTAGGGATAACTTTAAGGAACCCCCCCCTCCCGAAAAGTATAAAATTGTGGCGAATCACATGTGATTTGGGTGAAAAAAATTTAATAGTGTTGGCGAATTATGCGTCAATCTATGGATATTTGGTGGCGAATTTTTTAATAGTTTACACAATTTTTATAAAAAAATGGTGATTAAAATTTTTTTAAAAATAAATTTATTAATATTGATGGCAAATTATGTTTTGAAATATGGGTATTGGTTGGCGAATATTTTAATAACCGATACCATTTTTATAAAAAAATGGTGAAATTATTTTCCAAATAGTTGAATTAATTTATTTGTTAATTTATTTGTTATTGGAAATTTGAATACTGACACATTGCATCGGGTCCCACAGTCCCAGTCCCATCACCCATGACTATGATAATGACGTCAGACTCAAACGACAAACATCCGTTGGATTTAATACGTATCAACGACCAAAGATGAATTTTGAGCATATTGCTGGTCCTTATAACATTTACTGAAAACTATCGGCAGAAACATGACACGTGTCATGTTTTCACCGATAGTTTTCAGTAAATGTTATAAGGACCAGCAATATGCCCGAAAAGTATCATTCTTAATTTGGCATTTATTAGATAGAAATAAAGTAAAGTTTTAAGTAATGTACTAAGTATATTACCATTTACCATAGGCGATGTGTAGAATTAAAGCAATGTACTAAGTATATTTATTATCATATCGATTTGAAATTTGAATTAATTGTAGAATTAAAGCAATGTACTGACAAATACGTGTAATCTATTCATTACCTCGATAGAATAATTGGTTAGAGTTAAGGCTTGAATGAAAAGTAAAACGTCATCTCATCTTAGAGTTAAGGCTTGAATAATTGTCGCATGATCGCATAGGCAGGAAATGGGCTATGCGAACATGCGACATACCTCCACGTCACCCTTCTACCTTGTCGTATGACCGCCACTGCCAAAACACAGGGTTTGTCACATGATCGCAAAGCATGAAATTGGTTCATGCGAACATGCGACAAACTGTCACACCAGCCGTAAATCTTGAAACACACTAGCCAACCTGCAAGCCCCTCTGACCACGGCCCATCGATAATTTCCATGTCTTCGCCACATCGACCAATCAAAAAATGCCGCATCACCATCTACCACTGGGCTGAGGAACAGAGGTCAACCAGTCGCATGATCGCATGTCAGAAAACTCTGACATGCGATCATGCGACAGCCACCCATAGGATGCCACATAACCGTTAGCGAGACCACTGCCCTCCCCTCCAACAGACCCAGCACAAGAAGTAATCGGTTGCTTGGTCGCATGTCAAAAATTTTTGACATACGATCATGCGACAACTGAACATTTTACCAGCTCAGCCATTCACAACCTAACACCTCGACGATGAATCATCACGTGGTCCCATTGCAAACAAACCAATGACATCTAATCAGACGGTGGGTGCATGATCGCATGGGGAGAGAATATTCCATGTGATCACACACTGACCGTCAATCAAAATCTCTAGCCCAAGCCCCGCTGACCACACTCCATCTCTTTATTTCCTTTGGCCAATAGGGGAGCGCCATTTGTGCATACATGTCACCATGGCCCACAGTTTGAAACCCTACACCGTAAAGAAGAATCAACGGCCAACGTGATTTCACATATCTCTGGCAACTCCCTTGCGCTTTAGCGACCACCGTTGATGCTCTGACATGACAAGACCGTTTGACTCATCCGGAAACCAGGCCCCACCACTGAGATTTAGCAATAAAGGCAAACTCCCATTCGCTGGAGACTTTCTCCATTCTCTGACCTAGCGACGACTAACATGATGAAGAATTGGGCCCCTCACAATCATAGCAGCGCACATACTCAATGATGAATCATCACGTGGTCCCACTGCATACAAACCAATGGCATCTAATCGGACGGTGGGTGCATGATCGCATGGGGAGAGAATATTCCATGCGATCACACGCTGCCCGTCGATCAAAATCTCTAGCCCAAGCCCCGCTGACAACACTCCACCTCTTTATTTCCTTCGGCCAATAGGAGAGCACCATTTTTGCATACATATCACCATGGACCCACAGTTTGAAACCCTACACCGTAAAGAAGAATGAACGGCCGGCGTGATTTCACATATCTCTGGCAACTCCCTTGCGCTTTAGCGGCCACCATTGATGCTCTGACATGTCAAGACCTTCTGACTCATCCGGACACCAGGACCCACCATTGTGTTTTAGCAATAAAGGCAAGCCCCCATTCACTGATTAGACTTTCTCCATTCCTTGACCTAGCGACGACTAACATGATAAAGAATTGGGTCCCACACAATCACAACAGCGCACATAGGAGATGCTGGTATCAGAGGTTTAACTGCGCAAAGGCGAATGATCAAAAACAACCAAGGTTTTCGACACTAGAAGATAACTCATGTCCGGACACCGTCACTCTTCGATGTACAATAGGTATCTGCTCCTCTTGTCCTAATCCAAATCCTCATTTAATGTTCTCAACTCCTACACGCATTATGCGCTATGAGAGAAGACGCCTGACTTATCACCACAAGGAGTCATTCTGTCAACTTCTAAGGCAAAAATATATCAGTACCTGATTTGACCATTTTGATTTAGTGGTTAGATTCAATGAGCTCCGTTGAAACTCCGCTGACGTCAGATAGAATTTTCAAATTTGTTCCTCTAGCTGCCAGGTCAGCCAGCTCATCCGCTTCATTAATATTCATTAGTGAATGTTAAATTATTAATATTTTAAAATCATGACAATCGTTAGATTACGACAGATGAACGGTTGAAGTTGTATTTCGAAAGTTCTATGGGTTTCAAAAAGCTTTTTTGAAAACTCACTCCAGAAACGTGACACGTTGAAAGTTGATGTGTAATGTTTTAGAAAGATTACGAACATTTACGTTACACGTGTATGATGTAGAAAGATTACTTTACCATTTAACAAAAGGTTTTTAACATTTACTTTTTTAAAACCTATCGACTCGTACTCGTAGCAGCAGAGTTAAAAAGAACTATTGAACGGGAACCGTCACCGGAGATTTGGAAATTGAGACTATAATTTGTGAGAGCCTTAGCCGTTCGAACTTATATCTATCCTGATTTCAAAATTCAAAGTTTAATTTCGGGTAAGTACTAAGTTTAACTTGATTTTGAAATTTTAATTCTTGCATGTTCTATTGGGGTTTTCTTAAATTGGGGTTTTCTTCAATTGGGGTTTTCTTAATTAGTTAGTTAATATCTGTGATATTATTACTATTAGTAAATATCTGTGAATCTTTGTTTTTTAATTTTTGTGAAGAACAATGGGGAAAGCGAAAACTCAAGGCCTAGGGCAAGCAGAAGGGAAAATTGTAATGGACTTCAGAAAACTAGTACAAATCCCTGGTTTCACCGATGAGTATCACGATGTTTATGATCCTGTTATCGAAGGTGAAAAGAGAGTTATAGCAATTAAACATACATTGTGCAGTAAGGCAACTGGGCCAAGGAGGTCTGAATTTATAAAATTTAACGCAGCGGTAGGTGCAATAACCAATAAAGTTGCTTCCTGGGATGTTGGTCTGGGTGACATGTTGTTACTCGAAGTTTTCCCTTGCCCAAAAATTGTCAAGATTTGTGTAGAAAATTATGATGAAGAAAAAAAATCAATTGTGAATAAACAAACTCAGGAAGAAATTTTAATAATAACCTAGGAAGAATTTTTCAGTTTGCTAGACCTAGGGTTTGACCCACAAAACTGTAATGCCAAAATCGACCTAGGAGTGCTGGCAGAGCAATATGAGGCAGTCACGCAAGATGAAAAAAATTCATTTGTAAAGGGTCTAATAGTTGCAGAGGCAAAGGCTTCATTGGGTGAGAAACATAAGCCTCCTTATGATTTTAAGGTTTTTGTGCCATGGGTTCAGGATACTCTATCCTCGCTATCATTTTTCCTGGGACTAGAAAACAATAGGGAAGTGAGTGCCAGCATTCTTTAATTCATTTGGGATATCCATTGTCTGAATGAACCAGTAAGATATAATTTTATTGGACATGTGGTTGAATCGATGCAAGAGCAATTAGCATTGATTAAAAGAGGCAATTCTAAGACATTTAGGTTCACAACCTACTTGTGCTATCTTCTACTAGCCAAGAATGCTGCAATATTAATGAGCAACGGCAACAAGCTTGAAATTCAGAGGGGGACAGGTACTCCAAATCCAATATATAACTGGACACCTCAGATAAGATTGTATGATAACAGAAGGAATTACAGTAATTTTGTAGAATTCTTTTTAGCCCCATTGTACAAAGAAATAACAAGCACTCCAATGCCCAAATTGTCTGCTTCATGTAGGGATTGCATCCAACTTGGAAGCACAACTCAATTGGCTGACTGGTACTTAATGGAAGATTACACTGTGCTAAGGTTGTACGGATCAGAACTGCAACCCCACAAACTTCCAATGCATGTGACAGATAGGGTGTTTGTAGTAGAATATGTAGTACAACTAGAGAGCACAGATAGACTCTTCTCTGGCCAATCAAAGAAGAGCATATTCCCTTCCTTACCTTTCTCAATTGGAGGGTTAACATTTGAGAGAAAGGCTTTCCAAGTGGCACAATTTTTTTTAGATATTTTTCAATTTGATTTAGAGTGGTACTGGAAGTATGATCCACTCAACATCATTCAAGAAAGGCTTGTTGCTAATAAGAACTCTGCAAACTTATTTCAACATGAAAGTAAACCATTGCTAGAGAAGTTCAAAAACAAGGATAGCTGGGATGACGTTAGAAAAGAGATGGAGAAAGTTTCCGTTGAGGAAAACATTTTAGTTGAACAGTTGTCATCACAAATTATGACAACAATAAATCAGGGCATTGTACAACCTAGGATGTCCTTTAATTTCTATGACAAAGTTGCTCAGCCATCAAACATAAAAATAACAAAGAGAATAGAAGAAGCTTGTAAGGATAGAAAATGGACTAGAACAAAAATGGATGATTTTTGGAGTATGAGAAAGGCTCTTGGTGAAACAAAGACCAGTGCAGATCTGGATGACATAGACGAGGATATAGAGTTTAGCAAATTGTGGAATATGGAGCATCCTAACTCCACATAAGACACTGACAGCAGTGATCCAGATGATCATGATATTGATAATGCATGTACTCCACAGACTGGGAGTCACTGTGCAATCTCCAAGGATCAGAAAAATGTATATAGCAAAGGGGCAGTCATTCTTGAAAAAATGGGTTATAAAGGTGGTGGTTTGGGTCCTACAGGAGAAGGCGTCTGGAATACAATTCAAACAAAAAAAATTGCTTATGATCGTGGTGCAGGACTTGGCTCTGATAGTGGACCTAGTGGTAGTACTAGTGGCATTCGTGGGACTGGCATTGGTAGGAGTGGGCACCTTATAGAACAAGTTCCCTCTCTAAAGAGGCCACTAGAATCTACACAGAATCCCATACAAGAAGATAGTGTCAAGAAGCAAAACTTTTCCATTTCCAGTTCCAGTTCCAGAACAGTGACATTAGATCATAAAGAAGTGTTGCCAATTTCAGGTTCAGCAAAACCCTCTAGAAGTTCAAATCCTCAAAGAGCATTAGTTAGATCAACAACCATTGCAAGCTCTGTCTCTTCTTCACCTTTCAAACATTCAAATCCTTCTGCAACACCAGATTTTCATTACAAGGATTTCTATAATAATTTTTCAGAAACAAAAACAAAGAATAAGGAATCAAAGAAGGCATTGGAGTCTAGTGCCCTTATTGTAGCTGCACAGGAACAACCTGCATCCAATAGGGTTTTTCCAACATATGACCCAAAGAGAGACATGATGGAGTTCATGGTTGTTATTCCACCAAACAAAGATGGAAACCCACCAGAGAGTCAGATAGATCACTCTGAATTTGAAGTTAGCACTCTCCAAATGGATTTTTCCAAAGTAAAAAATGTGGACAAAATCAATGTCTCAAAGTCTACAAACCAAGTGGTCTACAGTGCACTGCTAAAGGTGGAAAGAGAGAAAAGCAAGCTCGAGAAAAATATAGAAAAGTTACAGGCAGACATTGGCAATGAAAAAGCAAAGAGGAAAGCTTCAGAGAACAGTTTGAAAGAATTGCAAAAAAAGATTAAAAAATCAACAGATATAGAGCAAGGACATGCTGAGGCAGTAGTGAAGGAACAGGAGCAGGAGTAGGTGAAACTGAAGGAACAGGAGCTGAAGGAACTGAGGGGAAAATTGGCACAGGAGAAGGTGAAGGAACAGGAACTGAGGGGAAAATTGGCAGAAATGATAAAAAAACTTGATGAAGAAATAGCCAGTTCATAAAAGTTATTTAAAAATCTGGAGAGTAATGCTGCCTCTCATGCGGATAAAGCCAATCATTGGGAACAAAACGCAGTAGAAGAGAAAAATAATTGTGAAAAAATGGCAGAAGAACTAAAGAAGGCCAATTGTACAATTAAGACTTTAACAGATACTAGTCATAATTTAGTGAAGATTACAAAAGAACACATTTGGGGCCAAATATTGGCGATGTCTAATAGCTTGTATGACTGGTTTGAAATGCTTCAAAGTATGAGATTATGTTACTTGAAGCTCCAAAACAACATTCAACAGAACATGGATGTTGTCAACAAAGAAAAGACAGCAAAAGATATTATGCAACAACTCTACAGTAAGAGTGATAGTTATCTATCAAACAAGGGAATTAGCAACTGCCTTGATGCATCAGTAAAGGTATCAAGTATCATTCGCAAATGTGAGAAGCTACGGGAAGCACAGGAATTGGATGACAAAGCTAAGCAGAAGATCACAAAGATGGAACAAAGGAAAGCGAAAATGGAAAGTCTTGGTTTGCCTAAGGGATTTGAAGCAAATCAGTTCATTGGACGAGAAAATTACAAAACAAGGTTGCAAGACAAAATAAATACTGATGTACGCTTTCTCCCTGTAGACATATCTTGTGATGCATTCTTGGATTTCATCAAACCAATGAGAACTTTGAATGGACTTTTAGAATCAACAGTGTTGTCAAGTCACACTTCTAAATATGAATTGCTAACGAAGTTGCAAGAGTGTGACTATACTATGAACCAAATTATTCTGCCATCAAAGGATGTTTGGAGTGGCCTACAAAGATTGCTCTGAATTTTGAACTACTTTAAATTGTAATATATTGCAAATGAATACAAAACAAATTGTGCTCTATGATTCTATCTAATTTTCATGTTTTCCAATTCAATGTATGTTGAGTTACTCTATTTTATTCATTTATTCTTAGTTGAGTTTAACTAAGAATACAAAATTACTCTGTTATATGCTATTGGAATACAAAATTTCATTTAGGAATTTCAAATTCAAATATGAATGACCATTGATGGCATGATATAAACTACACTCTACAGTAATAATACTCTTTATTCTCAAATTTTAATGATGAAACATAATACATTCTTGCTTTTCTAAAATGAACATTGAATGATAGGATATCATATAGTAGTTAATAAGTTCAAAAAATACCTATTGGTTGCCACTGCTAATTTAACAAAAATTTCCTAAATTTGCCAATTCATCTATGTGTCGTCATCATCATCCAATTCTGGTATTGCAGTTGCTTCATTGTTCTCTTCATTTTCATTTGTGTCTTCTTCAAGTTCACTCTGACCTCCACTTCTATGACTCCCAATCCCATCGCCAGTGCCACTGCCAACTGTACTTGTCCCACTTGGAGTCGTTGTAGGAGATTGGTTAATGGTGTTGCCCACCCCTCTTCTTTTGCATCTTTTCTTCCAAATTTCCATTGCTTTTTGATAAGGAAAAGTATTGACATCATACCTAGATGTGTATACCCTCAAGCATGATTCCAAATTCTTGTCTAGTTTGTTTCTTAGCTTTGATTTTAGGAAGCCCAAAGCACTGAAAACTCTCTCATCCTCCACTGAACCCAATATCATGGTTTGACATAGATCAGCAAGCTTGAAGTACTCTGAAATTTCTTCACGCAACATTGTGCTCTGTTTTAGTTTTGTCCAAAGCTTTGTTGCCGAGCCCTCTTCATGTGGGTTATGCATTAATTGATGTTGATGCTTCATAGTCCTTGCAAAGGTGCCTGATTGTTGTCTAAGAAGACCCTCATCTAATATTCCTTTGATAGTCACTCCATTGAATTCTACAGATTTGCAAAATTCCTTTATCAAAGTCAATAGCCTTTTACGATAATCTTCCTTAGAGTTGAAGGACCAATATTGAGGAAACACAATTGCCATGGCCTCAAGCAATTGATCATATGGGAATCGTGATCTTATTTCAGAGGAAACTCTATAGGCTATGTCCCTTGCATTAGCTATTATAGACTCGACGATCTTGGTAAAATCTTCCCTTGTAACTCTTGTAGCTCGCTTCTTTGGGGCACTGTAGTACATTGGTATCTAAAATCCCCTTACACAAACACATAAATCTCCATTTTCAACGATCTTTAAATAATTATCAAGATCATCCAAATCTATTAGTTTCCGCCAGTGATTAAATCTATCATCGGATAAATTTAGGTCAGTACGATAGAGACTATCGAGGGCATGGCATGACATTTTATGCAAGTGAGCATATTCTGCAATATACATGGCTCTTTGCTGGGCTTTTTTCATAATTAACGTCATTTCTTCTAGCATGGGAAGAAGAGATGCCAAAGTCAAAAATGTCTCTAAATTGCTCAACCTCCGAAGCAGGTCACCACATCTTTGATTTTCTACATTGTCCCGATTTTCGTACATCAGTCCAATCAAAGATTGATATTCGAAAAATACTCGATGCGCTGGTCCATCCAAAGAGATCCATCTGGTATCAACATCTTTAAGAAGCTTGTTTCCATCAGTAATTCCATCAGCAAAGTGTTGAAATTCCCTAAAACGTTTGGGACTTCGACAAAAATATGCGTACAACTCTCTTACTAAATCTTCAACCTTGTTTACTGAAGGAAATTTCTTCACAAATCTAAAAGCAAGATTCATCCTATGGGCCATACAGTGAATCCCAACAACATATGGTGAACAAGAAGCCTGCATCTTTGTGCAAAGACCATTCATTTGAAGAGGGTATATTTTTATTGCGAGAGGAAATAATTTCAAAATAGCTTGCATAGTCATGTAACTAGAGAGGACAATGATACAAGGAAAATCTCATGCATAGAAACAAACATTACAAAGAACAAGTTTGATGCTAGAGATGAGGCATCATAAAATCCATACGTAGTGTGAATTATATATACACATTCCTCCTTGAGGATTTTACACACTTCTAAGTAATCTGTCAATAGTGGCATGGTGCGTTGATTTAAAGGTGGTGGTTTTGTTCTTGCCACCAAGATTCAAACCCCATTAGAGTGGGAAAAGAAGAATGGAATTACCTGTGGCAAGAAGAAAAGGGGTTTGAAATGTATTTGTGTGTATCAGTGTTCTTCTGGCAAGGCAACATTGCATAATTATGAGAATTTTTGTAAGAGTTAAGTGCCAATTAGGGTTATGTATTTTTAGAATGGCTCATGGAATGATTTTTATACGCAAGTTTTGGATTCTCTTAGGGTTGAGTTTTTGGTTGGATGCATGCACACTGTAGAATTGGTAATATATAGCTCACCATATCTTGTTGATTTTTTGTGAATGTTACAAATAGATTTGAGGGAAGGTTGTTAAAGGTATGTTCGAATAAGTTGCCCCTAAAGTTAAGGTTGGGATTGAAATTTGAATAAGCCTTGAGGGTGAGTTGATGTATTTTGAAGTTGAATCCTTGTATTGAGGTTGATCAAGTTAAGTTCTTTGAGACCTTTTGACCCTTGAGCTTGACCTTTAAGGTAAGAAAAAAATAAAGGTTTGACAAAAATATAGTTTCGAAAGTCTGGCTTATTATTAACCCTCTCCAAGATAGGTGTATTGATTTATACCTGTCAATCCATGAGAATTAGAATCCTCACATTGCCTTTATGAAGACTATGCAAGATCCTCGCCAAATGGGTTCAAGGTCCTACTGTGTGTGAATTTTGTACCTAGTTGTAGACACAACACTTCAATAAAACATTAGAGGTTAGCAAAAATCAAAATCATGCAAGTAATTGAAACTAAACTAACCAGGTGATTTACTGCCTTCTAGTAGGTGTGAGTATGTATTCTCAGATTGGACCGAGATCAGTGACCTTGACGACACCTAAATGAAGGATTTGAATGCAAAATCTAGATATGAATTGGATGCAAATTAATCTATATTTTTGGTTTTCTATGCAATAAGAATGAGAAATCTGGATATGAAACTATTCTAGAATGAAAACTGATATGCAATTAATCTAACAATGATGATATGAATGCTCAAAAATAATGGAAGTCTCACAACAGCTTTGATTCGCAAAGATGGATTCTTCGATCACCAATTCGCCAACATAAGTTTGTAATTTTTCTAAGATATGATTGTGAAGAGATGAGCCTTGTTTTTATAGAAATTCAAGGCTTTGGAGGTGCATGGAAAAAGCCATAAATCACTCTTGATGAACTCAGGTTGATTTTTGAGTTATCAAAGAATAAAAGATAAATTAACTCACAAATCATGCAAAAATAGCTTTTTAACTTAAATCAGAGTTGAGTTTATTTTTAAAACAAATTGAATTGATTTTCTGATTTAAAGTTGAACTGCTTTTTGAATGTGCATAATATTTATGAATTAAATAAATAAATAAAGTGATTTATCCTCAACTTAACTGATTTTGAAAATTAAAACAATTGATTTATGGGTTAATCAATTATTAAAATCAAACTTTTATTCAAAAATTATATTATTAAATTTGACAATTGACTTTAATTAATTAAATAAAAATTTAATCAATTAGTCATAGGATATTTGATTTATTGTCAAAATGAAATAATATAATTTAGGAATAAATAGGATTAAATCCAATTAAATAATTAAGTGGCAGAATTAAATTAATTAATTAATTATTCATTATATTCAATTAATCAACTTTAGGATAAATATGATTTATCACCAAATAATCATTAAATTAAAGATAATTATGATAAAATAGGAATATTACTAGGAATATTCCCCGATGCAGAATTTAGGATAATCAATTAAGATTCGATAATGTGCCGATGTGCCTTAGGTTAGGACTTTGATGTCAATTTCATTTGAGGTGTCGATATAGGAGGTTAATGAACCTATAGCCCATTTTTGGGGTATTACATTTTGCCCCTCTTTGAATTGTTGTGCGAAGCGCAGTGGATCAAAGACAGTCTGTGTATGATGTTGAAACTAATGTTTGAAATTGAAATTGATATGAAACAGAAATTGTGATATGAGACAGAAACCGATTGAAAGATTTGAAGATGTTAGGTCTTGAATGACCAAAGATAATGTTAACTATAACAGCAATGAACCGATGATTGCGAAAAAAGGTGTCAAAACGCCCGATTCTTAACCTTATGATTGCGAAGAAGTGAGTGACCAATTCCAGACCCGATTGTCGATAAGAATCACATTGGTATCACATCTGAACCCTTCAGTTACGAAGAACCAAGGAAATAACACTAATGAACCGATGGTTGTACAAAACTGATACCATTTACAAGATTAAGAGAATACCAGATTGATATGGATCTCGATGAATCTAATATGCCCCAAGTGATGATTGATTTGCCCCGAGCGATGAGGTCTTTATGATCAACCAGCAACTAGACGTGGTTGTTGTCTTGATTACTGAGGAAAGATATGATTTCAGATTTAGATTATAGACTTTGAATGATATGCAATACCATGCCCCCTTGGGGATGAAAATTGAAATCTGACAAGAAAAGTCAGCATTGATAGTTTAGAAGCATGTTAATTGATTGGAGAAGTGGTTAAACATGTTCGAGAATGTGTTCTACATCGTTTAGAGGTCCAGAAGACCAAGTTTGACTAGGTTAAATCATGAGTTGACCATGGTTAACCAAGTTGAAATTTTGACAGTTTGACATAAGATAATCAGTTAAGTTGAATAGTGGATTTTTGTGATGATTGAAGGTCGATTATGCAAGCAGTAGACTGTCCTAGGTCCAAAAATTTTAAATTTTGATTTTGACATAGTAAATGATCTTAGATTTTGATTTTGATCCTGAAAATGGGTTCAGAACGTCAAAATTAGCCAAGGGTGCAATTTTCATAAAAAATGGAGCACTTTTGAAAATTAGGTCAAAAGCTATATAAAGGTCGGAAGGGTCATTTTCAATTCATTTCAACCTTTCGACTTTAGAAACTTGTGGAGCCCTCTGAGTGAAGAAAATGGTAGAACCAAAGGTACCTGTGAGTTCGCATCGATTTGAGCGCAGCCGGAGACACCAGAGACCTCACCAGTACGGACATCTGGTAGGTGGACCTCTGTGCTTTGCTAAAATGTCAATTTTTCCATGTTTTATAGCATTTTCAGCATTTTTTGTACATTTTTCAATTTTGAATTTTTGCATGTATGAAAACTCGTACGACTCCTGTCCAGGACTTGTGCGACTTTTGAAATGTAGTTAGTTTGTCATTTCATGACTGCCCAAGACTCGTATGAGAGGGACCCAAGAGTCATATGATGTTTTGTCGAGTCCCTCCTCTGTCGTACGGGAACCTGTCAAATGTCATATGACTATGATCTGTCGTATGATACCGTGTAGAAAGTTGTACGACTTTCCATGCCAGTCTGAAGTGTCGTTTGAAAAATAGGGAGTTGAAAACCCTATCTTAGGTCAAAAATTTTGATTTTCTGATCTTGTATCCTGATTACTGACCTTTTACCCGACCTTTTGACATAATAATGTGTTCAATTCCCATACTGCTAGCCTATCTTTGAACCAAATTACTGATAGAATTCCCTTGTTCTATGGCATGTAGGTCCGATTTCTAGATGTTCATGTCCATATCTCCCATCCAGCGACACAAAGATTATGTGTTTCACTTCCTGACCCCATGAGGGTACACCTTGTTGCGTGCCGATTTGAGTTTCTAATTCGTTTACCCGAGATTAGGGTAAACCATGGCCTTTTGACTGTGTTGATCAAGAGATTTCATTCAGAGATGCAAACCTTCCATTTACCGACTGGGGAGATCACCGTGACCCCAAAGGATGTGTATAGGATTCTACGCATTCTGTTCCATAGTAGCCAACGCCCTAAGTATGTGAGTTCTGGACACACAGATCTCCATGCCTTTAGACATCTTTTTGGAGACGATACACAGTTGATGGGGTTGATTTCTTGGGAGACTCTTGTACAGTGATATGGACAATCACACAGATTGGAGTGCATCATTGTTGGGATGATAGGGGGGATCATTATGTCTAACCATCAGTAGAACGGTCTTTTGATGGGCTGGGCCCTGACAGTGGCACGATTGATGGTGACTCCTACTGAGCTTGCTTGGGGTCAGTGTCTTTTAGCACACATGTTTTTAGAGATGCATGAGATTGTGTACCAGGATAGCAGGACTTTCACTTCTGGTGGATTGGTATTACAAATATGGGCCTGGGAGTATATCCCAGTGTTGAGACCTATTTGTCAGACATAGCGGCAGCCATAGGAGATGATTATCTATGTATATTCTGGTTATGTCACATAGGTTCGCATGGGCCATACTGAGTACTGGAGGCTGTGCCTTGATGACATGACTTTTGTTTGATGGAGGCCTTACTTAGATATTGAGGCATGGCCCATAGCATGAGAGCAGTTTAATTATCTCTTTCAAAGTCATGTGTTAATCGGTTGATCGCCTGCTACCTTGGAGCAATTTCTCATTACTAGAGTTTGGCGTCAGTACGGACATGTGCAAGATGCCCTAGGGGATTACGCTACATATTCTCGTATCGTTCGTGAGATCAGCCTTGGATGGACAGCGAGGCTCACATATTCTTTATGTTCACAGGAGTATAGCGGCATTATTGGTAGAGACTGGGACTACCTTCCACAGGTTATTGATGTCGGGGTTATAGATGACTTTATTGCATGGCTTGCTGATCACCCTATTCACATATTTTTGGATCCCACTGAGCTAATACCCTCCATGGAGGAGGTGATGGATGTTATAAGTGCTCCAGTGAGATAGGGTCCTAGACCACAGGTACAGGTTGTACATCCCACACCACCTAGACCCAGAGCTATGGCTCCTCCACAGAGACCTTCAGGATAGATGAGGCCCCCTCGTCCCACTAGTTCTACAACAGGTAGATCAACAAGTTCTCATAGACAGACTAGGGGAGAGGGTGGTACTCTAGGGAGTGTTGGCACAACTGATGAGGTACTCGTAGCAGAGTAGATTGTAGGTGGTGATACAGATCCTTTACAGGGTGATGCCTCTTTTGATTTAGGTGCTGAGATTAGACGCCATAAGGTGCAAAGAGCAGGTCCTACAAAGTAGTCAGAGGAGCTCGCATAGGATATAGAGATGCCAGTAGCTAATGCCGATCCTGGTGTTCCCCTTTCTTCATAGGAGATTATCAGACACCTTAGAGTACAGATCAAGGACCTGAAGGTACGTAGTGCTCAGTGGGAGGAGAGATTCCTCAAGGCAGATAGGGTGCAGGTAGAGTAGCGTGATGAGATCCGTAGATTATAGATAGAGGTGATCCATCAGACCTCACGATCATCTTATTATGTGTCTTCTTATTATGTTGTTGTCCCTGCTGCACAGAGAGTTCCTACTTATTCATAGTACATGATGGCATCCAAGGGGGCTAGAGCACCTAGAGCAGAGGCAGTACCAAATGCACCACCTCCTCCACCAGGTCCAGAGGATTAGGCTGAGAGCTTATCTATTTTTGATACGTTCTAACTTTTTTGATCTTTTGATTCTGATATACTATTCTGATTCTGATAGCTCAGTTGAGCTCATTCATTTGTATATTGTGCCAGTAGTGCACCCCTGACCAGTTTGAGATTTTGATATATATATGAGATCGAGATGTTTGATTATGACTTCATGTGTACTTGTTATGTTTTGATTTATGATGATTTAATGTGATGCTTATGCTATGAGTAGAGTAGAATGTATGTATGGATATATGCAATGCAATGATTTCGTTCATATGTATGGATGTTATGCACATGTATGTGATTATGGAAAGATGTACGTATGATTTATGCTTATGCACATGGATGTAATATAATGCAACAGATGGTAATGATGTGAAATGTAAATGCAATGATACACATGATATGTTTTGCAGGTATTGATGAAGACAAGTACTCAGTCTTATGTCAAAAGGATGTTTAACCCAGGATGGTAACTGCTTGCGGTTCGGTGAAGAGACCTTCGAGTTAGATTTCAGCTCTTTGTTAGATTTGAATAGGTGATAGAAGAATCATTTAAGTGTTGAAGTTTTTTTAGCCATTGTGAGATCATGCAAACATGCAAAATGAAATGCAACCTAAGACCTAGGACCTAGTCACTGATCATGTGTTGGTCATTCTCATCATTGAATTTTTAGGTAACCGGATAAATCAATACAATGCCCACTAGTGATGAAACCATAGACATATGAATATCAATTTGTATGTGCAGGAATCAATACAACACCCACTGATTAGGCAACCATGGACATATGAATATTGATTTTATTTTTGGAATGTCGGATTAGATATAAGCACCAAGGCACAAACACCAGGATGACCTGAATATCATGTCCATTTTGATATAGCAATTTGTATAAGCATCAAAACATAAACGTTGTGATGACTAGAATACGCCTTGCGTACAAACACATCAAATAGTCAAGAGATCATTCTAAATCTAGTGTGAATTACCCGTAGTGACCCTTTATCGTTCACATCCTTAGGTAAGATCGTGTCTCACAGTAGGAGAAAGAATTCACTCAAAAAGACAATAGTTAGATCAAACTTCCTTGAATTTTCTGGGTATCAATGGTCAACATACACATGGCCATCCAATTCGAGATAGAGGCTCTTACAGTCGAACACCATTTCAATCCACAATTTTCAAAGTTGTTAGATTTTCACATACAAGCAGAAGACAAAGAAAAGATTATGCCCCCAGTCATCACTCTCTAAATCCTGTAAAGGGCATCATCGAAGAGCTCGAGTGGACACGATATGAAAAAATCTCAATGCGAATCACTAAGCATACAAGGAGATAAAAGCATGTAAAAAGCATAGATTGTTTTCAATTTGATGTTTGATGGCGTTGTTGTAGATGCAAAATCCTTTCTGGAGACAAGATAGACTGACTAACTTGGATGAAGCTTCAAAGGACTTTGACTGGATATGACTCATCTGAGGTATACTGGAGACCATAGGATATGACATTGATTGCCCCCAAGTGCTAAGCATTGATAGGATACAAACGCTTGAGCCGATTGGTTTACAAACTGACTTATTGAAAATTGGAAAACAAGAACAAACCAGGAGATATGTACAAACTAAAGCAGGACTGAAAGCTGGGAAAGACCAAGATTGCGCAGATAGATGGAGCATTTTTTAAACAATTGGCACCCGTTTGCCAGGTTTTCACCATCTTGGCAAAGATTTCTTTTTTTGCTACCAAGGCGCCTGTTTCCATGTTTTCACCAAGGCACTTTTTCCTTTTTCTCTTTTTTTTGTTTTTTTTTGTATTTTTCCAATTTTTTTGTACTTTTGATATTTTTTACTTTTTTTGTGAATCATCAAGGCGCCCATTGCTAGGTTTTCACCAAGATGTTCATTTTTTCAAGACTTTTTCAATTTTTTAAAAAAATTTCAAGACATTTTACCATAGACTGAATGCCTTAGGCGTAGAATTTCTTTAGATGGAGAACGTTGATTGGTTCTCAGAGCTGTTCTCCTTTAGTCATTGAGAGTTGATAGGCACCAGAGCCAAAAGTAGCAGTGATAACAAAGGACCCAGCCAGTTGGGTTCAAACTTTCCCTTGCATTCTCAATGCAATTGATTTTTAGGATTCTCTCTCAAGACTAGATCGCCAACTTGAAATTCTTTGTGTCTGACTTTCTTGTTGTAACCTCTAGACATTCTCTTCCGATATACTCTGAGATGATCATACGTTGCTTGTCTGTGCTCATCTAGTATTTCAAGCTCTTTCAACCTAGACACTCTGTAGTCATCATCAGTTACTAGACCATGCATTCTGATTCTTAGTGATGGGATTTCAACCTCAATAGGCAGTACTGCTTCAGACCCATAAACTAAAGCGAAAGGTGTAGCCCCAGTGGGCGTTCTGATACTTGTTCTATAGGCCCAGAGAGCTGGATTGACCATGAGATGCCAGTCTCTTCCTGTCTGATAAGTTTGTAATTTTTCTGAGATATGATTGTGAAGAGCTGAGCCTTGTTTTTATAGAAATCCAGGGCTTTGGAGGTGCATGGAAAAAGCCATAAATCACTCTTGATGAACTCGGGTTGATTTTTGAGTTATCAAAGAATAAAAGATAAATGAACTCACAAATCATGCAAAATCATGCAAAAATAGCTTTTTAACTTAAATCAGAGTTGAGTTTATTTTTAAAACAACTTGAATTGATTTTCTGATTTAAAGTTGAACTGCTTTTTGAATGTGCATAATATTTATGAATTAAATAAATAAATAAAGTGATTTATCCTCAACTTAACTGATTTTGAAAATTAAAACAATTGATTTATGGGTTAATCAATTATTAAAATCAAACTTTTATTCAAAAACTATATTATTAAATTTGACAATTGACTTTAATTAATTAAATAAAAATTTAATCAATTAGTCATAGGATATTTGATTTATTGTCAAAATGAAATAATACAATTTAGGAATAAATAGAATTAAATCCAATTAAATAATTAAGTGGCAGAATTAAATTAATTAATTAAATATTCATTATATTCAATTAATCAACTTTAGGATAAATATGATTTATCGCCAAATAATCATTAAATTAAAAATAATTATGATAAAATAGGAATATTAGTAGGAATATTCCCCGATGCAGAATTTAGGATAATCAATTAAGATTCAATAATGTGTCGATGTGCCTTAGGTTAGGACTTTGATGTTGATTTCATTCGATGTGTCGATATAGGAGGTTAATGAACCTATAGCCTATTTTTGGGGTATTACACCTACATATGTAATTTATTTATCCTTTGTTAGATTACATCTTATATGAAAGTCAAGCATAATCAGATTTGCATAAGTCACATGATACATATGCTAAAGATTACGTAGTAAAAAAACATGAATAGATTTATTTCTCGTTACAATATGCAGTCATCATAGTTTATATAAATGCTAAAATGGATGGTAAAGAGTAATCTTGAGGAATGTAAAAGATCAATCATTTCATCACACTACGCAATACACAATTGAGGGTAGGTAAAAGTAACTTATTTACTAATTAGAAAAAATTACATACAACTAAATACATGTTTTTCAAAGTCACTGTTATAATGCTAATGAGATTTAACCAAGCAAGTGGATAGTCATGGTAATGTTGTATTATTATTTGTTTGAGGATTGTTATGTTATGAGGTCTCCTCTATCCCTATACGAAGTCATACACAATACATTTTAAGGTATACCACAAGGTCATAAGGTATGGAAAATATGTCATAATTCTATCCATATACAAATAAGGTATGGAAAATATATAGCCAATACATAACACAAGGTCATAAATCTATGTTTTAATTGTCAAGTATGCCTAAAGACAGTTATAAAGAGCAAATCATCATGGTTTTGTGCACAAAGAGTCCATGTTGATGATGGAATTACATGATGATGATGGAATGCCATGGTGGTGATGGAATACTATGAGAAGAAAATTTTTATGGATTGTCAACGCATTCCATCACCACCATGGCATTCCATCACCAGAGACCGCATTTCAATGAGGCAATTTTTTGAATAGTTCACTGCCCTATCTATGCTACCACATTTTTCATACATGTCTATAGAAGCCTAAAATAGGTTCTTTTGAAGCTATGGATTCTTGGAAAAAATATATCAAATCATAATAGCAAGCAATATCATATAAAAGAAAGTGAACTATTTGATGAGTTGTCACCAACAAAAGATGAGACATTCCTAATTACAAACGATAGCAAGCAATAACATAGACAAGGTAGAGAACTATTTGAATGATGGAATGCCATGAGAAGAAAATTTTTATGGATTGTCAACTCATTCCATCACCACATGACATTCCATTACCATCATGGCATTACATCATCATCATGGCATTCCATCATACAAATGATAGAAAACAATAGCATAGACAAGGCAGCGAGCTATTTGAATGATGGAATGCCATAATGATGATGGAATTCCATGGTGGTAATGGAATACCATGAGAATAAAATTGGTATGTATTTTCAATGCATTCCATCACCACCATGGAATTCCATCACCATGAGACAACATTTCATTTTTGAAATAGTTCACTACCCTATTTATGCTACCACATTTTTCACACATGTCTACAAAAGCCTAAAATAGGTGCTTTTGAACAAGCTATGGATGCTTGGAGGCCATTGAAAGGGGTTTTGGAAAAACCTTAATTCCTTCCATTTTTTCTTATTTTAATCTACCATTTGTTTGTATGCCATCTCACAAATTCTAAGGGTGTTGTCCACATTTCCTATTCATTGTTTGTTTACTCGTCATAGTAAGATCAGAATCACTTGTCCTTGAAAATTTATTGTATATTTTTATTCATTAAAGAATTTAAGTTTTGTTGTTGTGTTAGTTATTACTATCACCATCTAGGTCAATCCCCCCCCCCCCCCCAAGGGTTGTCAATCCTTTTGAGTTAAGAAAGTATCCCTTCCACTGTCATAACTAGGATGGTCTTGTATTAGGCATTCCATTTGACAAAGTTGTTGATCACATATATGGGTATGGTGTTGTTTAGGGTTCCTTGACATAAGAATGGTGTTGTTACAAAAAAAACACAAATTTTGAAGATCCGCATTCACTCATGACCATTGGAAGCATGAAGGGATGTACCATGGTGAATAGGGTCACCTAGAGGCTAGTCACGTTGGGTCAGTGCACCAAGGGGAGTTGGTGAGTTATGTTGAAGGGTTTAGTAGATGAGAAGGAATTTTCTTGAGTTTAGGGCATGTTCCATGATAGATAAGACCTATGGAGGGTCAAGACAAGTCGGTAGAACATTGAGGTATGGTGATGATCCTTGTATCTAGGAGAATATAGGAGGGTGTTTGTGGGTAACCAGTGTTTGTGAGAGATATGTAGAGCAGTGATAATGCACATAACACTTTCACATTGCAAGGAAATTAGTATTCAAGTGCATCAAAATATTTTTGGTGGGCCTAATGTCATACTGTCCTCAAGTTGGTAAAAATCATAGTCACAACACATTGAGTTGATCCTTGAGAGTTAAATATATGTTGTTAATATTGAGAGACATTCATTCTCTTGATAATTTTGTATTAGAGGAGGTTCGTGTCCTGCCATGTTGGTAGAGATTACAAGTGTTAGGTTGAGTTTTTTTCTTAGTTTATTGATAAAAAAAAGTTATTTGTAGTCTTTTGGTGATTCTTTCAATGATAGAAACTATTGTGTATGTTATCGTTGATTGGTGTTCAGACCTACCTTAACATCCTTGGTAGGCATGAGGTTTATAAAATAATTTGTTAAGACAATTATAATTTTTTGAACAGTTCACTACCGTGTCTATGCTACCACATTTTTCATACATGTCTACCAAAGCATTTTATCAAACAGTTCATTGCCTTGCTTCTATGGGTAAAAGCCTAAAATAGGCTTAATAGTTATTTGATTTTTTATAAAAAATTTGAATCAATTCCAAAGAAATGACTCTCGACTAATAAAACTAGGTGGAAATATAAACTTGAGCATGAAATATAACTTTCAGACCATAAAAATAGTCCATTCATGTGCAGGAGCTCACAACTATGGATAAAAGCAGTGAAACGTTTCATTAAAGCATTTCCTGGACCTATAATCTCACTGTAGATGGGGACCCTAAATGCTAAACCTTGAAAAACGTAGCATCTACGCGATACCCAGGAAACAATACCCAACAAATCCAATTATGTTTGAGATGCATATAAGATGGAAGCTAAGTGATATGGCTCACATGTAAGGCCTCAATCTCCTATTGTCCAGCTCCTCCTTTGGTCACGAGCTTTCCCAAAACCACCTAAATAAAGAAATGGTTCATAGCCAAGATCAGCGATGCGGCCAAGATAAGCGTCGATGGCGGAATGCACTCCTATGCGAGAATGAACTATTTTTATGAAAAGTTATATTTCATACTCAACTTTATATTTCGGCCTAGTTTTATTAGTCGAGTCATTTCTTTGGAATTGATTCATTTTTAAAAATAAAATAAAATAACTATTAACCCTATATTCAACTTATAATGGAATTGAATATTTATATATTATCATCTAATTTTTAAATTTATATATTATCATCTAATTGTTAAATTTATATATTATCATCTAATTATTCGAGGTGACCCCCTCAAATTGATCTTCTATATTTTTTTAATATTTTGTCATGTCATATTTTGCATTAGATGACCCTTCTACACATACAAAATATAACGACCCATTTTATTTTGCACCACCTAAACTTGAGGAAAGCATACCTCAATGGCATGAAATAATTATATATTTTATCAAAAATAAATTGTTTGACCCATTTGTGAAGTCCTTAAATGAGGGTTTAGATCATCTTAAAGACTTTTTATCAAAACTAAAGTACCAACAAAATCACCAAGGTGCATACAACCCTAATAAACCAAATCAGAGTATTGGAGAACATTTTTTAGGTCAAAAAATATACCAACCAAGAATAAACATTCATACATTTGATAGTAAAAATATTTTTTTTTATGGATAGGTCTCATAGAACACCAATTCAAGCTTCAAAATATACCAAATAAAATCATGGTTAACATAGTTTTACTATATTTATAATTAGGAGCTTACCAGTGATTTCAATGGAAGTTGAGTGGCAGGAAAGGAGAAATGTTCAATTGAGAAGAATTCATCAAAGAATTAGCAACCTTAGAATGAAAAACCATGCATTGGAAGTTATTTCATCTAATGAAAAAAAAGATTCTCTAGCTGATTACAATGTTGAGAATATGATATCGACACTTGAAGCTCTTAAGGTGACACCTTACCAAAGGCTTGAATTTTACCTCAATGGACTTAAGCGTTTGTCTAATAATCCTAATGATAAGCTTTTGACAAGCTTTTGACCCTCAATCATTACTCTCTCTCTCTCTCTCACACACACACACACACACACACACACACACTCCCATGTTTCTCTCTTTCTCTCTCTTTGTCTCATGTTTCTTAAGGGGTCTCAAGGGGTCATATGACCCATTAATAAGTCCTATATGGACCTTTTAGGAAACCATAGGACTCATTAATGTTTCTTATGACCCATTAATGGGTCATAAATGTATTTAGTACTACTTATGACCCATTTATGTATCATCAAAACTCTTAGTACACATTAGAGCCCCTTAGGACATTATATTGTATTATAAGACCCTTTAGTACCCATTAATGGGTCCTAAGAGATTGTATCATTAGTTTAACTATAAGTCATATTCATTAATCCTAAGGTGTTTATTAATTATACTTATTAACTCACTAATGTAAATGTGTATTGCATTGATCCATTGATTTATAGTTAAGGTTTAGGTACATGATTGTTGGTGTAATTAAGTATTTACTAATTACACTTTACTTAAGTTTACTTAGGATAATGCATTTGCATATTAGTTGTCATTGTGACACCAAAGAGTTTGCATTTCATTTTAGCACATGGTTAGTAGAAATTCCACTTTAGGTGATGATAGTTGTAATCTCATACCTCTTTATGTGTGAGATCCACCTTTAGTGCTCTTATCACATTATCATCATCTCATTGTTGCACATACTTTGATGTACAATGGACAATGATCCACCTTTGTTGGACATGTGATTCCACCTAGTGTGGCTGATAGCTTATCATCTCTTTATCATGTATTCTTATCACATTGCCTATATATTCAGGAACTCCTACTTTGCATTCAATTCAATTGGCTATAATCAATTATTTGATCATTTTTCCTATCTCTCTTGTGCTATCTCTTGAGCTTCTAGATCTTGGCATTTTATTATTTTCTTTAGGAAAATTATTACATGGTATCAAAGCGATATCAAAATTCTTACATGGTATTAGAGCAATATCAAAATTCTTACATGGTATTAGAGCTATAGGAGTTTTATTGTATAGCCTATTTGGAGAGATTTTTAATATTGTAGGTCAAAATTGGAACTTGCTGGTGAAAATCAGAGGTTGGCATCACATTGAAAAGGTTTCAAAATCCCTAAATCAAATTTTGTTTCATCCAAATCAAACATTTGAAGCCCAATCTAGAGCCATTTGAATTTTAAAGGTGCGGCGACAACAATTCAGAAAAAATAATTTCAGAGGCGATTTTCAAACAACGATACCTCAATCATCCAGACTACTTTTTTTGAATAATTTTTTTTATTTTGGGGTAGAATTTCATGATCTACACAATGGTGCAGGTGGTTTCTGATCTCTATTCCTGATTTTTTCTAAAAATTACAGATTCTGATTTTTACAACTTTAGAGGCTTCATTTGAGCTCATATGGACATATTTTCAAGAGCTATGTTTTTTGAAAGTGCATGATTTTTTGTTTACTTTCCAAATCTGGTATAAGTTTGGAAAAAATCTGAGTGGACATAGTACTTTCAACATTTGGCCTATTTTTGGCTCTTGTAATTTGTTAGATCCTTGAGAGATATTGTGTCTTATTTGATTGAGTCTACCATAGCTTCATATTTTCTATTGTAATAATCAAAATCAAAAGTCCACTTTGGTTCATTTTGGAAAGTGAAAATTGTACACGCACTATATACAAAGTGTCAAAATCATCTTTTTTTTCTTTCTTTTTTTTTTTTTTCTTTTTTTTTTTGGGGGGGGGGGGGGGAGGGGGGGGGTTCTTTGGTTCATTTCATTTTGGGGGATGCATTGATTTTTTTATCTCATTTTTATTTCATGTGAGAAGTGCATCATGGATGGTTTAATTAGGTTGACAAGAGGAAACTATAAGCAATGGAGTGAATTGGTTCTTTCTCATCTTAGTGAGCATAACATGTTGCCCTATTTGTATGAGTATAGACCTACTAGTCCTTCATTTGATTGCAATTCTTACATAAAAGTTCATAATTTTATCTATTGGAATATGGATATGGATGTTATGGATTCTCTTGATGACTATGAAGATCAGATAAAGACTATTCCTGATATTTGGACTGTTCTTTGGGAAATGTATGGAGATCCTCATGTTCCTCCACTCCCAAAAGGTCTAGAACCTCCAGTTACAACTCCTACTTCTTCAATTGAGATCACATCTATTTTTTATCCTGATGATTCTTTCATTCATACAGCCACGGGTTTAGGTGATTCAGTTTAGTAGGATATTCATTGTCTTCCAAACTTAGTTCCATGGGATGACTACCTAACAGACATTGCAGGTTTATTTGTGGAGTCCTACATTTCAGACTTGGGAGACACTATTGATGATATTCATCTTCTCTTTGTTGAGGATGATCCTTCTTTATTTGTTGCAAGGGAACACTCTGACCCTCATCTTCACTCTCCACTTGATTCTTCTTTCAAGATTGACATGATTGTGGATCCTTTGATACAACATTTGGAGGAGGTCTCTTTAACTTCGGAGAAGACATTTGAGTCTTTGGAGATTGGTTTTCATGAGTCTCAAACTTCACTTGATATGTCACATTGTATGATTCAAGTTGATCATAGTCCTATGTTAGAGATTCCTATTCAGTTTCCTGAGACATCATACATTTCAGGAATTCTTCCTAGAGATTGGGGAGGATTCATTGATACATATATGGACTTGTTTCTTCCCAAGGAGAGGAACATCATTCAGTTTTCTTGGTGTAGTTTGTACATTGATCCAAGAGCACCTATCATGGGTGTACATTCTACATTGATGGGGGGCTTCCTTGCTTCTCTTCCTACTTATTCATTTGAGAAGGCATCTTTGTTTTTGGAGTTTGATCCAAATTCTTACATGGATTAGTTATCACTGGTTCCTTATTTTTCACCTTCTTTTATTGGGCTTGTTCTTGATTGGTTCATGGCATCTTCATCAACCAAGGACATGGTGACACATGGGAATACTTCAAATACATCATTCTTCATTTGGATTCCCCCTACTTCTTCCTATCCACAATGGGAAGACTTCTTGTATCTATACTTAGTGTATCTTCTTCCTAAGGGGAGAAATGTTGTTTGTAGGCATTGGCCTATGTTTTTTCTTCAAGCACTCACCATCCTTGGAGGAGATTATTCATTATGGGGGGATATCATGTCTCTGTGTTTCCTTACTATGTGGGGATTCTTTATTGTATATGCATGATGTATGTCATAATGGGGGGGTCTTGATTACTCCATCCATCCCCATGCATCTTGTTTCCATCTCTCTTTTGGGGGGAGGGTTTTTTCCATGAGGTTTTCCATCTTTCTTTGTTTTATGAGAGATTTTTTTGCATTGCTCTTACAATTTGTACATGGGTACCTAACATGACCTAGTAACTGGGACCCATCTAGCATTGTGAGATTAAGTGCATTCCCCTAAGTTTCAGTTCGGGGGGTGTTGGTGTAATTAAGTATTTACTAATTACACTTTACTTAAATTTACTTAATATAATGCATTTTCATATTAGTTTTCATTGTGACACCAAGGAGTTCTCATTTCATTTTATCACATGGTCAGGAGAAATTACACTTTAGGTGATGATAGTTTTCATCTCATACCTCTTTGTGTGTGAGATCCACCTTTAGTGCTCTTATCACATTATCATCATCTCATTGTTGCACATGTTGCACATACTTTGATGTACAATGGAGGATGATTCACTTTTGGTGGACATGTGATTCCACCTAGTGTGGTTGATAGCTTATCATCTCCTTATCATGTAGTCTTATCGCATTTCCTATATATTCAGGCACTGGACTACTTTGTATCAAATTCAATTGGATATAATCAATTATTTGATCAGTTTTCCTATCTCTCTTGTGCTATCTCTTGAGCTCCTAGATCTTGGCATTTCATTATTTTCTTTAGGTAAATTCTTACATGGTATCAAAGAGATATGAAAATTCGTACAATGATAATCTATTCTAAACATCATAAACATCATAAGGTTAAGGTTTAGGTATAGGTACATTGACCATAACCATCATAAGAATCCATTATAAACATACATCATAGGAATAATATGCATAACATATGCATCATAAATCATCATCCATCTTATAAACAATAAACAGTCCATATACCATCAATAAACACATCATATAAGTTTATTGCAAAATATCATGCCTCATCTCATATATGTCAAAAAATAATGTATCAATCATAATAAAAAAAATCCTCAAAGGCACAAAAAATGTCACACAAAATGAGGGGTAGCTGACACTCTATCTATCTCCATCTCCTAGAGGTGGCATGATGCTACTACCAGGACCTGTTGGAGGTAGAGCATGAATTAAAACTATTAAAAGGTGCATCATGAATTATTTATGTAATGACATTAAAATTTAAAATATAATGAATTAATTATGTCACCATATAAGTCAAATAAGATTATATCAAGAAATCAATGTATATATTTAGCAGTAGATAGGAATAATGTAAGGTTGTTTATTGTCTTTGGTTTTTCTCACAAGTCATTAAATTAGTATACCTAAGAATTTGACCAAGGGAGAATCCATCTACCTATAAAAATCCAAAAAAGTCTATAGATACCATTTTCCCATATATTTAAATAAAAAAATCAAGACAAACCAATTTCAAAATAATAGAACTTGCTAGGCCAATTTCACATAATAAAATCAATTTAAAAAACAAAGGTCTATTTCACACCACATTATTGATTTAATCTACTTTATGTTGCAATTTCATCCTAGATCAAAGTAGAGAGTAGTTTGTTGGCACCTATTAAAGCAACATATAGTTAGATTTGATATCATGGCATCCTTTTAGAACTCATATGATAATTTACATTCCAAGACCATCAAGTTTCACTTAGAGTTAAGTAACCCTAATCCATTTTTATCATTTTAAAGATTAGTTATCTATCTTCAATTTCTTGTCTCAACTTATAAATTATAAGATACATCCAATTATAAAATAAATTATTTTCTTACCTTAAATCTTTTTTTATTTTCTTTTTCTTTTTTTTATTTTCTTTTTCAAGCTTACACTAAATTAGTGAAAGGATGCTTAGGTGTGGAATAATGCTTTGTCATATCTCCTACATTGCATTCCTATTTTCACCATCATATTCCTTATTTATCTCTTTGGAATCACTCATAATTGCATGTCCTCATAGTCCATACTTATCCATTTTGCATTTTATAAATATGATCAAATTTGTATCATTCTATTTCTCATAAATACACTTATCATTATATGAATCAATACTATATTAATTGTCTAAATATGAACTGGTTATTATAATAATCTATTAAGGGTAGGAACCAATTGTTATATTAATCAAATAAATACAAAGAAAAGATCCATTAATTACCAGTGAGAATTATAATTATGAATCAATTTGAAGAAGATGACTATTCACCGCATCCGTTCATTCATGGATTGAAAGTATATTATGAGGCTCAATTCATTCTCTCAAGGATCATCAAATACTTCTTATATTATATATTTATATTCCTTATTGGAATCCCTCAAATCAAGCACCAACTAAATAAGCTATCTACAAGTTGCAAGTATAAATTGCCCAATCAGATATGACACCAATTGCAAGGTTATATTTTAATATCAAAAACAACATTACATAATTTGTTGTCTGGATGAAAGGAAAGATTTAGAAACAAAAAATATATAATGGAGTTAGTAATTACATACTTTAAAAAATACATCAAATACAACATCTTCAACATAGTAGGTGATCAATTCTCTTGCCAATAGATTACAAAAATTTACCTTATTCAGAGATTGCAAGAATTACATGTGCACGCAACCATCATCATTGCATAGTAATATTGCTATATCAAATACAACAAAAGACTATGTTCATTTATATTACATCACATAGAAATGCCATAATTAGAAATTATGTAATACAAGCTCATAAGTAAATTAGATTGGAGAATTTTCTTCCATTACTTTCATACAAACTTATTATTAAATATTACAAGATAGATTGTCTTCCATTATTTTCTTTATAAACATCTATTTGACATAGTAAGTGAAGAATTATGGAATAAGACTCTTAGTGTCCCAAAATATAGAAAAAGGGGGCATTACAATTGGTATCAAAGCACATATCCTGCCAACCTTGAGGAAGTAATATGACCCAAATCAATACGAAATTAAATCAATTAATGAGAGAGAGAAGAAAAAAACCTATCAAAAAATTGAGCATCTGGTTTGAATCTTGTATCATCCTCAACAAGAAAATATCAAAAACCAAACATCATGCAAGCTTGCAACACCCAACTTTGTTCCAAACACAAAGACCAATAATGAGGCTATGTTCATTAAAATTAAAGAAAAAATCCAATCAAATTGGGAGGAGGGAAGATTACAAGATTTTCCTCTAAAAGACTACATGGATTTAAGGCTACAGTACTTTCCATAGGAAAAGTATGATCCTAGGATAATAAAGCAGTTAAGAAAATTAAAATTGCCACACTTCAATGGTATAGGAAAAATCACAACCCAGAATTGGATTCAAAAACTAGACACATATTTCCAATTAAACACCATGAACAAAGAAGAAGCCATCAAATTTACCACCTTACACTTGGACATAGCAGCACACGAGTGGTGGTATCATGGATTAATCACCTCCAACCATGCATGAATAAATTCATATGTGGATTTCACCAAAATGATTATAGAGTGATTTGATCCTAAAGACCCTAGGCTCTACTTTAAATAACCAGCCCTTATAAATCAAGAGAGAACGTTGGAGAATTATATTATTGAGTTCCAAAGTATTTCAGTATTAGCAACATAAATTTCCTTAAAAAGGTTGATTTCATTATTCATAGATGGTTTTAAAAATCCCCTTAATGGATGGATCAAGGCTCTACATCCTATGACTCTACAAGAAGACATAAAAAAGGCACATCCAAGAGCCTCAAATATAAGAAAAACCAAAACATAATCTTGACAAAAACCATGAAATCAAGTTATGTTTTACTTGTAAAAAACCTTGGAGGCCCAAGCATAATTGTAGAGGCAAGGGAAAAGCCCATTAAATTAAAATAAGACCTAGCATTGACGCAGGGGCAGGGTAGATTCAAGCAGATTTGACTCAACTTGAACCAACAAACAAGCCCTACTCAGAGTTACACATGGAAGCAATATATAATTCACATGAAACAGTGAAAACATAACATAAAATAAGGCAAGGCAATTGGCAACCACACTGGTATAATTATTATAAATCCTTCAGCATGCCCAGCTGTGAGGCCTTCCGAGTTTCGACCTTATACAAAGAGAATTATGAATTCAGAGTTTCAGCTCGCATATTACCTTCTTTTTTATTTCTACTAATCTTCTACTACCACAATATCCTTCTACTAAACTAACGTAAGCTTCTTATATAGCCAGCTAAGCCACAAGTCAGCCAGTCAGGCATTTAATTACATTATAGGTCCACTTAGGAAGAGAAAACCAAAACTACTGAAAGAATGAACACAACACGATGTGAAGTAACATTTAGGTCCATACGTGATCCAAGAGAAAATCCCCAACTTCACAAGGTCCTATTTCCTCATATGAAACCGTGCAAGGCAAAGAGGTTCCACATTTCATGCGAAACTGGCTGGAAAGTCGATACCTGAGGAAAATGGTGATAACTCTTAACTCCATATGAATTAAGATTTGTGCCCTTAGGAGAAGGTTCACAAATAGGTCCATATCATTGCATTAACTTTGCATAACAAGAAACCAAAAGCTGCAATTGCTACAATGCAAATAACCTACAAGAACATAAAAATAGGAAATGTATTTGGTTGATGCAAGTTTGCACAAAGAACCAAGATGCTCCTGCATCAAACACCTAGGGTAAATAAAGAACTAATGGCCACATCAAGCACTGCTCGTATTTTGACCCGAATCATAAAGATCTAGCTCAGCTTGTGTAATCCATGAACTATCTTTAACTGGCTTATCTTTCCACTGAACTAGGTATTCCATGTAGTCTTTTCCTCTGGTACTCTTGCTTACTCTACTATTCAATATCTTCTCAATACTGTCTTTATTCTTCTTAGGATAATCCAGATCATCTTCTATCTCATCCATTGATTCAAAATACTCAAAGATATCGGCAATGTTGAATATAGGTGATATATCGATGTCCTCTGGTAATTCCACTTCATAAGCATTTCCATAGTCAAATTTCTTCAAAATCTTACAAGGTCCAAACTTCTTCATATTCAGTTTGTTGTAGGTACCAACTAGAAATATATTCTTCTTCAAATGAATCATAACCTCATCTCCAACTTCAAAATATTTATGTCTCCTTCTCTGATCTTCTCTCTGTTTATATTTCAGATTACTATCCTCCAAATTCCTGTTGACTTCATCATGTAAAGTTCTCATGAAGACTGCAAAATCCTCAGCTTCAGCACTTCTTCTTGTCTCAGTAGGAAAATGTCTCAACTTTGTGGTTCCCTTAGGATGAAATCCAATAATAATCTCAAATGGTGTCCTCTTAGTGCTTCTATTCACATAATTATTATACGCAAACTCTGCTTGTGCCAAAACTAAATCCCAATTAGCAGGCTTATCTCCAACTAAACATCTCAACAAGTTTCCCAAACTTATGTTCACAACTTTAGTCTGTCCATCTGTCTGAGGGTGAAATGTAGAACTAAACTTCAACTCTATATTCATCTTCTTCCAAAGTGTTTTCCAAAAGTAACCAGTAAACTTAGTATCTCTGTCTGAAACAATAGATTTAGGCAAACCATGCAGTCTTACCACTTCTTTGAAAAATAATTCAGCTACATTTAATGCATCAGATGTCTTCTTATAAGGTATGAAATGAGCCATCTTAGAAAATCTGTCAACCACTACCAAAATAGTATCATTACCTCTCTGAGTTCTAGGCAATCCAAGAACAAAGTCCATACTCACATCTTCCCAAGGTCTATCAGGTACAGTCAAAGGTGTATACAATCCCAAATTTTGACTAGTTCCTTTTGTTGTTTGGCAAATTTTGCAACCTCCAACCACTCTCTGTACATCCCTATAAATTTGTGTCCAAAATTATCTTTCTAAAATCAGTTTCACAGTGTTATCAATCCCAAAATGTCTAGCAAGTCCACCACTATGTTTCTCCTTTATTATGTTCTCTCTCACAGATCCTCTAGGTATGCACAATTGAACTCCTTTAAACAACATGTCTTCTTGAATGAAATAATCAGTCCACTTATCACTCGTTGTTTGTTCCTTACAAGCTTTCCAAGGCTCTGCAAAATCAAGGTCAATTTCATACAAACACTTCAAATCATCAAAACCAAGTACCTCAACTCTCATTTCTGTCAGCAAATTTCTTCTTCGGCTCAAGGCATCAACAACTTTATTCAATTGTCCACTTTTATGCTTCAATGAAAAGGAAAAATTATGCAAGAACTCAACCCACGTCATATGTCTCTGATTCAATTTATTCTAACTTCTCAAATACTACAAAGCTTTACGGTCAATATACAACACAAAATATTTAGGAATCAAATAATGTCTCCATTTCTTCAAAGCTTGAACAATAGCATAGAATTCTTGGTCATAAACTGAATATTTTCTCTTAGAATCATTCAACTTTTCACTAAAGAAAGCTACAGGTCTTCCTTCTTGACTCAAAACAGCTCCAACTACACTTCCACCAGCATCACATTCAACTTGAAAAACTTTACTAAAATTAGGCAAAGAAAGTGTAGGTAATTTTGTAATTCTTTGTTTCAATGTTTCAAAACTCTTTTGTGCTCCATGTGTCCATTTGAAATCCCTTTTATCTCCTCTCATGGTTTCAGTCATAGCATTACAAATAGAACTGAAATTTCTGATGAACTTCCTTTAAAAACTTGCCAATCCATGAAATGATCTTACCTCTCCAACATTCTTTGGTGTAGGCCAATCAAGTATAATTCTTACTTTCTCAGGGTCCATCTTCAATCCATCGGCTGAAATTACAAAACCAAGGTACACAATCTCTTCTTTCATAAATGAACATTTCTTTAAATTAATCAGCAACTTTTTTTTCCTTCAATATCTACAATACTTGTCTGATTTGTTCAAGATGTTCTTCCCTACTCTTACTGAATATCAAAATGTCATCAAGATATACAAACACAAACTTACCCAAGGATATTTTCAAAACTTCATTCATTAGCCTCATGAAAGTACTAGGTGCATTATTCAAACCAAAAGGCATAACCAACCATTCATACAAATCTTCATTAGTTTTAAAAGTAGTTTTCCATTCATCCCTTCTCTAATCCTAATCTGATTATAACACTCTTCAAATCAATCTTTGTGAAATACTTCGCTCCACTCAAACAATCCATTATGTCATCCATCCTAGGCAAATAAAATATGTACTTTACTATTATCTTGTTTATAGCTCTAGAATCAATGCACATTCTCCATTCTCCATTCTTTTTAGGTGCTAACATAGTAGGTATTGCACAAGGACTCAAACTTTCCCTAATCAAACCTTTCTCAAGAAATTCTTGCACTTGTCTATTCAACTCAGTCTTTTCATCAAGTGTCAACCTATGTGGTGCTTTATTAGAAAAACTAGCTCTAGGTATCAGATCCATACAATGACTTATACTTCTTATAGGAGGAAAACCATCAAGTACATTATCAGAAATGATGTCATGAAATTCAGTCAACAAAGGTTCAACCTCGGGTGTATGTTCTAACTCATCTTGTTTCTCAGTTTTCCTTGGAATTAAAGCAAAGTAAATATTATGTTCTTTCATTTCTCTTGTGAATTTTTTACCATCAACCAAGCATACTCTAACTGTAGTACAATGACCTTCATCAAAATTTTCTACTAAAGGTCGCAACAATACGTGTTTCTTCCCATCCATCCAAATAGTATATTGATTCAATCTACCATCATGCAAAGCTTTCCTATCATATTGCCAAGGTCTACCCAAAATAATATGACAACAATCCATAGGCATAATATCACACAAGACTTCATCATGATAATTTCCAATTTTGAATTTAACAAGGCATTTTTCACTCACAAGTAGTTTATGCTCCTCTTAGATCCAAGAAATATGGTAAGGATTAGGATGTCTCAATCACTACAACTGTAACTTGTTAACCAACTCTTTGGATGCCAAATTATCAAAACTTCCACTGTCAATGATTACCTTGCAACTTTTATCAGCAATCTTACATCTGGTTCTAAAAAAAAAATTCCTTGGAATAGGTTCCTCATCAACTTCTTCATTCCACAAGATCCTTCTTAGCATCAAGTTCTTACCATGTTCAGGTTCATTAGATAATTCCTCAACTTCTTCACAAGCCAAATTATTTCTGCCATTACCTCCAGCCTTCTTTCCAGAGTTAGTACATTCAAAATCTCTATGTCCTTCTTCACCACATTTGTAACAAGTACCTTTAAACCAAGATTTCTCTTCTCTTTTCCCATTATTGTTATTCCTAGAGTAACCAGTATAGCTACCTCTAGAGTAATTACCTCTTCTAACAGCAGGTTCATCTTTCCATCCTTTATCTTGCATTGCATTGTTAGATCTATTTCTTTCTCCATAAGTTCTGCCTCTACTTCTCTGAAATCTGCCACCTCTTCCTCTCTGTCTTTGATCATGTATTTTTGTCAATCGCTCTTCTACCTTCAAAGAAAATTGGTATGCGTCTTCCACACTATCTATTTTAACATAGCTGATCTCATCTTGAATCGATGTCCTCGGGCCATTCAAGTATCTAGCCACCTTCTCAACTTCATCATCCACATGTCCAGATCTGATATCCAACTTGTAAAATTCCTCAGTATATTCTTTCACACTCATGTCCCTTTGTCTCAAATATTTCATTTTTCTCATCAAACTAACTTGGTAGTCAGCTGGAAGAAACTTCTTCTTCATCTTTCCAAGCATTTTCATCCATGTCTTGATCTTTTATTTTCCTCTCTTCTGTCTCTCAATTTGCAAATGATCCCACCAAAGAGATGCGTGACCTTTCAACTTTGTGACTGCTATCTTAACCTTCTTATTATCAGGAGTGCCTTCATACTCAAAGTATTTATCTATCTCAGAGATCCAACCCAAAATTGCATAGGTCTCAAGTCTTCCATCATAGCAAGCAACTTCAACCGCAGGTCTGGAGTTATCCTTAGACAAAACTCTCAAAGGTCTTTCCTCATCTTGCTCAACTACAAGTTCAAGATTAGGTGCTACCTCTTCTTCATCACTAACATCTTCAAGATGTGCACCTCTTCTCTAGGCTGTCTCTACATCTTCAAGACTAGTTGTAATATGCCTCAACATATCCATGATAGCATTATGATTTCCTCTACCACGAACCATCTTGATAATCAGGTTCCATCAAGATCATAACCTTCAGCAAGTTATAGGTCAAACCTCAGATCTGCCACCCTACAACCAATTCAATAAGTTTCTCCATGATCCTCCACAAGAAAGAGGTTTGCTCTGATACCGCTTGACATAGGGGTAGGGTAGATTCAAGAAGATTTGACTCAACTTGAACCAAAAAATAAGCCCTGCTCAGAGTTACACATAGAAGCAATATATAATTCACATGAAATAGTGAAAACACAACATAAAATAAGGCAAGGCAACTGGCAACCACACTGGTACAATTATTATAAATCCTTCAACATGCCCGATTGTGAGGCCTTCTAGGTTTTGGCCTTATACAAAGAGAATTATGAATTAAGAGTCTTAGCTTGTATATTACCTTCTTTTCTATTTCTACTACTCTTCTAATACCAAGATGTTCTTTTACTAAACCAACCTAAGCTTCTTATATAGCCAGCTAATCCACAAGTCGGCCAATTAGGCATTTAATTACATTATAGGTCCACTTAGGAAGAGAAAACCAAAACTACTAAAAGAATGAACACAACACGATGTGAAATAACATTTAGGTCCACACGTGATCCAAGAACAAATCCCCAACTTCGCAAGGTCCTATTTCCTCATATGAAACCGCACAAGGCAAAGAGGTTCCACGTTTCATGCAAAACTGGCTGGAAAGTCGATACCCGAGGAAAATGGTGATAACTCTTAACTCCAAATGAATTAAGATTTGCTTTCTTAGGAGAAGGTTCACAAATAGGTCCACATAATCACATTAACTTTTCATAACAAGAAATCAACAACTACAATGGCTACAACGTAAACAACCTATAGGAACATAAAAATAGGAAATGTTTTTGGTTGATGCAAGATTGCTCAAAGACCCAAGATACTCCTGCATCAAGCACCCCAATAGAGGACAAAGAAGATACCATCATAGAGACCAAGGAGGGGGAGCCAAATGAACCAAAAGATAATGGGATAATTTCCACCATGTCAACTCCAAAATACAACTCCTTCAAAGTATGTGGACTCTTGCAAGGGTAGAAAATGACAATACTCATTGATAGAGAAGCTACACATAACTTCATAGATGTCATTTTGGTAGCAAGACAAAGTCTACAAACAAAGGAGCATGAAGGTTTTAAGGTCATGGTTACCGATGGGTACCAATTATCTTGTACCACCAAAGTACCGAAGCTCAAAATCACCATCAAAAATCATACCATAATGGATTATTTCTATGTTGTGGACTTGGGAGATATTAATGCCACTAAGGGTCAATGGATGACATATATGGGGAAGTACTCACAATATTTTTAAACTATGGATTTTAAATTCAAGGAAAGGGGGAAGAAAATCACATTCCATGGGATATCTAATGGAAGTCCCCAAGTAGTAACTACTAAGAGAATGGAAAGAAGTTTTAGAAAAGGAGTCATTGCATAGGCAGCCCAATATTTGGTAACACCCAAGATGAAAGAAAAGAAGTCACAACGCTATCATGATGTAGAGATTAAATCTATCCTTGACAAGAACATCTTAGTATATGGTGATATACCATAGGGAAGATCTCCACATAGAGGATTTGAACACACTATTAAACTTGAGGATGGCAAAAAACTAGTCATCAGCGTTATAGGCATCCAAAGAAGTTTAAAGGTCAGATAGAAAATATCATCAAAGAGATATTATACATGGGACAGATAATTCCAATCTCTATCCCTTTTGTGTCATATGTGGTGATGGTTAAGAAGAAAGATGGGACCTTAAGAATGAGCATCAACTATTGAGCACTCAATAAGAAGACCATAAAGAACCAATATCCTATGTACTAAGATAGATAAATTTTTGGATGAATTGAATAGGGTTGTCTACTTTTCAAAAATTGATTTAAGATCTGGATACCACCAAATAAGGGTGAGCGAATAAGAAATCCACAAAATAACTTTTTGATGTCATTATGGTCACTATGAATTCCTTGTTATGCCACTTGGCCTCACAAATGCACCCACAACTTTTTAATCTTGTATTTACCATATATTCAACAAACAGTTGCACAAGTTTTTGTTGGTCTTCTTTAACAACATTCTCATTTATAGAAAAACATGGAAAGAACACTTAAGTTACTTGGATGAAGTCCTTGGGATAATGGAAGAACTATCCCTATTTGTGAAGAAATAAAAATGCAAATTTGGGATGACCAAAATATTATAGCTAGGACATGTTATAAATAAGGAAGGGGTATAAGTGCATCAAGAAAAAAATCAAGCCATTCTTCCCCCACCAAAAAACCTATCCATCCTAAGAGGCTTTTATAGGCTATGTAGTTATTATAGAATATTTGTGAAATGGTTATCCCACATAGGGGCCTCCTTGACAAATTTAACTAAGAAATGAGCTTTCAAATGGACAAAAGAAGTACACAATTGATTTAATAAGCTTAAGGAGATAATGAGCCAATGTTCAATCCTAGTCTTACCAGATTTCAATCAAATATTTATTCTTGAATGTGATGCATCTGAAGATGGTATTGGTGTTGTCCTAATGCAACACAAGCATCTCATAGCCTTTGAAAGCAAGAAAATAAAGTAAAGTGAGAAGCTTTATTCAACCCATGATAAAGAAATATTGGCTATAATACATGCACTAACCAAGTTTTGATAATACCTTGTGGGTAGAAATTTTACAGTGAGAACTAATCATAATAGCCTAAAGTACTTTTATAATAAAAAATATTTGAAAAAAAAGACAACAAAAATGGATCATTAAAATTTAGGAATATGAATTTGATATAGAATACATTAAAGGGAAGGAAAATGGTGTAGTTGATACCTTATCAAGGAAGTCAGCCATCTACTCTTTATCCATCATCTCCAATGATCAGAAAGTACATCTATTAGTTGAATACTCCAAGAATCCTCACACTAGCACCTTGTTAGAAGGAGAAATGTAGATAGCCAATACAAGGTCATAGATGATATTATTTATTATAAAGATATAATTTACTTAGTACTCAGGTCCAAACTCAAGGAGAAGATCCTCAAAGCCTCACATGAGATCCCTCTATTTGGACATCCAAGGTACTTAAAAACTTATGAGCAAATAAGAGAGATATTTTCATTAAAGGGATTAAAGGATGATGTCCTAAAATACATTAAAAATAATCCCACTTGCCAACAAAATAAGGATGAACACCTTTTTCCAGCAGGATTGTTACAACCTCTACCTGTACTCGAGCAAAAATAGGAAGGAATATCTATGGATTTTTATCATTGGACTTCCTAAAGAATAAGGGAAGGATTGTATTTTCATAGTAGTAGACCGCTTAGCAAAATATGCCCACTTCTTTGCAATCACTATTGAATTCAATGCCCCCAAGTAACCAAGTTATTCTTCAAGGAAGTGTTCAAACTATATGGCTAACGACAGACTATATTTAGTGACCAAGACCACAAGTTTATAGGGATGAAACCCTTAAAAACACTCTATAGATATAATCTATGTTCCTTCATGGATTTAATATTAGAAGAAAGTAAAGTACCAAAGTCCAAGTAGTGGATATAAGAATGTCAAGATATTTTGAGATCCCACAAAAACAATCTCCAAAATGCCCAAAATTAACAAAAGATTTATGCAGACAAGAAAAGAACTAAAAGAAGTTTTGAAGTATGAGAAATGGAGTACCTCTGATTGAAATATCAAGCAATCAACACTAAAAAGGAATGGGGCACAAAAGCTACAACCAATGTTTTATGGACCTTATAAAATTACAAAATGAATTGGGGAAGTAGTGCATGCACTATAATTACCAGAAGAAAGAAAAATACATTATGTATGACATGTCTCTTGCCTTAAAAAGGAACTTGGACATCATGAAAAAACCTCTCCCATACTTCCATCCCAGCTTAATGGTTGTGGAAAATTGATCCTAAAACCTCAAATAATTTTCAATGTCCATGAAAGTAAATTAAAAAAATAATGATATCAAGGAGTATCTCTTAAAATGGAAAGATTTTCCCAATGAGGATGCTCCATATGAGAACAAAAAGATTATCCAATACCCTGATCTCAAGTTTCTTATGGGAAAGAAACTTTAAGGGGGGGGGGGGGTACTACCACATCCCTTACATTACATTCCTATGATCACCATCATATTTCATATTCATATCTTCGACATCATTCATAATCACTCATAATTACATGTCCTCATAGTCCATACTTATCAATATTTCATTTCATAAATATTCTCAAGTATGTATCATTCCATCTCTCATAAATACACTTATCATGCTATGAATCAATTACTATATTAATTGGTTGAATATTGATGCAGGGGCATTCTAGGGTACTCGGCAAATCTGCATGGTAGTGTGTTGAAATGGTTCTGTGTTACTCAATTGCAGCTTTAACCGACGGTCTCGGTTATTGAAAGAGGCTTGGTCGCTGAAGGAACTCGGTAAAAAATTTGGTGCTCAGTGGAACATGTACTCAGTGATGATTTTGGTGTTCAATCGACGTACTTTCTCGATGATGCCTCGCATGCTCAGTTGTTTTACTAGTGCTCGGTAGTTTGACTAGTGCTCGGTAGTCTTAGTTTACTGACTGGAGTTCTTGGAGTTTTGGTTGGCCCACTTGGTGTATTTAATGATGGTAGCTTTTTTTGTACTCTCCTATGTGGATCTAGAGGCCGACATGGAGAATTAATTTTTTGTAAGGCTATTTGTAAGCCTACTGTTGTTGCATTTAATATTTATTTGTAATAGAAGCTGACTTAGCTTAGGAGTTAATTATTTCTTCCAACTGACTTGTGGTTGAGGAAAATTATTTAAGGAGTGTTTGGGTAGTTGTTTAAGGGCAGATTAGGAGATTGGAGTCAGTGATTGAGAAGGATAGCAATTGGATCCTGCGAGATCTCGAAGATCAGATTGTTTATCTGATAATGTAATAGCAGGGCTAGTGGTTTGCATGCTTGGAGACAAGGAGATTGCTTGGTGGCTTGTGAGCTCAAGTTTAGATCTACCTTAATGTTTCCATCAGCTTTTGATGTGATTCAGAGCTGGACTAGCTAGGAGACTGGAGAAATACTATGTAAGTGATTGTATTTGGCCCTAACTCGGAAGGCCTTACAACCAGGCATGTTTAATGAAATTCTATTTTGAAGCATCTTGTTGTGTTATTCTGCATTGTTGGTGTTTGGATGCAAGTTTGGATAGTCCTTTATTGGATCCTCTAACCTTGGACTGCATCGGGTGGTATCAGAGCTTGAAGTTCTTGAGTGTGTAAACCGATCTCCAAGTTGAGGTTGTTTGCACCAGGACCTTGTTGGTTATTTGTTGTCTTAGGTTTTCAAAGACCTTTAAGGATGCCTCTGAGAAGATTGGACCCTAGAGAGATTGCAGATCTCTGTGATGTTGTGGAATCAAAGATTACAAAGAAAGTTAAAGTTCTTTTCAGATCTGAGATGGAATTGATGAAGAATTACGTGATCGCTAAGGTCATGAGAGCTATTATTGGTATGCCGAGGAATCTTGGTACTAAAGATGGTTATGAGGAAGTTGCTGAAGACTTTGAAGCTGTTGGATATAGTGGAGATGACCGAAGGGATAGATCTGGTGAAGATAGAACTGGTTGGTTGCATAGATCTAGAGCTTGGTTAAGTACTAGTTATCGAATGGAAGTTTCTACTTTCTCTAGTACTTTGAGACCCGAGGACTTGATTGATTGGATTGGTGAATTAGAAGATTTCTTTGAGCTTGAAGAAATTAAAGATCCTCTTAGAGTAAGATTGGCATAGACTAAGTTGAAAGGACATGCTTCTCTTTGGTGGAAAGAATTACAAAGAGATAGAGAAGATGAAGGTGAAATGAAGATCAATTGGTGGAGGTTGATGGTGACTAAATTGAAAGCTAAGTTCATATCTTCCGGTTATGAGTTTGACTTGTTTAAGAAGTTGCAGAATCTGAAGCAAAAAGATTTGACTATGGAGGACTATACCGAGGAGTTCTATAAGTTGACTATTCGGTATGGACATAGAGAACTTGGTAAGGAAAAGGTAGCAGTATGTGAATGGTTTGAGATTCAATATTCAAGATGAGCTTGGTATGCTGAAGATTGATTCAGTTCAAGATGCTTATCAGTATGCTCTAAAGGTAGAAGATAAGTTGAAAAGGAGACAACATGGTAATCCCCGAGGGAAGGAGAAGCTTGATCACTCGATGAAGGATAAACTGACTGTTGAAGATGAACCGAAACCTGTGGAAACAAAGAAGAAGATAGGTAGGGTTATCTTTAAAGGCACTAGTTATAATTGTGGTGAAGAAGGACATAGATCTTTTGAGTGTACACAAAAGAAGTTTGGTGATTGAAGGAATGCTATAGTGAATGAGAACATTCAGAATGAACCTGAATCTGAGAACTTACTGGTTCGGAGAACATTGCTCAGTGCAAAGGTGGACCCTTGTCAGAGGAGTAATTTGTTCAAAACTCAGTGCAAGTCAGGAGGTAAACTTTATGATGTGATTATGGACAGTAGTAGTACTGATAACTTTGTAGCTGAGGATATGGTTCAAAAAATTGGTTTGAAGAGAATGAGACATCCTTATCCTTATAGGATTGGCTGGTTGGAAGATGTTCATGCTCTAGAAGTGAGGGAGCAATGTCTTGTTGATTTTTAGATTGGCCAGTATAAGGATCAAGTGTTGTGTGATATTGTGGGGATGAATAGTTGTCACATATTGCTTGGTAGGCCTTGGCAGTATGATCACAGAGCTATGTATGATTGTGTCAAGAATGTATTTACTGTTGAGAAGAATAACATGAAGCTTTCCCTAATGCCTTTGTTGGATACAAAACTCGGTAGGAGAAACTTGAGCTTTGGTAGCTGAGATGAGTTGAAGAATTCTGAAAGGATTGATCAGTATGGAGAACAGACCTATGTGTTATCAAGAAAAGACTTGAAAAGACAAAGGAAGAAAAAGTGGAAGAGTATGCAAGGTGAAGAGTTGAAGGGCTTGTATGTGAAGAACCAGTTTGGGGTTTATGTGCTAAATCTTGGAAGATGTTCTTCCAGCCTATGAGAACATCTTTTCGAACCTAGTGTGTTTGATGCAGGGGCATTCTAGGGTACTTGGAAAATGTGCATGGTAGTGTGTTGAAATGGTTTTGTGTTACTCGGTTGCAGCTTTAATTGACAGTCTCAGTTATTGAAGGAGGCTTGGTCGCTGAAGGAACTTGGTAAAACCTCTGGCGCTCAATGGAACATGTACTCAGTGATGCTTGTGGTGCTCGGTCAATGTACTTTCTCGGTGATGCCTGGCATGCTTGGTTGTTTTGCTGGTGCTCGATAGTCTTGGCTTATCGACTGGAGTTCTTGGAGTTTTGGTTGGCCCACTTGGTGTATTTAATGATGGTAGATTTTGTTGTACTCTCCTATGTGGATCTAAAGGCCGACATGGAAAATTAATTATTTGTAAGGATATCTGTGAGCCGACTATTGTTGTATTTAATATTTGTTTATAATAGAAGCCGACTTAGCTTAGGAGTTAATTATTTCTTCTAGCCGACTTGTGGTTGACGAAATGTATTTAAGGAGTGTTTGGATAGTTGTTTAAGGGAAGATTAGGAGATTGGAGTCAGTGATTGAGAAGGATAGCAATTGGATCCTGCGAGATCTTGAAGATCAGATTGTTTATCTGATAATGTAATAGCAGGGCTAGTGGTTTGCATGCTTGGAGACAAGGAGATTGTTTGGTGGCTTGCGAGCTCAAGTTTAGATCTGCCTTAGGGTTTCCATCAGTTGCTGATGTGATTCAAAGATGGACTAGCTAGGAGACTACATAAATACTTTGTAAGTGATTGTATTTGGCCCTAACTTGGAAGGCCTTATAGTCGGGCATGTTTAATGAAATTCTATTTTGAAGCATCTTGTTGTGTTATTCCGCATTGTTGGTGTTTGGCTGCAAGTTTGGACAGTCCTTTATTGGATCCTCCGACCTTGGACTACGTCAAATATAAATTTATTATTATAATTTAATCAATTAAGGGTAGAAACTTATTGTTAGTCAATTTATTCTCCTACTTAGGAGAATTATCTCTATTGCATTTCCCCAACTTAATTATATATAATGGTCGGTTAAGATATTAACTAAACTCATTATGAATTGGTTTGAAGATGACTATTCACTGCATCTTTTCATTCATGGATCACAAACTTATATTATGAGACTCGAGTCATTCTCTCAAGGGTCATCAAAGACTTCTTATTTATATATTTATATTCCTTATTGGAATTGCTCATATCAAGCACTAGCTAAATAATCTATCTACAGGTTGCAACTATAAATTACCTAATCAAAGATGATACCAATTGTAGGGTTATATTGTAATATCAAAAATAGCATTACATAATTTATTGTGTGAATAAAATGCAAGATTTATAAATAAAAAATTTATGTAGGATTTAGTAATTGCATACTATTACAGAATACATTAGACATAACATCTTCAGCATTGCTAGTGATCAAACCTCTTACCAAGAGATTGTATAAATTTACCTTATTGAGAGATTGCAAGGATTACATGTATAGACAATCATCATCATTGCATAGTAATATTGTTATATTAAATACAACATAAGAATATGTTCATTTATATTACATCACATAGTAGAATCATAATTAGAAATTATGTAATACAAGTTCATAAGTAAATTAGATTGAATAATTGTCTTTCATTACTTGCTTACAAACTCATTATAAAACATTACAAGATATATTATCTTCCATTACTTTCTTTATAAATATCTATTTGACATAGTAAGTGAAGAATTGTGGATTAAGACTCTTAGTATCCCAGAATATAGAAAAGGGGACATTACATGCTTCCAACGCTAATCAAATTAGGAGAGTGAATGAAAAAATTCTTACAAGCACTTAAGAGTTCAATTTTAGATGCACATTAAAAGATAAACTACAAATTAAAAAGAAAATGTAAAGCACAAGACCAGATTTATGTGGGAAACCCCTTTCATAAAAATACCCACACTCAAAAACATGGAGCTAAATTGTATTACTAACAACAACAATTACAATATAATTCACAAAGTCAATGTTGTATAGGAGTACTTATAATTATAGAAGATTTTGGATCAATTCTGACAACGTGGCTACATATAAGAAAAAAAATTCAGCCTATCATATCAAATACTCTAAGGCACCAAGTATTTATAGAGCTCATACATGAAGATTAGGCACCCATGGTTTCCAAGACCGTATCTAATGCTTGGGTTGTTAAGTGGTGTCAAAAACAACAAGTTGTCATATATAAGACATTGGACATAGCAATTTCCAAAACCAACAGTTGCATCTTCATCAACAATCAACTTTCCATAAGTAATGTGCCTTCTACATAGCAACTGCTTAATTAAAGATTATGTGTTTCCCTTTTCACATAGCCACATGTCAAGTATAAACTCTTACACATTCTTAATGTGAATTAGAAACTTTCACTATTAAATCTTATAGATCATTAAATTATCATAGCATGTTGTCACAGTTTTTCATAGAACTGACATAACTTATGACAATTGCCACCTAAAATATAGGTCCTCCAAGGTAGGAAGCAACTTCCTAGAAAATGGAAATTGTTAAAAGAGTCAGTGAGTTACAGTGGAATCCTATGAGGGGGGCTTCAAGATCTATTATTAAGGAGTGGGAGGTCCCAAGAAATCAAATAAAATTTTCTACAGGATTAATTAGAATCTTTTCCTTAAAAATGGCAACCCCTACTTTTAGGGTTGTAGATTTGAGAAAGTAGAAGAGATGGGGGCTAGAAATCACCCTGTTAGCTTAGGTTTTTTTCTTGCCAATTACCACTCATACAAAGGTTTTCAATTTGTATCAATTGATTTTACTATTGTTGTATATGTGAACATGTAGTAATAATTTATACTCGATCATGTGTATTTTGTGTATTATGTTAATTAAATAATATGGAGGTCCTTACAAAATTGAATAAATCTTGTGTCTTTGCAAGTGTAAGAATGTTGTTCAAGCTTGGAAGTGTCTCATAAACTTGTAGTGGCATCCTTTATATTTGCTAGTTCATAAAAACTTTTCCACTATTGGTAAGAATATTGCCTACTACAATGCTTGTCAAAAAGTTAAAAATATGGGGCAAATGGATGTCTATGATTCATTTAGGAGTTTGTCTTGGTCAAGTCCTTAGGAAGCATGTTTTAGCAAAAAGGAAGAGAACAGTTGGAGGTGGATGGTTTTTATAGTATTATGAAACAATAAAAATGAAAGTGTGAAACAATAATAGGAAATGTCTTAGATGATCTTAAAAAAGAAAGGTGTATGTGGGCACCAGATAATGATAAGGAATCCTTTATATATTTAATATCTCGCTTAAAAGATATGCTTATGACTAATCTTACCATTAGACATAAATATAAAGGTGGGATAAGGAAGAAATGAAGAGTTATAGGTGAAAAAAGAGTGATTTTGAATGTGTGAGTCAGTGCTTGCATGCAACAGGGGAAGAGCACCAGTTGCTACTAATGTTGCAATTATTGTTAATTGGATTTCACTAATTAAAAGTCCACTAAAATTGTTGTCAAAGTGAACAAGTAGAGGTAATAGGAAACGTGTTTCAAACAACACTTTGAAATGAGTACTTTTTTACCCTTGCACGCATAACGAACCCATAACATTAGTCTTTACTACCCAAAAGCCAAAACAATAATTATAAGCATTTAAGTCACATACGAAGACAACAAAAGAAAAATCTTTGAAATCCAATGTACTATTTAAAAACTTAGGATACACGAAGTTAAGTGTAACTTATTAATGCTCTTTCCCTAATGACTTAAAAATATGAATAAAATAAAAAATGAGAACTTGTTCATTAAGAAACAATTTGTGCTTAAGAAGTTAGAAATTAATCCAAGTTGAAAACCTTGGACAAACCCAATAGACAAAGCTATGAGTTTCACATTGGAAGACAACTCATTTGAATTTTTAAAATTTGGCAGCTGATTGAGCGGCAAATCGTATTGTCCTGATGCATTTTTATTGGAATGACAATTTCAAGGTTCTTCTGCAAATCTGCATGTCGTAATCATAAACGCATGTTTCACTCTGTATTGCAGGGCCGCAGAGGCTTGAAACACTTCAATCAACTCCATGCTCTCCTACTCGTTAGCGGCCAAACCCAAAATTCTATCACTGTTGTCAAACTGGTTTCCTCTTGGGATTCTTCACACAGTGCCCATCTACTTGTTGACAGCAAACATTCGAACAATGTTTACTCTTGGAATGTTCTGATCAGAAGCTCTGTGAAGAATGGATCGTATGCTGAAGCACTCGAACTTTACCACTACATGCAAAAGTCCGTTTCTCGAGCGGATGGCTTCACTTATCCTTATGTGTTGAAGGCATGCGCTTCTTTGAAAGATCTGAAAGAGGGAAAATTGATTCATCATAATATATCCAGAGATGGTTTGGATAGAGATGCTTATGTTGGAGCTGGCCTGATAAATATGTATGCCAAGTGTTCGAGTATGGAGGATGCACTGCAAGTGTTTAACAAATTGCCTGAGAGAAATGTGGTCTTATGGACTAGTATGATTGCAGGGTATACTCAAAATGGACAGCTCGGTGAAGCCCTTAGATTTTTTAGTGATATGCTAATCCGAGATGTCAAGCCCAATTCGGTTACGATGATTTCTGTGCTCCCGGCATGTGCTGAGTTGGGAGATCTCAAACACGGAAAAACTATCCATAATTACATAATTAGACATGGGTTGGACTTAGATGTTGCTACTGGCAATGCTCTTGTGGCCATGTATGCTAATTGCGGAAGGGTTGATGTTGCAAACAAACTGTTTGACGGAATGTCTAATAGAGATGTAGTCTCATGGAATGCAATTATTGCAGGCTATGTGCAGGTGGGGTGTAGTGCCGAGGCTTTGAAGCTTTTTAATCAAATGAGACTGGGAGATATGAAAGCTGATTCCTTTACTGTGGCAAGTGTGCTTCCGGCATGTGCCCATTTAGGAGCTCTGCAACAGGGTAAGTGGATGCATGGTTATGTTGTTAAGAATGGATTTGAAGGGGATGGATTTGTAGGGACTGTCTTGATAGATATGTATATCAAATGTGGCAATATAACGGAAGCGCGGCATATTTTTGACAAAATGCGACGAAAAGACATGGTATGTTGGTCACAGATGATTGCGAGTTATGATTATAGCGGGCATCCAGAGGAGGCCTTGAAGCTTTTTCATCAAATGCGGCTGGAAAATGTCAAACCCAATGCTGTGACCATGGCTAGTGTAATTTCTGCGTGCTCCCACTTGGGAAGCTCGAAGCAAGGTGAATTGATTCATGTTCATGTAATTAGAAGCGGAATTGAATCAGATGTTTGTGTGAGAAATTCTCTTATAGCTATGTATGCAAAATGTGGGAATATAAAGTTTGCTAGCCAATTATTTGACAGCATTTGTAAAAGAAATGTTGTCTCATGGAATGCCATGATTTCTGGATACTCCCAAAATGGATATGCCAGTGAAGTTTTTGCACTGTTTAACCAAATGCATTCGGCTGGTGTAAATCCAAATGCTGTCACTCTAATGACCGTACCAGCCGTGTGTTCCTTCTTAGGAGCATCGCAACCAGGCAAGTTGATCCATGGCTATATAATCAAAAGTGGATGGGCGTCTGATGTTTCCGTGATAACTTCCTTGATAGACATGTATGCCAAATGTGGGAGTATATATTTTGCACATAAGTTGTTTGACGAAATGGCTGAGAAGGATGTGGTCTCTTGGAGTGCGATGATTGCAGGATACGGAATGCATGGGAAGGGCAAAGGAGCCATCGAACTTTTTTCCCAAATGCTACAAACCGGTACAAAGCCAAACAATGTTACTTTTGTCTCTATCCTGTCAGCTTGCAGCCATGCAGGGTTAGTGGATGAAGGGTGGCAAATATTTGAAAGCATGAGTAGGGATTTTGTTCTCTCGCCTTCGGTGAAGCATTATGCATGTATGGTTGATATTCTTGGCCGTGCAGGACGTTTGGATGAGGCACGGGACTTTATTGAAAGAATGCCATTAGATCCAAATGCCGATGTATGGAAACCCTTGCTTGGAGCTTGCAGAATTTACTGCAACTTAGAGATAGCCAAAGATGTAGCAGAATGCCTTTTTCACTTAGATCCTTACAATTCTGGAAATTATGTTTTACTATCGAACATTTATGTTGCAGCTGGCAGGTGGGATGATGCTGCAAATGTGAGAAAAATGATGAAGGATAGGGGATTGAAAAAAACTCCAGCATGCAGTTTTATTGAGTTAGATAACAAGATTCATAAATTTCTTGTGGGAGATAAGTCTCACCCTCAATCAGCCAAAATTTATTCAACTTTGGAGAGTTTGACTCTGCAGATGGAGAAAGCAGGGTATGTGTCTGACACAAACTTTGTCTTGCACGATGTTGAAGATGAGGTGAAGGAAAATATGCTAAGCAGTCACGGTGAGAAATTAGCCATTGCTTTTGGACTGATTAATACAAAGCCGGGGACACCTATCCTGATAATGAAGAACCTTCGTGTGTGTGGAGACTGCCATAATGCCTCCAAGTTTATCTCCAGAATTGTCAATCGAGAAATCATCATGAGAGATTCAAGCCGTTTCCATCATTTCAGGGATGGATTATGTTCCTGCGGTGATTATTGGTGATGCTGAATATTAATACCTGGGGGCATGCTGTAACTGATTATCAAAAAAGTCACAAGCATTCTCTTTTGCAACTTCAAACTAAGCATATTTCTCCCAGAATTTTTGTATCAGGTCATTGGCATTCATCCAAATGAAGAGATTTACAAGAGGATGTCTCATGGAATGTCATCAGTGCTGAGTTTTTCTGAGAGGGGCATGCCAATGAGATCATGTTACTCTTTACTTGAATGCATTTGGCACGTGTGGATTCCTCATCTAGTCACTGCTTCGAGCATGCTTCCAACACATCTCTGTTCAGTAATTCGTAACAAGATAATCTCATCTGTGATCACATAATTAAAAATGGATTTAGGTGTGATGTGTGTGTAGTAGTAGCTGCCCTCAAGGATGTGTATGCAGATTGCACTTTATTTATAAAAGGTTGCAGAATGCAGATGTATTCCAAAATTATATTGTTCAATGGAGCACAATGATTGCAGGTTACGGGACGCGTAGGGATGGTGATGTATTTGTCGTTCAACTGCAGCAGACGAGGATGAAACCCAACCAAGTTATTCTTATATTTTGCATTAACCTGCAGTTTTCAGGGGATTGGGCACAACCAGAGTGATACACCATCCATGCAAGTTTGATAATTATGATAGAATTAATTTTTAATGTATGGGAGAACCCTTGCTTGGAAGCTGCATGGTTCACTGCAATACCGTGGTAGAGAAGACGCAAGAGACTACCATTTGACACGGATCCTGAAATGCTAGATAGTTTGTGCAGAAAAACTTGTGCACTATATGTCACAAATGGAAGAAACGCAATCGAAGGGGATTGGAAAATTTGTCAGATGTAGTTTGATTCAATCAGATGGCAAGATATATACACATCCTATAGTGATAAAGTCAGCCCTGGAGAATCTGTAGTGGTTTTTGTGCCCAAAAAGAAACTGGGGTACAGCACGGCGTGATATACTCGGAGAAGGTGAAAGGAGATGCGGGGGTTTGTCAAGGCAAAAAAAAATAGTAGTTCTTTTGCTGTCCTTAAAAAAGGATCCCAATCTGGATGACAAAGAACATTCATGCATTTTCATTTGCCATGGCGTCTCATCTCTAGGAAGGAAACCATGGCACAGGATACACTGATTCCATTGATCCATGTTTAGGCATTCTATTGCACAGTTCTTCAACACAAATTTTGATTTACGTATCTACTATTTCAATGTAATTTGCTATTGAAACCAACATATATAAGGTGGAAATGTTGGAAGTATTGCTGATTGAGGTGTTGACATTCATGTTTTGTCATTGATGTCAACATATGTTTCAATTGGTTTCATCAGACAGACTGGTTATGATAGGAACAGGTAGGTCTAACAGAGTGGTACAGACATTGTACGGCATTCCAGGATATGCGAGCTTAGATTTATGATGAAGGATGTGTATAGGCCTTATGTTTAAAGTCGCAGATCATTATTTATTTTTCTACATGAGTTATGACTGTTTTGGTGAAGACTGGTCATAGTGCAGTAACAGAAGATTATGACAGAGATAGTCTTTGAGTTTTCAAGATAACTTGGATGCGAGCATGAATTGTGGTATGTGAATTTGAGGCTTGATAGAATACACATGGAAAAATATTTTATGAGATTCTTGGGTTGTCGGGATCTAGGTGACGTCAGTTGTGGCATGTGGACTTGCGAAGACCTATTTGGGGCTGACCAGAGGAGATAAATTGTTCAGAAGGTTTCTAGCATGGATTACAGATCTTGGCGCACATTTGATGATTTGTATTCGTTGTATACTTGTTTAAGATACCGTGTGTATCTTAGCAAGGGTCTATGTATTTATTTTTGCATTGGAGAAGTCCTAACAGGCCGACCTAATTGCTTCTTGTAACTTGTATAAAGGAAAGTCATTCCTTGAAGTTGTTAGTGTGAAATGGGGGTTGTGAACTTCTTGTTGGAATGTCTATTGGATGTAGAGCAGAGGTAATTCATTAAGCACTTCATTGGAACTTTTTGGGCAAAGCTAGTTGTTGTAAGTCAGTTCGTTACTATTATTGTATACTTTTATACATTTATTTGGACAGTGGATCTAGAAGGTGGGTTTAACCTTCAAAAAGTGGATTTAACCTCCACTTTGAGCAATGTGCTCGGACAGTGAGCCTATCTTTGTAATCAACTCCTAATAGGGTTGGAAAGACTCCTAATAGGGTTTGTCCTTTAACAGGGGCTTGTACTGAATGTAATAATCAACTCCTAATAACGATAGGTCTCCTAACAAGGACACAATATTTTAGTGCATCATTAGTGGGTTCCATCCCCACCGAGGTTTTTCCCTTACCAGGGTTTTCCTCGATAACAAATCTTTGCGTTATGGTGTTTTGATTTTGTGATGCTCTTATGGTTACATTATTGTTTCAATTTGTTCAAAGTAATTAGTTTATAAAGGAATTTAAGTTTAAGATTTGACACATAACTGATTCATCTCCCCCCCTCCCCAAGTTTCATCGGTGCATTGTTATTGCTAACAATTGGTATCAGAGCTTCTGGTCCTCAGATAGAAAGCTTAACCGCTTGAGGAGATCCTAAGATGGCTTACTACATAAAGGAGAGCCCTAAATTTGATGCTGAAAACTTTGACAATTGGAAGAGCAAGATGACGACTCATCTGATCTACATGGGAATTGATTATTGGATGATTATCAAGAAGGATGAAGAGCTCAAGGTAGAATCTAAGATAGTTGATGCTACTGAAGATGAGAAGAAATTGTTTCATTGCACATGGTTGTGAGAGAAGCATTGATCAATGCACTTTCGGAAGCAAAATTCACAGAGGTTAAGGAACTTGATTCAGCACACAAGATCTAGATAAGGTTAGAAGCTTTGTATGAAGGAGATCAATACACTAAAAGGGCAAAGTTGCAGAATTGGAAAGCAAAGATGGAGAACCTGAGAATGCGAGATGATGAGAATGTCAAAGCATATGTAGAGAGGATAACTGAGGTTGTTATAGGAATAAGAAACTCTAGAGGCGCATACACTGAGGAAGAAGTGATCACAAAGATTATGAGATCTTTGACACCAGTTTATAAGACAAAAGTTCAGGTGATTGAGGAGATCATTCCACTCACTGCGAACTTCAACAGAGAGATGTTGATTGTTAAATTAATCACCTTTGAGACCGTAGAGCTATAGAAAGCATTACCTAAAGTGGAAACTACATTTAAGGCTATTGTTCACAATGAGAAGAGGATTTTATCTAGCCTTGTGAGCACTAGTAGAAGTAGCAGACATGTAGAGCTTGGAGAATATGTTGATAATTGGGTTGAAATAGAGGAAGAAGAGAGAAAGTTGGATGTGCTTACGACTCTTATCGCAAAGAGGGAAAAGAGAGGTAAGGGTAAGTTTGAAAGCAAGTTTGCCCTAAAATATTTTTCTTGTAATAAAATTGGTCACTTTGCATCTAGATGTCCTACTAGGGTTCCTAAGCACAAACCTAAGTTCTTCAAGAAGGATAAGGAATCTTATTATACTAGTGATGGTGTTTTTGATGAATGTGCAAATGATGAAGATGAAATTGGATTTGTTGCGATTAAGGATGAAGAACTTGTTCATGAAGAGAAAACTTTAGTTTCACATGTGGAAAAAAATTAGAATGGATTATAGATAGTGGTTGCTCTCATCATATGACTGGCCATAAAGACAAGTTTGTTCAACTAAACAAATATAATGGTGGAGTGGTTAGATTTGGTGATAACACTCCTAGATTGATTATTGATAGAGGATCAATCTCTCTTGATAGAAAAATTAACACTGATGATGTTTTGTTCGTTGACCTTAAACATAACTTGTTGAGTGTTGGACAACTTGTAGAGAAGGGTTACCACTTGCAGTTCAAAGATGGGAAATGTACTCTCAGAAGTGAGATAGGAGACTTGATCACATCAAGCTCAAAAATAAGAGGTAATGTGTTTCAATTGATTACTATAGAAGCTAATTGTGACAGTCCCAACCTGTGCTGAGAGGGGAGGGGTGAATCAACACCTATAAAACTTCTTTCAAATAAATATGATGAAGTATACTTATAATTGTATGCAAAGCAGATTCAAGCATAAAATAACATCAAACAATCAATCACACAATGACACCAAATTTATCACGTGGAAGCCCAATTTGGGTGAAAACCACGGTGTGAAGAGACCTCACAAATTTTGCACTCTTCTGAAGTGCGTCCTGTTAGGAGACTTCCATGTTAAAGGACTACAACACACTATTAGATGCGACCCGGTTAAGGGATTTGTTACAATAAAGTCAGTTAGTGCATGCCTTGTTAGAGGACTTAGAACACCTTACAAGATGTCACTTAATTAAGGAATTTAATACAAGGGACCTGTTAAAGTCCACCCAAATACTGGGATTTAACTATTGTAATTGTTAGAAAATAATGGAAGGATTGACCTTTTACAAATGGCTTTGTATAGTCTGATAAGATCTCTGTTATGCTCAACTGACAAACATCACGAATCGTCACAGGTGTGTTCTCGTTTATTGTTGTGCTTCTTTGCAGGCTTCTCTTTCTTCTTCTCTTTTCTATTCACCCTAGCTTTTTCAGCGTACAGGTTCACTCTTTTCTCTGGGCAGAATGAGGGCAACCTATATTCTCAACAGGCAGAAGAATATATAGAGTTCTTGCCCTAATTGCGCCTCTCATGCATTACCTAATTACAAATCTCTTTCGGATACATCACTTGGTGGAGTATTAGTTCACTGAGGAAACATCTGATGCATGCTCTTGCTTTATCTGCTTTGTGAAGAAAACAATAGATGTGTGTCAAGCCCCTTTCCTTCGCAAGAGATAACTCTTTGTTTTAAAGTCACAAACTTCGGCTTTAAAACTTTTAAACACGCCTCAAACCGATCACCATGTTAACTCAAAGTCTTCCGGATTTAGTGTAGTAAATCCCGGTCAAAGAGTTGGCTTAAACAGATAGTTGACTATGACTTCCCCGATTCATCTTTTCCTACTGAAGTCTTCTCTTGATCGGTTGAGATCCTCATGTTGTGAACAGGTAAGAACTTTGACCTGTCACTTTTCCTTCCTAAGCTTACCAGTTGCACCTTTTCCTCGGTTGCATAGTCGACACCGGTTGTATCCCGGTCCTCGGTTGAATTCTTCTCTTGGTTGTATCCTTTACTCGGTTGCTGATGCACTTTGCTTAGTGACCGATTGTCTTTTCTTTCTTACATAGTGTCACCGGTTGCCAAACCAATCTATTTGCATACAGATCTCTTTAGATCTTTAGACCTTAGATTGAGATGACAAAACATCTCTTTTCTCTTTCCTTTTTTGCCAATCAATGACAATACTTAATTGCCATGTACCAGTAGCAGGCTTACCGGTTACCATCTCTTAATGCCAACAATCTCCCCCTTTGGCATTGATGGCAAAACCTTAATGGGCAATCATGTCACCAGTCCTATGTGCTTGTATCTCTGTGTTACTGCCACTGCCAGTCATCTATCAATTTATTGCCAAATTCTCCCCCTTTTGACAATAATGCCAAAGACTAGTCAGAAAGACTACCTTTATCTTATTTTCTCCCCCCTCGAGCAACAGTCTTTTTCATCAGTCCAAATAAGATGAGGTGAAAATCCTCTATTGAAGCATAATGAATTGATGATTACCTTTGCAAGTTTACTGAAGATCAAGGAGGGGTATCACCCCTAGTTTACCTCTAAGATACTCAAAAGTACTCTTTGGTAATGGTTTTGTGAAGATATCAGCAATCTTTTCTTTAATGGGAACATACTCCAATCTTACCTATTTGTCTTGTACTAGCTCTCTCAATTAATGATACTTGGTGGCAATGTGTTTTTTCTTAGAGTGCATGACAGGGTTTTTGGATATGTTGATTGCACTGGTGCTATCACAGTAGATTGCAATTGGTTCATGCATTTGTTCTTGGATTCTTTCCATTAGTTGTTTGATCTAGATCACCTCTGTGCAATTGATTGCAGCAACAACGTATTCAGCTTCTGCAGTAGACTTTGAAATGTAGTTTTGTTTCTTACTTGTCCAAGACACAATCCCCCCACCGAGAAAGAATACACTGCCACTTGTGCTCTTTCTATCATCAATATTGTCAGCCTAGTCTGCATCTGTGTAAACCTTTACTTAGAAGCCTCCCTTGTGAGGAAACCACAAGCCATACTCCTCAATACCCTTTAGGTACTCCTCAATACCCTTTAGGTATCTAAAAAAAAATTCACTGCTATCAAATGTGTCTCTTTGGGGTTTGCAGAGAATCTTGCAATTATGCCAACCGCATGTGCAATATTCAGTCTACTGTGTACTGCATACTATAATTTCCCTATAATTGATTGATACAATGTTTCATTCACTTCTTTTGCATCATCTTCCTTTGATAACTTGGGGTTAGTTATCATTGGAGTCCCAACCGGTTTGGATTCTTCAAGTTCAAAAGTCTTAAGAATTTCTTTTATATACTTGGACTGAGAGATAAAAGTACCTTCATTTATTTGATGGGCATGTAGTCCAATGAAGAATTTTATGGCTCCTATCATAGACATTTCAAATTTTTTCTTCATTTCTTCAGCAAAGGCTTTGCTCATCCTATCATCTCCTCCAAAGACGATGTCATCCACAAAGATTTCAGCAATCAAGTTCCCATCTTTTCTGGTCTTGAAATACATGTTGTTGTCCCTGGTTCTTGTGAATCCTATGATCATGAGGTATGAATGCAACCTCTCATACCAAGCCCTTGGAACTTGCTTTAGCCCATAGAGAGCCTTTTTCAGTTTACAAACCATACCACCTTTTTGTGTAGATGTGAATCCCTATGGTTGTTCAATGTAAACTTCCTCCTCCAGTATTCCATTCAGGAATGCAAACTTGACATCCATTTGGTATACTTTTGTATCGTCTTAAAATGGAAGCACTTCCATGATAAGAATGTTTATCCCTCCGAGTAAGTGGTTTGGGGTCATGTCAAATGCCTTGATTAGGTCTTTGCATGGATCTAGCTTTTTCCCCCTGTTCTGCTTCTCTCCCCACCCATTTCTAGCTTTTTCCTGGCACCTGGTCTTGAGAACTTAAGATCTGAGACCTCAGGGTCAAGGTCAACCTCCTAGATCAAAGTCGACCTCGAACCTGACCTAGGGCAGAGTCGACCTCGACCCTGACCCTGGGTCCAGTTTTCAAGTTCTGAAGGTTTCAGGATATCGGGCTTCGAAAAGTTTTATTTTCCCATTTCTGGGTCGGTTGTTTCGAATTTTGGAATGGTAAACTCTTAAATTGCATTTAATCTAGGTCTATTTCTAGGGGTTAAGATTAATTGGGATTTAATTCTCCAATGTCGGCCTCTCTACAAGTTTGTGCCCTAGATCACTATAAAAGGAAGTCTTCCTCTCATTTTCAGATCCACAATCAAGCAATTGCATCCACTTTTCATGATCAAGACATCTACCTCTCAAGTGCAAGCAAGCAAGAAGGATAAGGAAAGCAAGAAAGCATTCATTCATCTTCAAGCATTCAAGCATTCAAGTATTCATCAAGGAGATCCATCGTTAGCCATTGAAGGATTCAATCTCTAAGGAGCCCTCTTGTTGAAGATTTCTCCATCCACATTCATCCAAGCCTCTTCCTATGCTAAGATCCATTCAAGATTGGTGTTGAAGATCTAATGCCATTGATTTGAGACATCCTACATACATTTCTACATTCATTTGGAGCATCCCTACTTGTGGATTCAAGGATTTGAATCCTCGACAAGGATTTCAACATAAGCAAGGTGAATAGTTTCATTTACTTTGTTTATACATATTGTAATTTCATTTACATTTCAAGGTTGATTCCAAACTGGGGTTTGACCAAGGCAAACCCCCCATCCAAACAACAAAAAATTATTTTTCTTACAGGTACAGGTACAGGACAGCAAGTTGCAATTCATATCTGGATACCCTTTTAGGTGAACTTCTGAAATCCGCGAATAGAATTTCAGTCGGAGCTATTTTAGGTAAGGGACGACCTTCAGTTAGAGGTAAGATTGTGCCCCACTATCTGGGTCAAAGTCAACCTGACCTCAGAAAGACAAAAAAAATTTGGGTTTTCTCTGTCTCGGTATTTCCATTCCTAAGAAGGTTGCAGAATTTCCCGAAATTGTGCACAAACATCAGAAATCATCATTCTCCAAATTTGCCCTATTTTGAGGTTAGTATTTTCCTTCTATTAATTTAAGATTTCAAGCATATAGTTTCTGTAGCAAATTATAAGATTTCTTCCTTTCTTCATATTCTCCATTGTTTGATTCATTTGTGCATTGATCACTTTGTGATTAATCAATTTGGATCTCTATTTTGAGAATTTGGATTAGGGATAGGTCTTATATTCCCCTTACAAAGACACAACAATATAATGTAATAAGGGTAAAGATAGATCTCCTACATGTCTTTATCCACCATTACAATTTTGAATTTCTTGTGAGCAGCATAGGCAAGAAGAATTCTTACTCCTTCCAATCTGGCCACAAGTGCAAAGGTTTCTCCATAGTCCAGTCCAACTTCCTGAGCATACCCTTTGCAGACCAGTCTTGTTTTATTTCTTATGACTTTCCCTTCTTCATTCAGCTTGTTCCTGTAGACCCACTTTGTCCCACTGACATTCTTGTCATGTGATCTAGGCACAAGCACCCATGTATCATTCTTTTCTATTTGCTCAATTTCTTCCTCCATGGCCTTGACCCAATTTTCATCTTCTAGAGGTTCCTTGTGGTTTTGGGCTCTATACAAGAGAACAAATAGATATTCTCTCTGGCCTTTTTCTTGGTCAAGACATTTGTATGTTTGTCACCAATTATATTATCAATGAAGTGACATGTGACATACCTTGAGAGAACCGATCTTTGTTCCAGGTCGGGTTCTTCCGGTTGAGCAATTTCTTCATCATGGTTTTGAACAACTTCTTGTTCATCATCATGAGTGGGTTTATTAGCTTCAGGTACAGCCTCCCATTCCAGATGTTTGTTTACATGTTCTTCTCTTTCATCTTCAGTTGTTACTTCATTGAACTCAAAAAGATTTCCTTCATTTTGATCTTGCAGACTTTCATATTCATTATGACCAGTCTTCTTAATTGGTTCTGAATATTCATCAACTTTTACATTGATGCTTTCAATTATTTTTCTCGTTCTCTTGTTCAAACACCAGTAGACTTTTCTTTTGGTAGAGTAACCCAAAAATGTTCCTTCATCACTCTTGGGATCAAACTTCCTAGAGTTCATATCTCTTTTGATGTAACATTTACTACCAAAGATTCTGAAGTAACCTATACTAAGAGTATGATTGACCCATAATTCAGAGGGGGTCTTACCGGTTCCCTTTTTGACTTGGAACTCTGTTCAGTGTGTAGACAACAGTGCTGATAGCTTCTCTCCAGAAGTGATGAGGAAGGTCCTTCTGAACCAATAGGGTTCTTGCATAGTCAATCAGCATCTTGTTTCTTCTTTCTGCTACTCCATTTTGCTGAGGAGTCCTGGGTGCAAATAGTTGTCTCTTTATGCCATGTTCCTCACAGTAGTGAGTGAACTCTTGAGAAGTGTATTCACCTCCTCTATCTGATCTCAAACACTTCAAGTTTTTACCAGTCTCCTTCTCCACTCTAGCTTTGTAGAGTTTAAACATGTGAAATGTCTCTGATTTCTCTCTGAGAAAGAGTGTCCACATCATTCTTGAGAAGTCATCTACAAAGAGCATGAAGTATCGGTCTCCGTAGTAGTTATTTATTCTCATCAGTCCACACAAATATGTGTGCACAAGATCTAGAACATTTTCAACAGAGAAAGATTTACTGTTGAAACTTGTTCCTGTCAGTTTTCCTAACTAACAATCTTTACAAACACCTCTGATGGGTTTTGTAATCTCAGGGAGTCCTCTAGCTGATTTATTTTTTCACTTTAACAATACTGTCAAAGTTTATGTGGCAGAGTCTCTTGTGCCACTACCAATTATTGTCTTCTTTGGATATATGACAAATTTTTCTTGATTCTCTTTTGAATGAAGCTATGAGACAGGCTCTTTCCATTGAATTTAGGTAGAACAGATTCCCTTTGCTTTGTCTACCGGTTGCAACATGAGCTCTGGATTGATTGTTGACTACACAGGAACCTTGTTTGAATTCCAACAAGAATCCTTTGTTGTTCATTTGTGCAACACTCATTAAATTGTACTTGAGTCCTTCAACCCAGTACACATCTTCACAGATAGCATCATTTTCGATTGTAATAGAGTCTTTCCCTTTGATGACACAATGAGCATTATTTCCAAAGGTTACTGATCCGTTGTCATTGAGCTTCAAGCTGATAAACTTGTTCTTATCACTGGTCATGTGGTGATTGCATCCGATGTCAATGATCCAATCATCATGCTGATGAGATCTTGAGATAAGTGTCATTTCACTTACCACTGGGCTCTCTTATTTTATTGCAACAAATGCAATTTATGGATCCTAAGAGTCTTCAGATTCATTATATGTGACTCCTTCTTCTGCAAGGTAGCACTCCTTTGCTTTACTCTTGAACTGGTTTCTCGTCTTTGTTTTCATTATCTGGACATCTTACAGCAATATGTCCTATCTTATTGCAAGAGAAACATTTCAGAGGAAGCTTCCCTTTATACTTCCATTTTATTCTAGGAAATCTCCTAGCAATGAGTGTTTCAAACTCATCTTGCTCCATCTCTTCTGAAAGCAGATTCACAACAAGATTACCAATCTTACCGGTAGAGCAGTTACCGGTTTCTCTTTCCTTTTTGGTGGAAGAGATATTGATAGAAGACTTAAAAGCTTCTTCTTGAATGGGTAAGCTATTATCAAAATTACTCAATTCAAATGCAATCAACTTACCGATTAGGGAGTCTAGAGTGACTTGATATGTGGCCATCGATCTGAGCTCTTGAATAGCAGAGATCTTGATGGCATATTGAGGTCTGAGTGTTCTCAGTATTTTGCTAACCACCTCATCTTCACTGAGCTTTCCTGCAATAATTTTGATGGATTTGATCACTTCTTTGATCCAGTCGTTGTATTGTTCAATGTCTTCTCCTTCATTCATCCTCATGTCGTCATATTTTCCTCTAAGGCTTTCAACCTTGGCTCTTTGAACATTTGGGTCCCCTCCATATACCAGTTATAGCTTAGCCCACATCTTGTGAGCAAATTCTACATTCTCAATCTCAGCATAGACATGATCAGGTAACAAGATGGCTATCATATCCATAGTAGCTATATGCTCAATCTTAATCTTCAATTCATCAGGTGTCAGGGTGCTAGCGGGTTCATTATAGTCAATGGTTACATGAGTCCAGTATTGATCACTGGCAATCTTCATGTACAACTTCATTCTGATGCACCACAGAGTAAAACTTTGGTCCTTCCTTTCTCATCATCTTGACTTTTTCTTTATGCAGTTAAGCAGTAAAGAAAATAAATCAGTGCTCTGATGTCAATTCATAGTCACAACCGGTGCTGAGAGGGGAGGGGTGAATCAGCACCTATAAAACTTCTTTCAAATTAATCTGATGAAGTATACTTATAACTGTATGCAAAGCAGATTCAAGCATAAAATAACATCAAGCAATCAATCACATAGTGACACTAGATTTATCACGTGGAAATCCAATTTGGGTGAAAACCACGGTGTGAGGAGACCTCACAAATTCTGCACTTTTCTGAAGTGTGCCTTGTTAGGAGTCTTCCATGTTAAAGGAGTACAATGCACTATTAGATGCAACCCAGTTAAGGGATTTGTTACAATAAGGTCAGTTAGTGTCTGCCTTGTTAGAGGACTTAGAACACCTTACAAGATGTCACCCGGTTAAGGGATTTAATACAAGGGACCTGTTAAAGTCCACCCAAATATTGGGATTTAACTATTGTAATTGTCAGAAAATAATAGAAGGATTGGCCTTTTACAAATGACTTTATATAGCCTAATAAGATCTCTGTTATGCTCAACTAAGAAACATCACTAGTCCCCCCAGGTGTGTTCTCATTTACTCTTGTGCTTCTCTGCACATTCTTCTCTCTCTTCTTCTCTTTTCTATTCACCCTAGCTTTTTCAGCGTACAGGTTCACTCTTTTCTCTTCGTAGAATGAGGGCAACCTATATTCTCAACAGGTAGAAGAATATATAGAGTTATTGCCCTAATTGCACTTCTCATGCATGACCTAATTACATATCCCTTTTGGATACATCACTCCGTGGAGTATTAGTTCACTGAGGAAACATCTGATGCATGCTCTTGCTTTATCTGCTTTGTGAAGAAAATAATAGACATGTGTCAAGCCCCTTTCCTTCACAAGAGATGGACTTCGGCTTTAAAACCTTTAAACGCGCCTCAAACTAATCACCATGTTAACTCAAAGTCTCCCGGATTTAGTGCAGTAAATCCTAGTCAAAGAGTTGGTTTAAAAAGATTGTTGACTATGACTTCATCGGTTCATCTTTTCCTACCAAAGTCTTCTCTTGAGCGGTTGAGATCCTCATGTTGTGAATAGGTAAGAACTTTGACTTGTCACTTTTCCCTCCCAAGCTTACCGATTGCACCTTTTCCTTGGTTGTGTAGTTAACACTGGTTGTATCCCGGTCCTCGGTTGAATTCTTCCCTTGGTTGTATCCTTTACTCGATTGCTGATGCACTTTGCTTAGTGATCAGTTGTCTTTTCTTTCTTGCATAATGTCACAGGTTGCCAAACTAGTTTCTTTGCATACATATCTCCTTAGATCTTTAGACCTTAGATTGAGATGACAAAACATCTTTTTTCTCTTTCCTCTTTTGCCAATCAATGACAATACTTAATTGCCATGTACCGGTAGCAGGCTTACCGGTTACCATCTCTTAATGCCAACAAATTGTTTTGTGGCTAAGGTAGACGATAGTTGGTTGTGGCATAGAATATTATGTCATGTTAATTTTGACAACATTGTGAAGGCCAATAACACAAATGCAGTCAGAGATCTGCCAAAGATTATCAAGCCTATTAACACTATGTGCAAAGAGTGTGTAATGGGGAAACAAATAAAGAGCAACTTTCAAAGAAAATCATTTTTAGCAAAGGGGAAGATAGATCTGGTGCATACATATCTGTGTGGTCCTACAAAGACAAAGTCCTACTATGGTGAAAGGTATTTCATTCTTTTTGTTGATGATTATTCCAAAATGATGCGGGTTACTTTCCTTAGAGAAAAGTTTGAAGCTTTTGATAAGTTCAAGATTTATAAGGCAAACGTTGAGAATGAGTAAGGTCTGAAGATAAAATGTTTGAGGTCAGATAGAGGTGGAGAATTTATATCTGATGCATTTAATTCATATTGTGAAGAACTGACATATATAGATGGACTTATGCACCTAGAACTCCATAATAGAATGGGATACCAAAGAGAAGGAACATAACCATATTGGATGTTGTGAGGACTATGTTAATTGAAAGCAGTGTGGAACACATGCATTGGAGGGAAGTAGTTAACATTGTTGTCTACACCTTAAACCGCACTCAGGTCAAAGAGGGTACTGGTAAGACTCCCTATGAACTATAGTTTGGTCATACTCCTTCAGTGAAGTGTTTCAAAATTTTTGGTAGCAAGTGTTATATCAAAAGAGATGATGAAATAGGAAAGTTTGATGCAATGAGTGATGAAGCTATTTTTCTTGATTATTCCACCAAAAGTAAGGCATATAGATGTTTCAATCTGATATTGGGGAAAATAATTGAAAGTGCTAATGTGAAGATTGATGAGAAGTTTTTGATTCAAGAAAGGATGTATGAATGTGATCAAATCCCTAAGAACAAGATTGAGAATAAAGAGGCAGGACAAATTTTTGAGATTGATAATGATGTACAGGTTTGCTTAAATGAACAAAAGGAAGTTCCTAGAACACCAAGATATGTTTTGATGAACCATCGTGAAAATCAAATTATTGGTGATGCTAATAAAGGTATGACAACAAGGTCTAAGGCTAGAAATGTGTTCCGTTTAATCTCACAAGTTGAACCTAAGACAACTAATGAGGCTTGTAAAGATGAATCATGGATTAAAGCAATACAAGAAGAGCTGGATCAGATAGAGAAAAATAGCACTTAGAAATTGGTTCCTAGGCCTAAGGACAAAAATGTGATTGGAACCAAATGGGTTTTCATAAACAAAATGAATGAAGAAGGCACAACTGTGAGGAATAAAGCTAGACTAGTCTACAAGGGCTATTCACAACAAGAAGGTATAGACTTTGAAGAAACATTTGCACCTATTGTGAGATAAGAGGCAGTAAGATTGTTCCTTTCTTATGCAGCACATAAATATTTTAAGGTATATCAGATGGATTTGAAGTCTACATTCTTGAATGGTAATCTTAAGGAAGAAGTATACATAGAACAAGTTGATGGATTTCTTTTGACAGAAGATGGCGACATGGTTTGCAAGTTGAAGAAGACCTTGTATGGACTAAAGTAGGCACCAAGGGCCCGGTATGCTCGGCTTGATAGGTATTTATTGCATCTTGGTTTCAGAAAAGGTAGTGCAGATAGTAATCTATATTTGAGAACTAGTACAGATGCTATTTTGATTATTGAGGTATTTATGGATGACATTATCTTTGGAGGTAATGATGAGATGAGAAATAAGTTTTCTAAAGAAATGAAAAGTGAGTTTGAAATGTTAATGATTGGTGAAATGAAATTCTTCCTTGGTTTGTAAATAATTCAAAATAAATATGGTATTTTTATCTCACAAACCATGTATCTTAAGGAGTTTCTAAAGAAGTTTGGAATGGAGGATTATAAGCTTGTTGGGACACCTATGGTGTTTGGGTGTAAGCTTCCAACTACTGGTGAATCTAAAAGTTTCTTTAAGACAAAGTACAGGTCCATGATTGGAGGTTTGCAATACTTAACACACACTAGGTCAAACACAGAAAGTGTCGTTGGAATTGTTGTGAGGTTCCAAGCTGATCCTAAGGAGACTCATTTTATTGTTGTTAAAATGATATTCAGATATCTAAAAGGAACAGTAGAATATAGTTTATGGTATGACAAATCCGATGATTTCACATTGCATGCTTATACTGATGCAGATTGGGTAGGAAGTGTAGATGACAGGAAGAGCACTAGTGGTGGAGTCTTTTTCCTTGGAAAAAGGTTGGTCTCTTGGTTGAACAAAAATAAGGATTGTATAGCTCAATCTACTATTGAGTCAAAGTATGTGGCTGCTACCATAAATTGTACATAGGTTGTGTGGATGAAGAAAATGTTAAAGGACATAGGGGTAATCATTCAAGAACCTGTTCTAATTCATTGTGATAATACAAGCATAGTGAACATGTCAAAGAATCTTGTTATGCATTCAAAGACTAAACATATTTTAATCAAATATCACTTTTTGAGAGACAAGGTTGCAAAAAAAGAAGTCAAATTGAAGTACATCAATACAAAGGAGAAAATAGCAGATATATTCACCAAATATTTTCCAAAAGATACCTTTGAATATCTTAGAGGTATGCTTGGGGTGAGAACCCCTCCTTGTATGAAATGGGTGATGCAGGAATGCATCAGTCCAGTAGTTATCAGAGCTATATCATTCACTAGACTTGATGCTTGGATGCACTCCTCAGGGGGAGTGATCGCAAAACATAACAGAGCACTTGGGTGATCAAGCACCTAATTTGTTGCAAGCATGAAGATTTTAAAAAGCTACACCTTACTGAGGTGGGATGTGTAGAGATGGAGAAAAAGAAGAAACTTAGCACCCTTTGTCATTGAGGGGACTGTTATAGATGAAAAACCCTTATTATATTAGGGGGAATGTTGAAGAGGTCATTAAGAAGATCTTTTGGGTTGATGGTTTTTCACATATGTATCCATCAAAGCTAAAGGGGGAGATTATTGGAAGTGTTGTTGTTCGAGGTGTTGATATTCATATTTTTTCATTGATGTCAACACATGTTTCAGTTGGTTTCATTAGATAGATTGGTTATGACAGGACCAACAATGTTTGACATAGTGGTATGGATATTGTACGACATTCTAAGATATGCAAGATTATATTTATGATGAAGGATGTGTGTAGACCTTATGTCTAAAGTCGCAGGTCATTGTATATTCTTCTACATGAGTTGTGATTGTTTTGGTGAAGATTGGTCAGAGTGCAATAACAGGAGATTATGACAGAGATAGTCTTTGAGTTTTCAGGATAACTTGGATGTGAGCATGAATTGTGGTATGCAAGTTTGAGGCTTGACATAATACACATGGAAGAACATTCGGTGAGATTCTTGGGTCTTCGGGATCTAGGTGATGTCAATTGTGGCATGTGGACTTGTGAAGATGTATTTAGGGCTGACCAGAGGAGATAAAATGTTCAGAAGGTTTCTAGAGTAGATTGTGGATCTTGGCACACATTCGATGATTTTTATTTGTTGTATACTTGTTTAAGATACCATATGTATCTTAGCAAGGTTCTATGTATTTATTTTTGCATTAGAGAAGTCGTAACATGCCGACCTAATTGCTTGGTATAACTTGTATAAATGAAAGTCATTCCTTGAAGTTATTAGAGTGAAATGGGTGTTGTGAACTTGTTGTTTGAAGGTCTGTTGGACGTAGAGCAGAGGTAATTCATTAAGAACTTCATTGGAACTGTTTGGGCAAAGCTAGTTGTTGAAAGTCAATTCATTACTATTATTGTATACTCTTATACATTTATTTGGACAATGGATTTAGAAGGTGGGTTTAATCTTCAGATGGTGGATTTAACCTTTACTTTGAGTAGTATGCTCAGGCAGTCAGCCTATCCTTGTAATCAACTCCTAATAGGGTTGGAAAGACTCCTAACATGGTCTTTCCTTTAACAAGGACTTGTACTGAATGTAATAATCAACTCCTAACAAGGCTAGGTCTCGTAACAGAGACACAATATTTTAGTGCATTAGTGCATCATTAGTGGGTTCCTTCCCCATCGGGGGTTTTCTCTTAACATGGTTTTTCTTGACAACAATTTTTTGTGTTATGGTGTTTTGATTTTTTTATGCTCTTATGATTACATTAATGTTTCAGTTTGTTTAAATTAATCAGTTTATAAACGAATTTAAGTTTAAGATTTGACACACAACTGATTCACCCCCCCCCCCCCTCAGTTGAGTTGGTGCATTGTTATTGCTAACAAGAAAATTAACGTGTGTTGCAGTTATGATCTGCCATTCAAAAGTTGCAGCACCTACTTTTTAAATTCATTTCATAGACTATGATTCCCTTATAGACAAATTAATTGTATATGACTTTAATGTAACTTCTATGTGCTACTGTACATTAAAGATATTCTTAATATCAGTTTATCATATAATTTGAGTACTTACTTCTATGTTACAAATTGAAACATGGAAGAAAATAAACAATTGAGCACAAGAAATACATAAGATATACATTAGAGAAATACAGTGTAGGAAAACTTTGACATTGAAATAAGGGTGTGTCTCCTTATGTCAACTGAATCAACATGATGTCTTGTGGAAGATTGTTTAAAAAAGAAATAAAGATCCTTCTAAACGTGCTTGTGTTTCCCAACCCAAGTCAAGGGTGTTCAGAATGCTAAGACGAGGCCTGAGGTTGCATAGGTGACCTTCCATGTTTGTTTTGTTTAGCATTCTTGTTGCAGCCTCAGTGTACAGGGTTTATGGTCCCTTCAAAGTGATCTTTGTGTTGGTAGTATGGCTACATTAGTTAACTGATTTTAGGTCCTTCCCAAACCTACTTGCCTATTAATTTGTTATAGGTTGTGCTTTCATTGATATTTCATCAGTTATTTTGGATTTCCAAGTTTCCATCAAAACCTATTGTTTTACCCTTCTAATTAAAACCAACAAAATTATAAGTCAATTGATCTCGGGGAAGCTCTAAAAATATTATAGGATTTATAGGTATAATTACATTCTCTCATGGAACCTACAAAAATATTATGATTGATACATCTAACTCCACACTCTCATGGAGCTTCCAAAAATATCATGCAATTGAACATCTCCATACTCTATTGGAATGGATGCACCATTCCATAACTAACTCTATGCAAATATTTGATTCCATACTCTCATAATATTGTCTTCTAAAAACTCCCTTTACATATTGTTACTTGATTAGAATGCATGCACCATTGCATAACTAACTCTATGAAATGAGTGGTTGTCATTCTATTGATTTGGAAGATCCCAATGAGTATATTTGTCCATACATTCGATTGTTATGATAACATACAAAAATTGAACAAATAAATAACCTCAATAGTCAAAGTTAAAATGCTTAATCTTTTCATGCAACCTTTTTTTAAAAGGAAGATGAGCTCTAGTAGGGTTCCATTGAGTTTAATGTGGGCTTGGAATCTTGGTGATTCTCTAGTTTTGTTTTGTCTTTTTAGAGGTTTGGATGTTATCTTTGAGGCAATAAATCTCAATGTGTATTAAAAGAGGGCATGCAAGACCCACAAAACTCCATTTTAATTCCAGAAGTGGTTGGAAAATAGATCATTTTCCCATAGAATCTTTGAAGGCTAGGAAAGGGAGTTTAACTCAAATTTTGAGTTGAGACTTTTGGAAGACAATGTTCATTTACTAGCTACTTAAAATCCTTGCTTATGAGTTTCCGGGAATGCAAGTTTTTGGCTACTTAAAAGCCTTGCCACAAGATCTTTGGAGGATATGAGTTTTCATTATGATCCTGAAGGCTTTTCATTTTCACAATTATACAAAATGGATGTGGAGTTGATTTTCTAGGGCAGTTAGTATTTTTTGAGGAATGTTGGATTGTTCATGAGAATTAACATGTTGGATTAAAAATATATGAGAAACACACATGAAACCTCTATTGTAGATTTCACAATATGCCTGAAACCTCTATCGTGGATTTCACAATATTCCCTTCCACATAAACTTTGCTTTGAACATTAACTTCACAATATACTCTTCCATGTATGTATGTATGTACATGTGTGTGTGTGTATTTATGTATGCATGCATGTATGTATGTGTACTATCCTAAAAATTCAGCACCCTTATTAGGTGCTCAGTTTTATCCTCGTTTTATCATTTATGGATTCCCATATTGATTTCATGTCCTTCTAGCCCTTTTGCATCTTTCAAATCAACATTATTTGTTCAAAACTCGAGAATGGCTCTAAGTTCTATGCATGATTTCCCATTTTCCATCCTATCACCTAATTCATCTTCCATCTAGGTCCTTTTACATTCATTTTACATTTAGGGATTTGCCCTAATTTCTCAGCGGACCGAAGCTTTCAAATCCCCTTCTTGACACACAACTCTAGGTCTTGAGAAAAATTTGAAAATATTTTCTTTGGCAAGGCCGACCTAAGTCATCCTTATCTTGGGCTAGGCTGACCTAAATCATCCTTGTCCTGGACTAGGCCGACCTAATTCATCCTTGTCCTAGACTAGGCCGACCTAAGTCGGTCTTGTCCTAGACTAGGCCTCCCTAATTCAGCCTTGTCCTAGGGATTTTCAATGTAGTGGGCTCCAGTCCGAATGCAAGATTATTTTTCTCCTAGGTTCTTAATTGGGGTTGGCCTCGTGAAATCTGGGCCCCGAAATGTGTATAAAAGGAGACCTCTCCCTCTCATTTTTACATCCATTACACATCTACAATTCATGATTAAGAGACATCCACATGCAAGCTATCATTGTGAATTCAAGAGATTCAAGTCCAAGGAAGCCATCAAGCATTTCAAATATTATTGTTCTTCTCTTTCTTCCTCAATCCAACATTGTGACAAACTACAACTTTCATCATTCAAGAGTTTGGTTTCATGATTTCCTATTGGGTTTTCGTGGACTCTAAGTTATTGCATTAATACTTGTGATCGTCTCCAAAGAGGCATTGCATCATTGAGGTATAAGGTGATTTATGTTTTAGATCTAGATTACATTTCCTTATGCAACTTCAATTTCATTTCAAGGTTAAATATTATACAGGTGTTTGACCAAGGCAAGTCCCTTTCTACAACAATTTCCCCTTCTTTCTTGTGTGCAAGAATAGGTGGCGGAGTCTCAGATTTGGATTTTTAGAGTTACATAACCAATAACAAGTCCTCTACAGATTTTACTAGTTTTTAGGTCTCCAGGACTAGGCCGACTTGAGTTGGCATAGTACTAAGAATCTACAATTCTCATAGTCGGAAGATACAGGCACCAGAGTCCTAGATCTAGAACTATTTCTATTTCTAACAGCTCTGTGACGGTATAATCTAAATCTAAATTTCACTTGTTCCCTCCTAACTTTTAAGGTGAGTTATTTCTTTCCATTTTCCTCTAGCATTTATTTTTATACATCAGAACTGATCTTTCTAGCCATCATTTCCTTTATCATATCATAAGTTTCTTTCATACACTTACATATCATAATCACACTTTATTCAATAAGGAATATCCAAATCACCCTTTTACCTAGATCTTTCATTAGTGCCCATTTATCCTTTTTGAGTTGTGCTAATCAAATTTGTTTAAGGGTGGGTTTTTATTTCAATACACAATATGATTTGGTGAGTGATCTACATCCTATCATTTCTCACCATTTTATATTGTACATTTTGGTGAACCTGACTTATAACATTTCTATTTGGATTTTGGTGTTAGATGTCATTTCTATGCATTTAGATATCTAGATCTACTTTGTATGCATTTATATCATATTGTTACATTCAATGCATTTGGATATTTTGGTGGTTACATCCTCCTTGTCTATATTTACTTTGTATGAATTTTAGACCTTCTTTTCATACATTACAATATTGCATTCTTAGCCACTTAAATCTAATACACATACATTCATAGATTTATCACATTCTTGCATTTCATGTTTACATGTTTCAAAAAAAATACAAAAAAATTTCATTTCATAGTCACATAGATCATTTCATTTCTTGTTTATGCCCTTACATGGAAAAATAAGCATATACTTTCATATTTTTTTCATTTTCCATTATGAATATTTTCTATAGGTTATTCTCTTTTTGTTCCCCTAAGGACCCTCTTCATGAGGATATATTAAGCCAAGCCAATAATCCTTATCTTCATGATCTCCTATTTGGGATGAGCCATTACAAGATAATGTTGATTATTCTCTTAATATGTATTTTCCCCATGAGGATGTCATTCATCCCCTTGAGGACACTTTACCTTCTATTCATCTCCCCTCAACCAATAATGACTTAATAAGTAATGATCCTTCTCCTATGATATACCCCCTTTAGGAGGATATCTTAGCACAAGAGGAATACATCATAAACACTTTTATCTATATCACATTGCCTTTATTTGGCACTCCTAGAGATGAAGCATCAAAGGAAGTCCCTAATCCATAGTCTAAGAACATCTTGGAAGAAGAGGATAATATCGTTAATCATTTACTTAATGCTCTCCCTTGTAGTGATGAACCCATGAACAATCAAAAACTTGATCAAGTCAATGTTGTTGTTCAACCTATGGTAGTCAACAAGCCTATGATAACTATCAAAGGGTGAACTTAGCTGAATTCATTCCAAACACCTAACAAACCTATGATTACTGTTAAGTGTTATCCTAACCATTCTTCTCAAACTTTCACTACACTAGTGATTATGGTTAAAGGATATAATCCACAAAGTTCTTTTCAAACTCCAAATAAGCCAATTATAATCGTGAAAGGAAAATCTAGTAGTCCTTTTGAGTTTATTAAGGATTATCATGTGGTGGCTCACACCTATCATACAAGAAAAAATCCTCGACCTACTAATCAAGTTGTTCCAACTTATCTTCCTCCTTCTCAATCTGTGCTTCCTCCTCCACCCCATATTCCTCAAAATCTTGGAAAGGAGTATGACTTAACAGGACAACTCCATAATACCCCTACCAAGAATTCTCTTTGGAAACTTCTTCAAACTTCTCCTACATATCATGAAGCCTTGCAAAAAGATTTAACTACTCTTCCAACCCCACTAGCTAATCAAGAAAACATCAATTCCTTTTTGCAATGCATGCATGCTATGTCCCAACTCAAATTATGTTTACTCAAGATGATTTACCTTATAAATAAATTCAACATCAATATGATGCTCTTATGGTTTGTGTCCTTATCAATGGTAATCTAATTAAAATAAATTTAATTTATAATGGCCCAGGAATTAATGTTTGTAGTATGGACATGTTGAAAGAGATCAAAGCTGGTATTTCAACTATTAAACTTGATTCCATTCCTATTCATGGCTTTGACAATATTTCTAAGAAAATATTAGGCATTATCACAATGCATATTAAGGTAGGTCTGGTTATTCTAGACACTCCCATTCATGTGATGCCTGGACCTCTTAATTATGACCTTTTGGGAAGACCTTGGTTACATGTTATGCATGTTGTTCCTTCAACTCTTCATTGAAAAGTCAAGTTTATGTACAACAATTTTATGTACACACTTATGACAAATGAGAGACTGAATAGTTATTTGAATACTGAATCCAGCAATAAACCTGTGTCTATTGAAGAAAAACAAGATCAAGAACCTAAAGATGATCCTCCTTCTACTAGTGTCCTTTTAGATGACAATTAGGGATCCCTTAAACCCAACTTATATTGGAGAATAGAAAGTCTCTACATTGAACCTTAAACAATCTAAACCTAACAATGAATCAAAAACCACAACTCCTCTTCCTGATGAGCTTAGTAACAATTGTTTTGCTTCTTCCATTCCTAAAAATTGTAGTCTTGGTGCTTCGCCTCTGTGAGCATCACCTAGATCCAATGAGTGCTAAGTGTTCCATTCATTCTCATGAGAGATGGGTTCATGTGAACCACTACTCATGAAACATGGTTCAATGAGTTTGACTCAAAAAAACTACATAGTTGAATCCTGATATCAATATCACAATTTGACTTACTGTGGAAAATATCTCCTACTTATCAAATCTTTAAAACCTAATGAAGATTACATTGTGACCTAGGAGGCTCCATTAACTATTTTTGATATGGCTTCTCATTATGGCCCTAGTTATAATTTATTAGCGAAACATGGATTCAATGGGATTGGATGTGGAAAATATGAACAAGGAATTCAAGTGCCCTTAGGAAAGGAGGGGCATGAACATTCTTATGGATTAGGGTTTAATTCTCACAAGAAGCCACAAACAATTATTGTAAACACCATTGTGAATCACAATTCTAAACACGGTTTAGGATGTGCGCAACAAAGCATTGAAAATAGTGAGAAACCTATTGAAGCATTTGGTTTCGAGTCTCCTTATTTGTCCAAATCATCTCCTTCCTCATCTAACACTTCTTCTACATCTACCTTTAATCAAGAAATTATTTTGCCTAGCCTTCTTCATGCTAAGGTGATTACTCGGCCTAAACAAAAAAAGAAGTGTAGTCAAGATCTTATGAATCTTCCTTTTTACATGTATCACCAATATCATGACCACTCTACTAATGAATTTCACACCTTACACTAGAAAATTAAACAACTCATAGATAATGATGTTATTCACATATCATGTCACAATGAGTTATTTTTCAATCCCAATTTCTTTGAGTAACATCTAACTCCCTATTATGTTACTCCACACTATGTAACAATGTTAACGTATTCCTTGGGGGCTCATTGTCATGCATAGTGTGATCATACTTTGTGAGTAGAATAATAGGTCTTCTTTATCCTTGTATCTACACTTGGGGGGCAAGGGTATTATATCAATCTCTCTCATCCTCTTCAAGGATCCACTTTTCCCTTGGTTGAGTGGCATTTATATATCATGTGACATCCTATATTAAACATAAATATTGGTTTACATTAAGGATATGCATCTTTAATCATAACCTTTTTCATGGTAAATAAATCCCTTACCTTGGAGACTAACAGTGTATCATCCTTCATAAGGATCCCTTTTACACTTCTTGCATGTTATCTCTTTGCATTTTTCCCTTCCATGACCTCATAGGAGCTGTGAACTCTTTGGTTTGGATAGGGTATTACTTGTAGATACTATCTTAACTACTTTATCCTTGTTCATCATTTCCTTAAGATGAAAAAATAGTACTTATTTTTTTATCTTAAGGGGGAATACATACCCTCCTTATTGCATATATTTTGATCATGACAGAGACAATACACTAGCATAATACAATTTGCTAGGACCAATTACTCTCCCTCTTTCACATTTTTAGAACTAGGTTGACTAGCATAATACATTTGTCTAGACCATTTGACCTACCCTTTAAGCATGGAAGGAAGAGTACACTAGCATAATACAATTTTTTAGGGTTTGGTTACTCTCCTTTTTCACATTTTAAAGATTGGTTGTGTTGGAATTAGGAGAGATAGGTACTGAGAGGGGAGGGGTGAATCAGTGCCTTCAAAAACTTTACTTGTAAACCTTTCATATCTATAGCTATAAACAGTGATAACCGATCAAAATAACTTGAATTTAATTGAATGAATCAATCATCCACTTAAATTAAGTAAGTAAACATCATTAAATCAATATCACAATCACATGACACAAGTATTTTGGTAATGCAGAAACCCTTGTTAGAAGGTAAAAACTACGGTGGGGATGACACCCACAAATTCTTCACTACTGTAGATAGAAAAGGTTTGCCTGTTAGGGCTACAAGTTTTGATCACTTCTGGTGATCTCACCCTATTAGGAGTGACATGTTAGATCGGCTAGATCTACCTAGTTATAGGATTTTAACAACACTAATGAAGTGTGCACTCGGTTAAGAAATTTACATAAGACTATTAAGTCTACTTTGTTAAGAGATTTTATCCAAAAACTCTATTACAATTGTCAAAAAGCAATAGGTAAATATCTACTATTTGACACTCAATTGTCTGATATAGATCTATAAGCTCTGATAAAATATCACCTTACTTGTGATGAATCTCTACTCTGAACTACTCGGTAGCCTTTGTTGATTATGCTTAATCTGAATTCCTCTGTACTTGGTTCTGCTATTTTAACTGATGGACTTGAAGATAGGAAAATGCTTCAAGTGCTCCATGATTCATATATCAGTTCACACCAAAAATGATGTGAACACACAAATATATAGTGTTCTATTTTTGCGGCTTTAACAAAATTAGGTTACACAATATAGTCATAACCCTAAGATCTACGGTGTACAATAATAACCTAGATCATCTATTACAAAAGATATACATTGTATTTAATGAATATCATTACATTAAATGTTCCTTGATCTTGGTAAAACATTTTACAAACCGTTGTAACCATTTGCATAGAAGAATGTGCCATTCCTGATTACTATGTTGTTTCCTATGATCCTCGATAAACACTATGTAAACTGATTAGTGTACACTACGATGCTCGGTGTTTACTATCTGTCGGTGTCGGTGTCTGCTGGTGCTCAGTAAACTATTTGTTGCTCAGTATACTGCTTTACCGACTAGTCTGTTCTGCTATATGTTATCGATTAGCTCAATGCAAGTGACCGACCGATATCTTTACACACCTTTGGTACTAATGATAACCTTAAAAAGCTCAATAGAGCTAATAATCTCCCCCTTTGACATTAGTATCAAAACTTTGAATGTATAAAGAAAAAAATTTCTATGTAACTTATATCTCCTTATATCTCCGCCATATACATATACACATCAAAAATTTCTAAGTACTAAGTACTCCCCCTCGGTGCATGCTCCTGGTAATATATGATATACATAGCATCCATGTACATATTTGGCATAATAGCTGATACATTGTTTTCCCCCTTTTTGATAGTAATGCCAAATACAAAATTTAAGTAGTATACTCACAGCTTGTCAAAAATTGACTGATGGGTTTTCTTCACTGACTCCAAGAGGTTTTCTCATTCCTCTTTCAAGTTGGTGAGAGCAATGTGCTCAAGACCGACTTGTGCATGCATGTCAAAGATGTTATCTAACACCAAATTTTCTGGTGTTGCAACTAATAGCTTGGCTTTGACAATATGTGCTTCAAAAAATTTCAGGTACGGAATGAGTTTGGTTTGCAACTTAGTAACCTGATCTGTGAGGTGCACTTCTTGTTTCTTCAAATCTGCTATCAACCGCCGAAGTTCCTGAACTTGGTGAATGTGCTTTAAGAAAGCATGTGGCTCGATGATAGCTGCATTTGTACTCAATTGTATTTCTGCTTCCAATCCTTTGATCTTTTCACTGACTTCAACAATGAAGGTGTCTGTAGTACAAAGTTTTAATAAATATTGACAAATTGTCTGGGTGATGGATTTTATTTCAATAATTACCTCAGATAATTTGACCTTTTGTAATGCCACTTCTAGGCTGATTTTCTCTGCTAATTTGTGTTGTATTCTGGATTCTGCCCTTTCTTCAATTCATTTATCTACATTAGTGTCTGGGGCATTGATCTTCTCGACAAGTGTAGCAAGTTGATCTATGATAGGTGTATCCTCATCAATATTTATCTCAGGTACTACCTGTTGGAGGATATCTCACACATCAGTTAATACTTCTTTTTGTTTGTGCTCTTGCTTCAACTTCTCTTGCGCTGCCTTCCTTGAACATAATTCCCCATATTTACTCAAGTCTTTGGGGCTTAGGGTCCTCAGGTCACACTCAGGGATAATAATCACTTCATCTAGGGTGACCGGCCCTTTTCCTTTCTTCTTCTTCTTCTGTGCTAGAGGAGATTTCTTCTCAATAATAGCAATAGATCTATCTCTAGTCTTCGAAATATCCTTCCTTGTTAACACGTGTTCTTCCTTCTTCTACTCCTCGGTAGTTGTAGTCTCGGCTGATATTGTAGGAGTCTCGGTTGTAGTGTTTAGTGGGATCACCTATGTTTCCTTTGCTTCTTTTGTTGCCTTTGCCTCGGTGGAAGGTGCCTCTATATGTGTAGGCTCATCTATTTTTGCAGGTTTCTCTATGTTTTGATCCCCTATGATATCTTTGTTTTGCTCAGGATCTGAGCCATCAGGTTGTACTTGGGAAAGAATTTTAGCTGCTTCGGCAAGTACATGAAGTTCACCCGGTAGTGATGTAAATAGACATTCAGTGTCTAGTGCTTCATCTTTATTTGGTGCAATATTTAAATGTTCATCATCTTGGTCATCGGGATCACCATTTTTTATGTCTACAATGAGTACATTGTCATCGGTTTTCTTCTCCAGTTGAATTTCAACTTTATCTGGTGCATCCTGTGAAACATTTATTTCTTCCTTGTCCTCAGTTATATCAATTGCCTCGGTAACTAATATACCGGTATTCTTTGATTTCTTTGTTGTTCCCTCATCAATACAAATACCTTTACCTTTAGAATTTTGTCTCTTCTTAGACAAGTTCAAGAATGCTTCTTGCTTAGCTTTTTCTTCGGTCTTCAAAATTGATGTCCATATAGAATCAGTTGTGACATCCATATCTACTACATTGTCATCCATGATCATTAAGGCTCTATTCTTGATCATAAAGTTTTCTTGGTATTTGGTCAAGTATTTACTAACTTCTCCAAAGCTTAAATGTGCGGCTACCCGAACTAGAGAGCGTTCTCTCTTTCTCTTCTTGGTGTCTAGTGCAACAGCCCATTTTTCAGTAATTGTATCATCTAATTTCTTCGGTAATGCACAGGCAAACTCCATTGGAACTTTCTTGAATTTTATCATCATTTGGATGATAGCCTCTTCAATCTTGGTTTGATCTTCTTTTGACATTTTGTCAAATCTATCTAGTAAGGGATCAGTGAGGTCTCCATGTTCAATTATGTCCTCAATAATTTCATCTATTGTTTTGGCCTTGTTACTAACCACTTTGAATTGATTGACATCATCCTCTATCTCTGTATCCTTAAGATCTTCCTTATTTCTTATGAATTTTTGCCTTTTCTTTGGTGCTTCAACTACAGCCTTGTTCTTTCTCTTAATGTATTTCTTTGTTGGTGTAGCTACTCTTCTTTTTGTTACTTTCTTTGCTTCTTCCTTATCGGTAAGTGGTGTTGTAGTTGATGGTCGTGTCTTCATACCTTCATGTACAGGTGACTGCTTCTTTGTAGGAATTTTAGGTGGAGGAACCAGTGTAGGATCTACTTCTTTGTCGGACTCAGTTTCCTCACTATCATATGGTTTGTTAGCTAATTGTAACTGACCTTCACTTGCCTATTCAACCGGTGTCCCTTCAGATGTGTCAGACCCATCTCCATATTTAACAATGAGATTTTTCTTCATCTTCTTTACCTTTCTAGTTATTTTACCGGTCTCAATATTTTTTGAGATTCTAGATTTGGCTTCTTCATATACTCCGAACCTAGTGGCAATGGGATCTTTGGGTAATGCAAGCAGTGCATTGATAGATTTCAGTGTGAAATCATGGTTTATTTCATATCTCATCGGTGCCAACCATTTTATCCTAGGCTCAACTGCTTTTATCAAGGTATAATCGGTGTTGACCACAAAACATATGTCATTCTCAAATTTCTGAACTAATTTTCTCAGAATTCTACTTCTTTTATGCATTTTAGATTGAAATTATGTGAAGTATGCATTAAACTCTACATTCAACTTATCTCCTAACTTATTCATCATTTCACCAATCTGTTTTGTTATCGATACATCCGGTATCCAATTTACTTTACCGGTGCCAGGCACATACTTTTATAAATAGAAGAATATGCATGCAAGTAGAGATCCAAACTTACATGTGTTAGACTTATTTTTCCTTATGGTCTTCATATTCTCCTGAAGTTGATGAAATAGTACCTCGACAAGATCAACCTGGTGACCTTTTACTACAATTTTGTGTGCCATGTCTACTGTGATGTAGGGTACACTATTGAGTCTGCTCGATTGAATAACTTGTACCTGATCACATGTGTTGCAAATTTGACTATTGGGTCCTTGATTGTCAAAATCTTCAATGCCCGACCGTCCCATTGTGCTCCAGTGTATTTCTCAACATCTGGTTGTGAAGAACTATGGAAAGCCTTAGCTTTGTTGGTTGTAGGGAGCCCAGTAACCCTACTGATTATTTTCTTATTGACCTCAATCAGTTTATCCAGCTAGAATTTGTCATTGTGATACCTACTCAAAATGATTCTAATCCAATCCGATTTAACTGATTGCGAAAAGTGTATAAAACATGATAACCCTAATTCCTCAATCTTCTTGTAGTCTGATTTCATTTTTCCATCGGGGCCACAGAGTAGTTGATATGCTGCAACAATTTCAAAGTCTCCAACTTCTCCGATTTTGCAATGAATATAAGACCTTACGTCTTATGTCAATAAAACCCTTTCTAGTATGCTCGAAAATGCACCCATTGTATCTATTTATGTTGCAACCTTAGGATGTGGCTTAAACTTTGGCTCGTCAAAATTTTCCCTAATGATTAGATTAACTTCCTCTTCAACACTTTGAGTTTTGCTTACAGACGATGTAGATGCCATAAATTAATTCTAGTGTTTCGGCAAGCAACAGGATAAGAAGTGTTTGATCACAAATGAACTTACTCGGTATCATGAAGAGTGATGTCGATTCGATCTAGCATAGCCTTGAATCCTTCAAAAAATCTTTTAGCTCGAACTCTGCTCTTTGAATTCTTTGCTCTTCGAAATCGCATTGTAAAAATGAACTCTATTCCCGTGTATTTATAGACTTTCGATGTTCCCGCTCAAACTTTTATGCAATAAATGCTCGATCTAACTTTCGGTACGAAACAACTGTCAGCTCGGTGATAACTAAAATTTTCATTCGCTCAGTTAACATAGAATTTCTTCATTGGTTGATACAAGTGCTCAGTTAACCTTAGATAGTGATTACCGATGGGTAACCAACTCTCGGTCTCTCTTTTTCTGACTATATAACATTGTTAGCTCATGACAACTAAACCATAGTGCATCTTTATTCATGCTGATTTGGTATAAGAACATTGTGCATAAGGAACTGTATGTAAAATGTGATCTTTTGAAATGTCAGTTCCATACATACCTATTTCACTTTAAGTGGAGGTATCGATGTCACCCAATCTAGTGGACAAGGTTTCACTGACAACATTACTTGACTCAGCATTCTCATTAGATGCCTTCTTCCACATAGTGTTCCTTAACTTCATGGTATCTACAATAGTATATCCACTTTCAAATATATGGTTCTCTTCTGGTGCTCGGTCTCTACAGTTCTTGCTTAAATGACTGACCTTATGGTAGTGCATACAAGCCATCCCAGTGTTTGTCCAGCTTCTTGATTGTCCGATCCAACTCTTTCTATAACAATTTTCTACAATGTGTCCATATCTACCACATACAACACAGTTAGTCCATGTATTATAATCCCAAACATAAGAGTTACCTTGTCTCTTTGGCTGATATGGCCTGCATTGTGGTTTCTCCTTAGGTGTCCAGACTTGTTTCATTTTCACCTTACAGTCTCGTGCAGTGTGTCTATGCTTGTTACAAGTATAGCATATTTTCTCCATAGTGGTATTATTAGCAAGATCATTTTTCTTAGCTCTACACTCATAAGCAGGATGTCCAAACTTTCCACAGTAATAACAATATCTATTAAACTTAGGAGTGACAGGAGGTTTACCTTGTGCTTTGCTTCTACACACATTAGATGTATGTCCTAGTTTTCCACAATGATAACATGCCAACACTTTAAGTTTCTGATTTTGATTGATGTTGATTTGTTCATCTTGTTGTGATGATTCTCCTTCACCGGTGTAGCCTATACCGGCTTTACTTCCAAATCTTCTCTGATTAGTTAAGAAGTCATCAATGTTCTTGGAGCTATCCTTGGTAAGTTTCTTCATTTCATTTTGCTGCTGTTGATTTTTCACTTAATTTCTCAGCTTCTCATTCTCTTCTTTGAGTCTTGCAACATCTTCTAGTTTTCTTGACAATTCTGCATTCACTCGGTTTACCTCTTGATTCACAGTCATCACTTGATTAGTTACTTGGAAATGTCGGTCAGTGAGTCTTTGTATCTCACTCTCTTTAGTTTGAAGTTGTTCACTCATTTGTCTTCGATCATCAATTGCCAGATTTCTTTCTTGCTCGGCTTGTTTTGCTTTGTTCATTGTTTCTACCATTCTCACCATCTGAGATTCTTGACCGATTTGTAGTGCTTTCACTTGATCAGTTAAATATTGATTCTTTTCAGATAGATCAGTGATTATGCTTTCAGATCCATCGGAGATGCTTCCAGAACTAGATCCAATATGCTTGAATATGTCATCAATAGGTTCTTCATGGTAACTGATTTCATTCTGTAGTATAGCTAGGTTCTTCCTTTCATCCAATAATTTCTTTAGTCCTTCCTTGGCTTGCTTATACTATTCCACAAACATTTGCATTTGTATCTTCTGATTCTCAATATTCTTGTCAAGCTTGTATCTCTCCATGACTTAGATATTTACCCTTCAGTGGTTAAACTGTTCAATAAGAGAACTGTGCTCTGATACCAATTGTTGGAATTAGGAGAGATAGGTACTGAGAGGGGAGGGGTGAATTAGTGCCTTCAAAAAATTTACTTGTAAACCTTTCAGATCTATAACTATAAACAGTGATAACCGATCAAAATAACTTGAATCTAATTGCATGAATCAATCATCCACTTAACTTAAGTAAGTAAACATCATGAAATGAATATCACAATCACATGACACAAGTATTTTGGTAATGTAGAAACCCTTGTTAGAAGGTAAAAACTACGGTGGGGATGACACCCACAAATTCTTCACTACTGCAGATAGAAAAGGTTTGCCTGTTAGGGCTACAAGTTTTGATCACTTCTGGTGATCTCACCCTGTTAGGAGTGACATGTTAGATTGGCTAGATCTACCTAGTTATAGGATTTTAACAACACTAATGAAGTGTGCACTCAATTAAGAGATTTACATAAGACTGTTAAGTCTACTCTATTAAGATTTTATCCAAAAACTCTATTACAATTGTCAGAAAGCAATAGGTAAATATCTGCTATTTGACACTCAATTGTCTGATATAGATCTATAAGCTCTAATAAAATATCACCTTACTTGTGATGAATCTTTTCTCTGAACTGCTTGGTAGCCTTTGTTGATTCTGCTCAATCTGAATTCCTCTGTACTTGGTTCTGCTCTATTAACTAATGGACTTGAAGATAGGCAAATGCTTCAAGTGCTTCATGATTCATATATCAGTTCGCACCAAAAATGATGCGAACACACAAATATATAGTGTTCTATTTTTGCCGCTTTAACAAAATTAGGTTACACAATATAGTCATAACCCTAAGATCTACAGTGTACAATAATAACCTAGATCATCTATTACAAAAGATATACATTGTATTTAATGAATATCATTACATTAAATGTTCCTCGATCTTGGTAAAACATTTTACAAACTGTTGTAACCATTTGCATAGAAGAATGTGCCATTCCTGATTACTATGTCATTTCCTATGATCCTCGGTAAACACTATGTAAACTGATCGGTGTACACTACGATGCTCAGTGTCGGTGTCTGCTGGTGCTCGGTAAACTATCTTCTGCTCCGTATACTACTTTATCGACTAGTTTGTTCTACTTTATGTTACCGATTAGCTCAATGTAAGTGACCGACTGATATCTTTACACACCTTTGGTACTAATGACAACCTTAAAAAGCTCAATAGAGATAATAGGTTGACTAGCATAACATAATCAACTACACCATTTGACCTATCCTTCTTGATGGATTGAACTATAATAGCACAACTTGCTAGACCTTTCAATGCCATCTTTTGTGATACTTTCTTTGTGCGGTTCATAGTAAGACAAACAATATTATTTGGATAATGTGATCACACCCTTCTCTCTATCTCTCATGGATCACATAGTGCAACATATTTTCCTACTTGTGTCATCCATGATTGTCTTGATCTCTCCTCCATGGTTCCATGATATAACACACTTTTCTATTTGATTGGATCATGGATTCTTATCTAATCCTTGATGTATGCTCTTGCTCTTTTCAAATGACCACTTGCGCTCTTGCAATATCTTTCTAAGAGTGATGCTAGCAGTTGAGACATTTTCTCTAAGGAGGTCTCTTCAAATAGTTGATTTGTAATCTTAGTAAGCTCTAGGCATTTGTTGTTACTTGTTGTATCCTTGTATATGGATAAAGATCTTTTATTTTGGGGCTTATGTCCTTAAACTTAGCGGTGTCTTATCTCAATGTATTTTTACTCTCTCTCTCTCTCTCTCTACTTTACCATGAGCATGAAATGGAATCATACTCCCGCTAAAGTGGGGGGAAAATGTATTGTCCTAAAAAGTAAGTACCCTTATTAGGTGCTTAATTTTAGCCCCATTTGAGCATATATGGGTTCCCACATTGATAGTATGTCCTTCTAGCCCTTTTGCATCTTTGAAATCAACATTAGCTATTCAAAACTCAAGAATGGCTCTAAGTTATATGCATGATTTCTTATTTTCAACTCTATCATATAATTCATATTCCATCTAGGTCCTTTTACATGTATTTTACATTTTGAGATTTGCCTTGATTTCCTGATGGACTAAAGCTTTCAAATCCCCTTCTTGGCACACAACCCTAGGTCATAGGAAAACTTCAAAAATATTTTCCTAGACAAGGCCGACCCAAGTAGGCCTTGTCTTGGACTAGACTGACCTAAATCAACCTTGTCTAAGGGTTTTTCAATTTAGTGGGCTCTGAGCCTGATGCGGGGTTGTTTCTCCTAGGTGCTTAATTGGGGTCAACCTCATTAAATATGGGCCCCAAAATGTATATAAAAGGATACCTCTCCCTCTCATTTTCACATCAATTACACACCTACAATTCATGATCAAGAGACATCCACATGCAAGCTACCATTGTGCATTCAAGAGATTCAAGTGCAAGGAATTCATTGAGCATTTCAAGTCTTCTTCTTCTTCTCTTTCTTCCTAAATCCAACATTGTAGCAAACTACAAAATTAATCATTCAAGGGTTTGGTTTCATGATTTCCCATTGGGTTTTGGTGGAGTCCAATTTATTGCATCAACACTTTTGATCATCTCCAAAGAGGCATTGCATCATTGAGCTATAAGGTGATTTGTGTTTCAGATTTAGATTGCATTTCCTTATGCAACATTAATTTCATTTCAAGGTTAATTCTGATATAGGGGCTTGACCAAGGAAAGCCCATTTCCACAACAATCTTCCCTTATTTATTGTGTGCAATTAGCACATGTGACATAGTCTCAAATCTAGGTTTGCAGAGTTACAGAACTAGTGACAGGTCCTCTATAGATTTCACCAATTTTTAGGTCTCTAGGAATAAGCTGACATGAGTTGGCATAGTCCTAGGAATCTAAAATTTTCATAGTCAGAAGATACAGGCACCAGAGTCCCAGATCCATAACCATTTCTATTTCCAACAGCTCTGTGACAATATAATCCAGATCTAAAGTTCACTTGTTCCCTACTAACTTTTAAGGTGAGTTCTTTCTTTCCATTTTCCTCTAGCATTTACTTTTATGCATCAGATATGATATCATATCTTGATAGTCATCATTTCATTTATCATAGAATAAGTTTCTTTCATACACTTACATATCATAATCACACTTTATTCAATAAGGAAAACCCAAATCCCCATTTTACCTAAATCTTGCATTAGGACCCCTTTATCCTTTTTGGGTTGTCCTAATCAAATTGGTTTTAGGGTGGGTTTTTATTCCAATGCACAATATGATTTTGTGAGTGATCTACATCCTAGCATTGTTCACCATTTTATATTGTACATTATTTATGTATCCATATTTATATCTATATAGAAAAGTATGAATGCACATAGAAAATAATTCAAGCAATGTAATAACTTAGCAACATAAGGATAACTATGTAGATGGAACAACCATGTACTTGTGTTTCTATTTTAGCACATTTTTTAATGAGAAATAGTCCTTTTTCTCACAAGTATTAAACATATGTTACATGTCACTTGATGTAATCCCTAATCCCATTTTTTAGCAATTTAAACATAAATAATGATAAAATTTCATCTATTTTAAATGTATTTAAAATGGAACATCTACAAAGATTTATATAGCTAGCTAGACTAGCAATCAAAATATTACAAAATGATTAAAAAATTTGGCTTCAAAATAACTTTTATCATAACCACTAATAATAGTTATGAATCTCCCAAAGGTCAACTACCAATCAAAAAAATATATGATAATAGTTTGATACCAATAACAACATCATAAGGTGTTATTGAATCACCACTAGGTTTAAATATTCATAGCCTTATCATTAAATGGTACACATTTTTTCTACAAAGCTATTACCTCTAGTACTTGGTGGAAAACACTACAAATATTTGTATATCAAATATTTGATAACACTTTTAAATGTTGTCAGTAGTTAATTTAATTTAATAATCTTAAAAATGAAAAAAAAATCATGAAGTTGTATTTTTTCCATTCTACACATCATTGAGTTATATTTGTGTATATGGTATGCACATTTCGAGGCATATTTTCACTTTTTAAATGCATTTGAAAGTTTAATGTTTGTTTACCATGACAATCCACCATCACAATTGTTGGACTACAGAGAGGGGGGTGAATCAGTAATCCTTCATTCTCAGTACCTTAAAAAAACTTTCTCTGATTAACTTGGTGTCAACTCAGTCAGACACAATACACTATTTACCAACAATGGTAAATAAACTTTAATAATCAATAAATCAAACAAAATAATCATTCAACACATATAACACCAGTATTTAACATGGAAACTCAACTTTGGGAAAAACCACTGTAGGAATTGTCACCCACTAAAGAAAATACTCTTCTGAAGTATGCTCAGTTAAAAGCCAATCCTGTTAAAGATTACAATACACACTGCTAAGTGTGGCCCGTTCAAGGGATTTTCCTCAGAGTTGTTAGGATATTCACACTTTTGGAGTGGCTTGGTTAAAGGACTTCAAACACTCTTTAGAATGTTACCTTTTGCAAGGATTTTACAATAAGACTATTAAGTCCACTCGGTTAAGAGATTTTTCTGTTACAAATGTTAATAAGCAACACTAAAAAATTTGACCTATAAATCCACAACTAACTTTGCATAATCAGATCCTTTGTGTTCTCTCTATCTTCACTTCAATCCTTTACTTTTCACTAGCTTCAACACTTCATCAAATTATGTCTTTCTGACTCGGAATTCACCTTTTTCTTCTTTACTGCATTAGTCGGTGACTTATCAACCCTTCAATTTTCTAGTAATTTGTTCATACAGATTCATCCTTTATATAGACTTTGTTTTGTCACTTAATCTAACCTATTACGTTTTCTTTTGATTAATCTCACTCGTCCAATCCATTTCAAAAACTTATTCAATGTATTTAGATCTTGGTAATGTGTTTTATCATCACCTTGGAACTTGAACTTTCTTGAAACTTGTTCCTTCTCTTTTAGCCGCTTAGATCTATATCATAGATCATCATCATGAATTTTCCTGATAGTAGATCTCTCTAACTAACTCTTCCTTATCATCATAATCTTCCAGCTCATCATTAAATGTTGTTTTGATTCTTGTATTTATTTTTTGTTCCTTGCTCGGTGGCTCACTTTGAATTTTGGTTAATTTTGTTCGGTGTCTAAAACCTTTTGCTCGGTGCCTCATGTTCCTTTGCCTTTACTGAAACTTACTTTTCTTTTACCAAATAAATTTTTCTCTTTACCGAATGACATATTATGCTCGGTAGCCAAAATTGTTTTGCTTATCGACTTGACTAATCTTCTTTACCATTCTTTACCAACTTGATATAATCATATGTTAGGTAGAAAATAATTATATCAACATAATCTTAACATTGTCCAATCTATATCAATTGCCCAATTAAGTTATTCATCTTCACAACATCTCACTTCTTCTTCTCCTTAACTCATTCAACTTATATCATACTCCGAATGATATGGCAACATAATATAAACTAGATATCAATTGCTTAAGATCAATGACAATATAATAATCGATCTAACCTTTCTACTAACTTGTATACCTTTGATCTTGGTTGATTTTTATCATCATCACCATCAGTTATAGTAACGCACAATTAGAGTGTTTATGATGCAATGTTTTTCTTATTACATTACATACTCATTCAATATTTATTGTCTCTTCAAAATTCAACAACTAAACACAAAATTTTTACAAATATCTATTTATATATCTACATAAAATAATGGTCAATAGAGGATTTTGGGTATAGGAAAATACATATTTAGGGGTTTTCATGTGAATCCAATCCAAGTATTCATTAAATAATTGAATAAACTACACCAAATTGGTTATAAATTTTTTACAAACATCTCCATAAAATGTGGTGTCTTTTCAAAAAGACTTGACAATTTAAACACAAACAAGAAAGATTGAATATTTGAATGCTCCTCAACTAGGCAATACATATTTATATTTTTAAGAGTTATTAGATGTAGTTCTTGGTTGATTGGGCTACAAATATTTGTGTAACAACCATTCAATAGTGTCATTAGGTGTTGTTACTAGTTTCAAGAATTTATTAGGTGTGATAATTTATGAGATTTTTAATATTTATATAAGAAAGATGTAGCTTGAAAAGTATTTTATTTTTTAAATATTGATAATGATTTATAAGATGCTTGAAAATGACACAATAGGTATTAGTCATAATAAATACTAGTTTGTAACATTCTTTGAAGATATTTTCTACACTAATATCGTGAAGGTGATAATTAAGTATTTAATGTGTGTTTTTCTCTCTTTTTTAAAGTTTTTTTTAGGTGGGAATCTAAAATTCAAGTGTAATTGTCATTGAGATAATTTCCTTAGTTAATCATTTAGAAATTTTATTATAGATTATTCATATTCTTGATATGTTTTTTTATCTATTTTAATATTTATGAATTATGTTTGCTAGTGTTTATGAACATGAATGTCATAATATCTTCTAGGACATTATCTTTTGTTAATATTATTGGCAAAAATATAAGCTCAAGTATAATACCTTTCCAAAGACTCCCAAAACATATTTTTTATTTAATTTCATGTCATTCAACCTATCATGACACCATGTCTTCCAGCTACTTAAAGTAATTACAAATGCTCTTGAACAATGTAAGGCATCTTTTTCAGAGAGATTATTCCTTGGCCACTAATTTTGAGTTTTTTGTAGTAAGACAACTTAATAATTGACTTTCGCATCAGTTTTTTTTAGACAAGAGACTCTCATTTTTTAAGGATTGTATAAAAAAAGTAGAGGAGAGCATAGTAGAAGAATATTTATAAGGGTATAACTTTGTGAAAAAACAATTGCAAAGTAGTTGTAAGGAGGCAATGTTTATGTTAAAAGCATAAATGTGATGTCACTTTTAGTTTTGAGTCTTCATTAATGTGTGCATGAATTCTGAGAATGTATCATTAAAAGTTATTTTCTTTGATACGTTTTTTTTCTATGAACGTAAATATCATTTAAAGAATTTGACATAATTCTATATCTATTGTATACATTGTAATAACTCTTTTATGTGTTTATATGAATTTGGGTAATTCATTGATGGATAACTAAGTAGATGAAGATAATAATGATGTTTGTTGATTTTTTTAATGTGTAGATCTTTTATACATTTTACCATTTTCTCACACCATTTCTCCTTATTGATTAGGACTCTTCTTCCCTTAGATAAACATTGATCTCATTGTATTTGTTCTTGTCACTCTTTTAAAATAAGATAATAAAAATGCTTTATTTCAGTTTTAGTTTGTGTGTTTATGATATCATTATGTGAAGAGAATATTGAATATATTTTTTTGTGAATCATGTACCTCACCCCACCTTGCACTTCTTTCTAAGGTGTTATCATCATCTATATAGGGGTTTACATATATCTCATTTCACTTAGTCAATGAAAATATTTGGGGCTAAGTAGGCAAATTGGGTTTGGTTATCCATGTATTTCATTGTGTTCATCATTTATGATTTTAATACCTATTCTAGTATAGCCCTATGAATACCCTCATGAGTTTAAGATGAGCTCAAAGTGTACAAGATACAACCCACTCTTGTGGAGTTAGTTCATAGTCATTCGTAGTTTTGTAGATGAACTATTTTTTCTCCCTCCCTGACCTATTAAGTGAAATCTTGTTCTAAGAAGTTGAGCAATGATTTTGAGATCTGACACCCCTCTTTCTATAAAATTCCATAAATGCATCTTCCTAAAGAAATTAAATTTTAAATCAAGTTTACCTTCTCAATTATTTATTATAAATTTATGTTTGTTTTACTTGCAATATTTATTTGAGATCCTATCTCATTAAACATCATATATAAAGTATGAAAATGAGATTTGATTTGTCATGTAAGATCACTACATTTTGGTTCATATTGTGTTACAATAACAAGTAGCTTATTACCCAAAAATGGTAAAATCTATGCTTTGGTACATATTAAGTTAAAATAAAAATGACAAGATATTACCATATGAAACCCAATTTTCATAGAAAAACATAGACAAAATTGACAGTCGATAGTCAATAGATATTAAACTCAAACACAATTTAAACTTTTCTCCCAATTCCTATGGAATTGTATAATAAAAATAAATAATATGATATTGAAATATGTGATATAATGCTCATTCCATTATGCAATCTATCTTAGCTATATATTTAGCTTAAACTCAAACACAATTTAAATTTTTCTCCCAATTCCTATGGAATTGTCTAATAAAAATAAATAATATGATATTGAAATATGTGATTTAATGCTCATTCCATTATGCAATGTATCTTAGCTATATATTTAGCTCAAATTAATATCCATTTTGTATTTCCATTGTGAGACATTATTGAAGCTTCTTACTAATGGAATCCAGAAATAGTAGGTAGGCCCTAATTATGTCTTTCTTGATTATAAAGTTATATTTTACTAGAATATAAATTATTTTTCGATATTACCCCTACTAATTAGCAATGAATAGCAATTTAATATAATTTTAAAATTTATGATGTTAACAAAATATTAATCATATTGTGTTACATATATAAGCTCTTATCTCACATTCCCTATTGGAGAAGCATCTTTTTATTTCTTTAAAATGTTCCACTCCTTTATTTTTTCCTATTTGCCATCACAACTAACTTTTCTTCAGGTCTTCAATATAGATATTAAAATGCTTCAATGTCATGATACCTACATAATATAATTAATTAAGAATATGACAAATATGTTATCAACACACACATATATGAAATGATATACTTTATATCCTTTACATTTAAAATTATGTTATATTTGTGTGTATGCATATATGTAATTTATACATGCATACATGTGTGTAGTGAACACATGTAGTCACAACATGATTTCTAGACTTACACGAACTTACCAAGAAGTTGGAAATTAGAAATACAACCTAATATATTATTCAACATTGTAAGCCTAATATGATAAAACTTGGTATAGTGAAAGCTTATGTTGTAGATTACTTTAGCCAATTGTCACCAATAATTTGCATAAGAACATTATTGTTGTTCAAAATAACGGAATTGGTTTGTATTTGTCATAACTAAAATGGTGATAAACTTGGTTGTAGTTTGTATATACATATGTACATACATGTATGTATGTATGTATGTGTGTGTATGTGAATGTGTATATGTACATGTGCATGTGTATGTGTATGTGTATGTGTATGTGTATGTGTGTATGTATATACTATATACATATATATATATATATACACACACATATACATATACATATACATATACCATATACATATACATATACATATATATATATATATACATATATATACATATATATATGTATATATATATATATATATATATATATATATATATATATATATATATATATATATATATATATACATATATATGTATATATATGTATATATGTATGTATACATATGTATATATAGATATATACATATGTATATATAGATATATACATATGTATATATAGATATATACATATGTATATATAGATATATACATATGTATATATAGATATATATACATATATATACATATATCTATATAGATATATATATATGTATACATATATGTATATATGTATATATACATGTATATATATATATATATATACATGTGTGTGTGTATATATATATATATATATACATGTATATATACATATATACATGTATATATACATCTATACATATATATATATACATGTATATATATATATACATGTATACATATATATATATACATGTATATATATATATATACATGTATATATATATATACATTATATATATATATATATACATGTATATATATATATATACATGTATATATATATATATACATGTATATATATATATATATATATATATATACATGTATATATATATATATATATACATATATATATATATATATATATATATGTTGAATATTTTGCAGCCAGTATTTTTGGGATCAATTGCAAAACAATAGTCTTAACCACAATGTGTGAGACAAAGTCTCCCCTATTTATAAGGTAAGGCTCCACATGTCTATTTCTACTGAAAACACTTAACGCCTAAATAATATCTAAGATTATGTATACTAAGCTAATCAATCGGTGTTACATTCATCATATTACCTTTCTTTAGAGTTGGTGTCCTCCCTACATCATATCCTCTTCTTTCAAGATTGTTGTTCCTTTCGTACAATAAACTTTCAAGTATAATATAGAAATTTAAGTGAAAAAGAATCTCATGAAATCTCAAAGACTTTCCATGATTTCTTATTGATGACGGAGCATTTGGGACTGAATAAACGGCATGAGATTTTGGTTTTCCTCTTTAAACTTTTGTTTTTGTTTTCTTAATTTTTTTTCTCCAGTGGCTTGTATTCAAGGAAAGCTCATGAATCATTTGACAAAATGCTAGGTCAATTTAGATATAATAAAATCATGTCAGGGTAAAAGTACAATAAGTTGTCACCCTTTTACAAAGGAAAAGGCTAACAAAATCAAAGTTGCTCAACTTCAATAGTATAAAAATGACATTTGTGTTTGGAATTTGAAGATGATGTAAACTAATTAAATGCGATAAAATGGATGAAGTTTATGATTAATATTTTTAACAATTTTTTTGAATAAGAATTGATATATTTTTTAATTTTTAAAGATGATTTTTCAGTTGCTAAAAATTAGGGGTCTAGTTCCCACCAAAAAATTATATGTAAATAAACTTGTTTTCCCCTAATTTCAAAATATTTCATAGATGACATATATAGCTAGTGCACGAAGAAGTAAAAATTGGTTTGTGACCTATATTTTCTCTTTTATAACAATTCAAATTCTAACTCACTGAAATTGACAGTTTTCATCTCACAACATATTTTTAATAACATCTATCCCACTCAAAAAAAGAAATAGGTATTCTTGAAGAGGACTCTCTCCTCTAGTGCATCGTATGTTTTTCAAATTTATTTAATATGATTTACTATTTTTTTTCTCCAAATCAACATCTCCTTAACTGTTAAAATACCTAATTGCAATATTGTTTAATTACAATAAACTATGTCTAATTAAAACACTATAAAATCGATATGAGGATATTCTTGACTTCAATCTCTACAAAAGAGTTTTTTTTTATTTTTTTAAAAATATCATTAAAAAGATTAGGAGTCATTGAAACGCCACTTTTCTGAAATAATTTTATTTTTATGATAATCGGGGCCAAAGTGGTATAAAAATGTATTTAATAGATATTTCCAATTGGAAAAGTTAATGCACTTATCTAACTTAGCTAGAATGAATCTAACTAGACCATATATTGGACCAAAATTAATTTTTAGTTAGAAATACTAAAATTCAGTTGTGTTGATAAGTTAGCCTAAAAGGTGACACCTGATTGTGCTTTTACCCCACACTAATTCAATTAATCGACATTCTTGGATACATAAAATATGAGGGGGACGTAAAAAAACCACATTGTCATATTCCACCAATGAAAGTAAAACCAATTATCCTTGAGAGGGAAAAGTGTTAAAAAAAGAGAAGGTGAAGGGTGGCTGAAAAATAGAGGTTTCATTTTTTGCAAAGGTTTTTATTTTATTTTTGGATGGATGGGATAGGGGGAAAAATAAGAGATTTTAGCAAGTAGCAAACAGAGAACTTGAGACCCAATAAAAACAAGAAAGAAGATTGGTATGAGAGACTATGGTCACCGAATCTCATAAGTTTTGAAATGTTGTGTGGAGAGAATCAACTCTTGGTTAGGCTAGGAAACATTGGAGTCTAGTCTCATATTTTTGTAAACAAATCATGTTGTAGAGAGGCACTGATAATTTTTTTATTGCTCATCATTTGCGTTACAAGTTTTTCTCACCAGTCAAAGAGTAGTTTGTAATTTTAAGTAGATTGTCTATGCTAAAAATACAAATTGGAGACAACTGAAGTGTGATGAAATCAAACATATAATCTGCTACATATTTTCATTCATGGAAACTTTCCCATTGAGTTTATTTGGTTGTTGCAATAGATGTTAAATCTTGTTTATTTGAGGAATGATGACCGATGTTTGTATTTGATATAGCTTATTATTTCTCAATTTGCACTAAGTAGTATCAAAGCAATTCAAATATCTTTGGGAATTAAAATTTTGAACCCATAAGGAAGTCAAAATGGCTTATAGAGGGTAAGGTTGCAGAGGACCTAAAGGCTTGGAGCCCAAAATTGTAGAGATAATAAGATCTTGTATAGCTGAAGTGATGAGGGGCATCACTCCATGGAGATGGCTCAAAGAAGAGGTGTAAATGTCAAAGACGACACCGATGATGAAGAAGAAGAGAAAACTATAGAATGAGGTGAACTAGTCAAGGCTTGAACTAGGAGAAGAAAGGTTCATTAAAGCCCTCACAAAATTTAGTTTCAGATCTCAATTCAAGCCACCGAGTTATAAAGGAGGGTTGAATGTTGAAGTTTTCTTAGACTAGATAACAGAGATGGACTAGTATTTTGAATATGAAAATACAAAGAAGTTTAGAAGGTGAAATATGCATGCACGAAGGTACAAGGGAATGATTCTCTGTGGTTGGAATATTTATAAATGGATAGACAAGGAAGAGGAAAGGAGAAAATCAAAACATGGGATTGAATGGTGAACATGATTAAGTCCAAAATTTTGCTAGAAAATTACCAAATTAATTTGGTAAAGAAGCTTAAAGATTTGAAGCAAAGAGAAAGTAGTGTGGAAGAGTATATGGAGGATTTTTACCAGTTAAGCATTCGAGTCAGCCAAATTTATGAAGATATTGAGAAGGTTGTAAGGTATTTGAATGGACTATGCCCATAAATTCAAGATGAAATCAATTTTATAAATATGCATAGTGTGGAGGAGGCTTACCAATATGCATTAGAAGTAGAATAAAAATTCAATAGAAGACAACAAAACAACGCTTGGGATAAGGGGAGATTCTCACATGGAATAAAATAGCCAACAAGTGGAAGAGGCTTAAAAAATAAACAACAGGAAGCAAGCACGTCAAGTATGAATGCACAAGAAGGAAAGGGAAGAGGATAATTCTCAAGAGGAAGAGGAGACTTATCATGTGGAAGAGGGTATTTTGGAAGAGGTAGAGGAAGAGAATTTACGTGTTTCCAATGTGAGGAAATCAGGCATGGAGCATTTGAATGTCCACAGATCCAACATGATGGGGGTAAAGGAAAAGATGAAAGAGTGCATATTACACAAGATAAAAATGAGAAGGATCCCCCTAAACAAAGGGGAAACCCTAAAGATGGATAATCATGTATGTTGAGAAGAGTCTTCTTAAATCTGGAAAATAAAAAACCAAAACCAATTCAAAGGAGAAATTTGTTTCAAACAAGGTGCAAGGTGGATGGAAAGTGTTGCAATGTGATTGTGGACAGTGGTAGCACTGATAACATTGTATCTGAGGAAATTTAAAGCAAGCTAAATTGAATATCATTAAACATCACAGTCTATATAGAGTCCCTTGGTTGTAAAAAGAGCATTAAATATTGGTGAATAATTTTTTTTTGATAAGTTTTCACATCACAAACTATAAGGATGAGGTTATGTGTGACATAATGTCCATGGATGCTTGTCATGTTCTCTTGGGTAGACCATGGAAATTTGATAAAAAGGCTATACATGATGGTGAGAAGAATAGTTGCATAATCACGAAAGATGGGAATGAGTATACTTTGAGTCTAATAAGGAGTAAAGAAGAAGAAGATAAGCCAAATGTGTGTTTTGTTTCCAAAAAGAATTTTTTTACGGAGTTCAAAAGAGAGGAGACATATCTTGCTATGGCTCCCAAATTTGCAGCATTTGGGGTAGCAAAGGAAGATGGTATTATAAAAAGAGAAATATAAAGAATATTGGATGAATATGTAGAAATATAAAGAATATTGGATGAATATTGATGGAGGATTTTTTGGATGGGTTGCCACCAATGAGGAGCAAAATCCATTGCATGGATTTGATACTCAGTGCTAGTTTTCCAAACAAGGCACCACATAGAATGACACCAAAAGAAAATGGGGAGATTAATAAGCAAGTGCAAGAACTACTTGATAAGGGGATAATTAGAGAAAGTTCAATCCCATGTGTAGTTCCAATAGTGTTAGCACCAAAGAGAGATGGAAGTTGGAAAATGTGTATAGACTCAAAATGTATAAACAAGATAATAATCAAATATTGATTTCCTTTTCCATGGATGGATGACTTGATGGACTATTTGAGTGGAGAAAAATACTTCACAAAAATTGATTTGAAGAGCATTTACCACCAAATAAGAATTAAAGAAGGGAATGAGTGGAAGACCACATTTAAAATAAAGGATGGGTTGTATGAATGGTTGGTAATGCCATTTGGGTTGTCAAATGTGCGAAGCACTTTTATGAGATTAATGAATGAAGTCTTGAATTCTTGGTAAGTTTGTGATTATTTATGATGATATTTTAATATTTAGTAAGTCAAAATAAGAGCACTTGCAACATATAAGGGTAGTCCTACAAAGACTAAAAGAGGAATAGTTGATGGTAAATTTGAAAAAAGTGTAGTTTCATGAAAGAAGATTTAGTTTATTTGGGATTTGTGGTTTCCCATAGTGGTCTGAAAATGGATCCAGAAAAGGTAAAAACTATCCTTGATTGACATTCACCGAGAAGTGTGTTTGAAGCAAGAAGCTTGCATCGGTTAGCAAGCTTCTAAAGGAAGTTAACTAAAAATTCTAGTAGTATTTGTGCTCCATTCATAGAGACAATGAAAGGAAAAATTTGTTTGGACAACAACAACTGAATGAAGTTTTAATATTTTGAAAGAGAATGTAACTAAACAACCCATGTTATCACTTTTGGGTTTCAATATAGTGTTCCAAGTTGATTATGATGCAAGTGGGAAAATGATAGGAGTTCTAAGTCAAGATGGCATCCATATAGCTTATTTCAGTGAGAAGCTAAACAAAGAAAAAAGAAAGTATTTTGTGTATGATCAAGAGTTATATGAGATTGTGCAAGTGCTTGAGAAGTGGAGACACTATTTGTTTCCCAAGGGGTTCATGTTGTACACTGATCATCATGCATTACAATTTGCTAATAGCCAAGGTAAGCTAAATCAGAAATACATGAAGTGGGTTGAGCTCTTGCAAAGTTATTCATTTGTTTTGAAACATGGGAGTGATAAATCAAATATAGTGTTTGATGCATTGAGCAGGAGGTCTTTGTTGTTGAATTAGATGTGTGTGAATGTAGTTGGATTTGATTTTTTGGGATATTTGTATGAGGAGGATGTAGATTTTAAAGAATCATGGGAAGCATGTAGGAATACCATTGGGATTGATAGAACTCCATGGTTGGAGTATTTCATACAAGAAAATTTGTTGTTTAAAGGGAAGAGATTGTTCTTACCTCAAGGTTCAATGAGGAAAACTTGATGAAGGAAAAATATAGTGGGGGTTTGAGTGGACATTTTGGAGTGGAAAAAACCTTAGCATATTTGAGTAAAATTTATTAGTGGTTGGGAATGAGTATATATGTAAAATGAATGGTACAAGGATGTAGAGTGTGTCAGCCTACCAAAGGATTGAAAAAAAACACCAAATTGTACCAGCCATTGTTGATACAAGAGAGACCATCGAAATGCATTAGTATGGACTTTGTTTTGGGGTTACCATTAACACAAAGAAGTAATGGTTCTATTTTTGTTGTTGTGGATAGATTTTCAAAAATGAGTCATTTTATACCATGTAGAAAATGTAGTGATGATTCCCAAATAGCTACATTATTTTTCAAAGAGATAGTTTAGTTATATGGCTTACCTAAAAGCATTATTTTAGATAGAGATACAAAATTTGTTGGTCATTTTTGGTGCACATTTTGGAAGAAAATGGGAATACAGTTGGGATTTATTTTATCCTAACATCCACAAATGGATGGGCAAATAGAAGTTGTTAACTAGAGTTTGAGAAATTTTTTGAGGTGTTTAGTCGATGATAAACCAAGTCAATGGGGATTTGATTTTGGAACAAGTAGAATTTTCTTATAATAACTCCATCAATCAAAGTGTAGGTAAGAGTCTATTTCAAGTGGTGTATGGTTTAAACCTAAGGGGTATGGATGAGTTGAGAGATAGTGCATATTTGAATAAAAAAGTGTTGTTACAGAAGGACTTTTCCAAGTATATTTGTGATTTTCAAAATGAAGTGAAGAAAACTTGGAGAAAAGTGCTATGAAGTATAAAGAACATGCTGATAAGAATAGGAGAGTGTAAGATTTTGAAGTTGGAGAGGTAGTAATGACTCGTTTATGGAAGGAAAGTTTTTTTCAAGGTACCTATAATAAACTAAAGTATAATAAAATTTTCCCTTGTAAAGGCTTACAGAAGTTCTGATTGAATGCATATGAGATCAAACTCCTAGTTGGAATCGACATTTCTCTAATTTCCAATGTGGTTGATTTGTACAAGTATTATGAAGGTGAGTCAAGTGAACAACAAAATGTAGTTTCTAATTTGTTAAATGTCACAGAATGGGTGCATCAATTGCCACAAAATAAGGTTGAATAGGTTGACCAAGTAATTGGTTCACATGAAGCTAAATGAACAAGGAGAAGAGTATATTGGAAGTATCTAGTTCATTGGAAGAGTTATCCAAAAGATGAGTCTTCTTAGGTCAACACTTCGGATTTGGAAAAGCATGGAATTCACCTTTTGACTGCATCAAAATGTTCATGATTATTACACTCATGAAACATTTCTACCTGTGGTTTTTTATGCCAGAGCATCTAGGATTGAATAAACGACATGATATTTTAGTTTTCCTCTTTGAATTTTTGTTTTTGTTTTATTAATTTTTTTCCAGTGGCTTGTATTCAAGGAAAGCTCATGAATCATTTGACAAAATGTGAGGTCAGTTTGGATATAATAAATTCACATTGATTCAATTAATCAACAAAATTGTATACACAAAAGATGAAGGGGTAAAATAACCACATGGTAGCATGTCACAAATGAAGGTAAAACCAATTATTCTTGAGAGGGAAAAGTGTAAAAAAAAAAGAAGGTGAAGGGTTGCTAAAAAACAAAGGTTCCATTTTTTTTTTGGATGGATGGGATAGGGGAAAAAAGAAGAGATTTAAGCCAATAGTGAACAACACACTTAGGACCTAGGAAAAAGAAGAAAGGAGATTGGCGTGAGAGGATATGGTCATTGAATCTTAGAAGTTTGCAAATGTTTTGTGGAGAAAGTGTAGTGTGTGGAGAGAATCAACCCTTGGTTAGGCTAGGAAACATTGGAGTCTAGTCTAAGTTTTCATAAAGAAATTGGGTTGCAAAGGGGCATTGAGAATTTTTTTATTGTTCATCATTTGTGTTACAAGTTTTTCTCACTAGTAAATAGAGTAATTTACAATTTTAAGTGGATTGTCTATATTAGAAATGTAGATTGGAGAAAATTCAAGTGTAATGAAATCAAACATACAATCTGCTACGTATTTTTATTCATGGAAACTTGGCCATTGATTTTATTTTTTTGTTGAAATAGATGTTAAAGCCTATTTATTTGAGGACTGGTGACTAATATTTGTGTTAGAATAATTTTAGAATAACTGAGAGGAGGGGTGAATCAATTGTCTTTAGGTCTAGATGTACCAATTGAACTTTTAAACACTTCGACCAACTTAGATCTATTCAACTATCCACTCGGTCTCTATACAATATAACTAGTAACATAAACTTGCAGTCCACTGTCCAAAAGTAATCAACTTGCAGAATATAAAACTCTTAACTATAAAACACATCAAATAACATTCACACAAGTATGACACCAGGATTTAACGTGGAAACCCAATTTGGGAAAAACCACCAGTAACATGCTACTAAATTTTTCACTCTTCTGAAGTGAGCTTGGTGAGGAGGTAACCCTGTTAAAGGTTACAATACACACTGTTAGGTGTGACCCTGTTAAAGGATTTAATCATCCTCTCATGAGTGGCCTTGTTAGAGGACTTAAGAACATCCCATTAGAATGTCACCTTGATTGAAGGATTTACAAATGACTGTTAGGTCAACCTTGATTAAAGGATTTCAACTGATATAATGGTTAGAAAGTAGTAGTAGGTTTGATCTGAAACATACAACTCACTTTGAAAATACAAATCCAATGTAGCTCATATTTTGATCTACTGACTGGCCTTCATTATCATCTCCATCTTCGATCTTCTTGGAAACCCTTCAAGAAATCACCATAGCTCTTCTCAGCCTTCTGCTTAGGTTTGCCAATCAACAGAATCAACCTCTTGCATAACCTACAATTAGGTTATCCTTATACCTCCTTAATTAGGTAGTTTAATATTTTTCAGCTTAATCATCTCCATAGATCTTAGGTTTAGGTTAGATTCATCGAATCCTTCCAACATTTTGTTCTCCTTCTGATCCTTCTAGATACTTCTCAAAACTTAGCCTTGAATCCATGCATAAAATGGTTTACCATGTATTAAATACTCTAGGTCATTAATCATTATCTTCAACATGTTTTACATATTCCAAGAATTCAACTATGTCAGTTGGGAATCTCAATCCCTTCATAAACTATAAAATATTGACACTCAGTCATCACTGTGTTCTTCTGCTCGGTCATCACTGGATAACTCGATCGTCACTAAAATTGTTCTACTCGACAATCATTATTTTCACTCGATTATTATCTAATACTCGGTAATTATTGATGCTCAGTTGAAACTAAATTTTCTCGGCTTATACTGGCACTTGATCAACACTAGCATCACTCGACTTAAACTTAAGTTCCTTAATCTTTTTCTCTTTTGCTCAGTTAAGCCTATGCTTTCAAACTTGCTTTCCTCATTTCTTCTATGCTTCAAGTCAACTGTCTCCTTCACTTAGTGTTATAGATAAACACCACATTACCTTGTCAATGTACCAACCAATCAAGTATCCATTGCAGTTTCTCATAACTCAACCTTTCACTAGGTCTTCTTGTTATCTCCTCTTTTCAAATCCTCTTCATCAATAAAATGATATGACACTTTACTAGATAGCAATTGTCTCACTAGTTAAGGTTTGACATCAATGACAATATAAAAATTATTTCAATTGTAGTTTCCAATAATCTCCCTCTTTGGCATTGATGGAAACACCATACGCTTAGTTACCATACAATCCAAACAGTGTATATTGAAACAACTTCTGTCAACTCTCTATGTGTTCTGATCTTCATTAATATCCTTAGCTTCATTTTGATTCTCATCCAAATATCAACTCCCTCTTGGATAGATCTCTCCCTTTGTCTGTGCATCAATTTACTGAACTCTCATATATGAATTTCTCCCTTATCTTCTTAGAATCTCTCCCTAAACTATTCACGGTAACTTCTATTGAATCTCTCCCTCTTTGACAATAATTACAAAGACACTTTCAACTTTCTCATTCATCTTGACCATGTAGATATCTTCATGTCAATTTTCCTAACTATATACTCCCTCTATCATCTTTCTTATGACTGATCAACATCTTGTGCTTAACTCTTCACAACCTTAGGCAACTCCTAAAGTGTGACCTCCTTGCATCAATTTGTCAGATATTCTAAGTAATATAGTTGATGCAATACTCCTATTTGATTTAGGTAGCCTCAGTTAGGGGAGTCACCCCTAATTTACCTCTTAGATACTCATGTGCATTGTAATGCCCCTCCACCCCTATCAAGTCTTGGTTATGATCTCTTGAGATTAGGAAGGACTATATGTGAGAATGATCCTTCTTGTGATGGTTTCTTAAACTGAACCGCTTGCAACTCACCCTAACTTCATATTTTAATATGGGAAATAATAATAATTGTGCAGGTATGTTCCTTTACGTCTCCTTGTGTGTTAGAAATAGTTAAGGACCTTAATGCTAAAAGGATCACCTGATAGACTTATATGCTTTTATGTGAAATGCTCATTATTATTATTCATGTGTACCTTAGGTTAATATCACTTAAGGGTTAGATGTGTTACCTTCTCTTATAACGTTACTTTGGATTAGACATGACTAATGCATTTAGGGTTATATGATTTTTTTTATCTTGATTTGATAATGGGACATTTTGATGGTTAAATGGGTTTTTGAAAGTTAATAGATGATTTATATTCACATGATTATGTTATGATGCATTCTTTATTACGATATGGAAAAGAGATTATTCTGGTACTAACCATACTAATCCAATTATGCTTTGTTGATGTCATTGTCTGGTGTGAGTGTAGGATGAGGGGAGGCAGTCATAGTTACTCCTATAGGAGGTCCACATGATGTCGCACTCTCCCTCCTTGTTGCCATTGTCTATTTATATATATGTATATATGCATGTTGGTTGGTGTTGCAGGATGCAGGTACCAGGCATCGACTCCACCTAGCTACACAGGTCTGAGTGTGCCTTCAAAATCCTTGAACTGTTGTTGTGTGGAGATATTACCAAGATTACTCTCAAGGTTACCCGTGGGCTTAGAATTATGTTTAGGCCTAGCTGGGGTTTCTGAATGCAGTATGTGATGTGGTCTTGTGATTTATGATTTGACGTTGTTCTGTGATTTAGGATGTGAGTTAGATTTATCCTTATATATATATATATACATACATACATACATACATACATACATACATACATATATACATACATACATACATACATACATACATATATATATATATATATATATTATGTGTTATATTGTTTGTATTTTATATAGGTATGTGTATATGTGGGTGCACACGCATATATCCATGCTTATATAAATAATAATAATTGTATGTTTTTCATTAATTGTGTAATGGTATGTTATTTATGATAAATAAATAAAGTGAGTGAATTCGATAAATGTATTAAATAAAAAGTGAAAATAATATTAATAATAATAATTATTAAAAGAAATGCTCTTGTAGTAAAAACTAGCTATCTAGGAGGGAGTTGAGCTCGAGACCTCCTAGGAGTTAGGCTAGTTGGTTTCCATATGTGCTATGGTTTTTCTTGAAAGTTATTTGTAGAGTTTTCTTCTTATGGTTTTATTTTGAGACTATTTTAATTAAATTTATTAAAAACCTTGATTAAGTCTTTACGGGAGATTATTTGGTTGTTCCTCCAACCAACTATGGAAGTTGGAGAAGTTGCTTCCCATAAAGCAACTCCTCCAACCACATAGTTGGGGGATAAATATTTGTAGATTTTTGTGTGTGGGAGGAAGTTAATTTTTGGAAGATTTGTTTTCTTTTGAGTTGTCTATAATTGATTTCTCCAGAAATTTTTGGTGAAAGTTTATGTGAGTTTGAGAGTTTTTGGATTGCTGGGAGTTGATTGCTAGAAGAAGATTTCCAGAAGGATATCTACTCAAGGATTGAAGCTTTGCAGAGATTATCCAGTCAAGAGAAAAGGATTCTCCTCAGGACCCAAGGTAGGGTCTAAACTGGGAGGAATCTCCATTCTTTCCCTTTGTATGTGAATGTGTTTGTATATGATATGATAATAAAATTGTGTATGATCATATAGTTTTGTTTATGGACATGTGGAAGGATGAGTTTATCTAATATTGAATGAAATAGGGAAGTCTAGTAAGAAATAGGAAGGGTCAGGAAGGTGTAAGATTGAAATACAGTCATTTTCTTACTATTTTCCTCTTGCAGATTTATCTATGAAATTGATGCTTTTATTTGGATTAATTTGGTTTGTAGAATCCTTAGTATTCTCCTCTTCTATCTTCCTTCCTTTCAGAATATTCACGAGTGCTTCCAAAATTTAGAAACTGTTATTTCAAACCTTACTAGTCCATGTCGGTTTGTGCACCACCTTTTCTTTGTCCAGATCTAGAACAGATTTGTTAGATAGATAGGATGGATTGATGAGCTATTTTTGAAGGGAAATTGGGAGATCTCAAATGGGTGGTACTCAGATTAGGCAACCATAGTTCCCATAATGCCCAGTTTTACCCGCAAGACATAGTTGATAGTCGTGTTTGTAGTTTCTATCGGTTTAGTATTAGCCGAGCAGGTCGGTCTAGTATTAGTCGAGCAGGGTCGGTTTAGTGTTGACCGAGCCAAGTCGGTTTAGTGTTTATCGAGCCAGGTCGGTTTAGTGTTTACCGAGCCAGGTCGGTTTAGTGATAATCGAAGCAGGTCGGTATAGTGTTAACCGAGGGAGGTCAGTGTAGTGTTAATCGAGAGAGGTCAGTGTAGTATTAACCGAGAAAGATATGAATTTCAGTGTTAATCGAGCAAGGAAGGAATGCTAGTGTGAACCGAGCTAGACAGGAAAAATAGGCTTTATACAAGTATAACATTTAAGTATAAGAAAATTTCTTATACTTTAAGTTATACTTGTATAAAGGGTTTAGGTGCCTTCTGAGATGATTGAGATAGGTTCCAGATTCATAGCAGTTAAGATGCAACTTCTAATTTTGAGATTTCTTAAAAATCAGACTTAGTTATAATTCAGGCACGTGAGATTTTGCAGAGTGTGGTGTTTTGGCATATGAAATTTTGTGTAAACTTTAAATATGTTCATTACTTGTTTTGTTTGGATTATATGGTGCATTTAGATGCTTGAATAAGGTTTAGGATGTTTTTTAGGGATTTGAATTAGGGTTAGGGTTGTCCAAAGGACTAGGACTGCTCTAAGGCCTCTTAAATGTTCCCCAAACGTTCCTAAACTTTCCTATTCTTTTCTATGCTTTGATTCTAGTTCTTGAAAGTGTTTATGATGTATTTTATTTGTGATGTGTAAAGTTTGTATCACCTATGTACATTTGTCACTTGTTTTGTGGAAGTTATATGGTTTACTTATGATGATTTTTCACTTGGCATAGACTTGAGTTTAGTTTTTGAGGCTAGGACTCATCTTCGTGGCCTGTGTGCATGGGAGGGTTCCTTAGACCTATAAATGAGCCTTGGAAATTTTTACTTGTGCATGAGAAAGGTTTTATGTTTCTTTTTGAGATGTCTTGTGATAGAAATTCTTCCAGTGGTTCCTGTTATGTATATGGCTAAGGTTAGGACTCGCTCTAAGGGCCTGAGTGCGCAGGGGAGTTTCCTAAACCTATGAATTAGGACTTGGAAGTGTTATCTTGTATTTGTCGATTGTGATGGGGTAAGGGAATAGGAACCTTAAGTGAGTGGCTCACCATAGGTGTTGGAACCCTAAAGTGGTTGCCGGATGATCCTATGGGTGGGTTTGTAAAAAGTGATAACCTTAAAAATTAACCTGGGAAGGGGGATTCAAAAGATAATGAAAGAAAATATAATAATGGCCACACAGACCTGATTGGAGTACCGGGACTAGGGATAATTGCTAGGATGGATCCCTATTCATAAAGGGGGGACCGGGCTTACATGGTTGCCAGGAAGGATCCCAATATACAGGTTGTGTGATGACTCTCACTTAGGTGGTCTCCTAGAGCCTTAACCTCGGTGTTATAACATGATGATATTTTTATGTGTCTTATTCTTTTTGTTTTGAGTCTTGGATTTATTGGTATTTAAGACTTAGATTGCCTTAAGGTCTTGAGAGTACCTTGGTTCTATCTCCTAGCATGGGGGGTGGAACTTTATCAGTTTCACATGGTTGGGTGGCAAATCTCTTTCAAGGTATGGTTCGTGGTTCGTGTTGTGGCTTGGATTCTGAGTTGTTCAATGGTGAAGATTTTGTTCTTGTATCATGTATCTCTGTAATGTAAGCCTTTGGGCAACTTGATGTAATTATCTTTCTATATGCCTTCGGGCAATGTGCAGTAACTATAATTATGTTTGTAAAAAGAAATTGTAATAAATAAGTTATGTATAAGGGAAGGGTAGAATTATGAATTGAAAAGGGGATTGAATATGGTTAAATCAATGAGTAATTCCTACCTTACATCTCTTGTGAATTTTTAAATGTAAATTGGAAGTAATGGTAATGTAATTGTTTATGGATGTAAACTTTTTTAAAAAGGAAACTTGTTTTGGATATATGGTTAGTGAAAAGATATGCTAAGAGTTCAAGGGTATCTTTAGGTGAAATTATAAGGGAAAAGGAAACATGTATGTTATTTAAAGTAGTAATGAGATGTGACTTCTTAAATGTATAGTCCAATGTGGGTAATGTGTGATTATTCAAACAAGGTTTTAAGCTCAATTCTTAACTAGACTTATACAAGGTTATAGATGATGAATTGTGGAAACTTATGGAAAAAGAAAGATTCATTGAATGGTTTGTGTTGGTTATCAATATATGGTTAAGTAATTTACACTCCTTATATTATGATCTTAAGCGAAAATGGATAGTGAGGTCTTTTAATGGAAAGCTTATTTATGTATTGTTAATGCAATTGAGTTGTGCATAGATGAGGTTAAGGGAATGAAATTCATTTCATTAAGTAGTAAAATTCAATGCTTGATAATGGTAAATGAATTCATTAAGGGAACCTTAAGGAATGTACTTGTGAATGTAACAAATGATGTAATGTTAGAATGTTAAAAAAAAAAAAATTAGTTGTAATTTTAGGTCATAGACCTGATTCCTTATGACTTCCCTGGCGGGGACATTACATGCATCCTTGGGTAAAGCTTTAGTGAATATATCTGCTAATTGTTCCTTTGTATTCACATATTCTAGTCTTGCTTCTTTGTCTTGAACTAACTCTCTCAAGTAATGATACTTGAAAACAATATGCTTGGTTTTAGTGTGTATCATAGGATTCTTTGATATATTGATAGCAGTTGTGTTATCACAAAAAATAACAACTGGCTTAGTGATTTCTTCCTTCATACCTCTCAACAATTGCTTGATACACACTATGTTTGAATAATTAGTTGTTGCTGCTACATATTCAACTTTTGTTGTAGATTGAGAAATGCATTTATGTTTCTTCCTTGTCCATGAAACTAATCTCTTTCCTAGAAAGAATGCACCACCACTTGTACTCTTTCTATCATCCACATTTCTTGCCCAATCTACATTAGTATAAACTTTCAGTTCAAACTTTTCATTCTTCTTGTAATACAATCCTTTATTCCTTTTAGATATCTCAGCATCCTTTTTACTGCCATCATGTGATTCTCCTTAGGATTTGTAGAAAATCTTGCAATAATTCCAACTGCTAATGCAATATCTAGTCTGTTGTGAACAACATATTGTAGCTTTCCAATCATTGACCCATACAAGGTTTGATTCACTTCTCTTGTATCATCATTCTTTGACATTTTTTGTCTAGTAGCCATAGGTGTACTTATTGGTCTAGAGTCCTCCATGCCAAAGGTTTTTAGTATCTCCTTGATATACTGATATTGAATAATGTAGATACCTTTCTTCATCTGATAAACTTGCAAACCAACAAAAAATTTGATCTCTCCAAACATAGACATCTCAAATTTAGTTTGCATCTCATTTGCAAATGTTTGGCACAGTGCGTCTTGACCTCCAAATATGATATCATAAATAAATATTTCAGCTAACAATATCCCTTTACCTTTTTTAGTCTTCAAGTACATATTATTGTTGTCATTTATCCTTGCAAAACCAATTTTGACCAAGTAATTATTCAATCTCTCATACCATGATCTAGGGGCTTATTTTAATCCATACAGTGCTTTGTGTAGCTTACAAACCATGTTCCTCTTTCTTGGATCAAATAATCCTTTAGTTTATTCAATGTATACTTCTTCTTCTAGTATTCCATTCAGAAATGCAGATTTGACATCCATGTGATACACTTTGAATCCTTTGTAAGTTGCATATGCAAGTAGAGTTATAACTCCTTCCAATCTAGCAATTGGGGCAAATGTGTCCCCATAGTCAATGCCTTGTTCTTGTGCATAGCCTTTGCATACCAATCTAGCCTTGTTTCTTGTGACTTCTCCATTCTCATTCAACTTATTTTTGAACACCCACTTGGTTCCAATAACATTCTTATCGTTTGGTCTAGGAACTAGTGTCTAGGTTTTGGTCTTTTCTATTTGCTCAATTTATTCAATCATGGCTTGAATCCAATCTTCATTCTCTAAAGCATCTTTCACTGATTTAGGCTCAAATTTTCATAATAAGCATGTTTGGTTTTTCAACTTACTTCTTGTCATGACTCCTGAATCTTTTGGTCCAATGATTTGATCTGATTTATCATGTCTTCTCACATATTGTGCTAATGTAGGCTCTGGTCTCCTTTCTTCTTGTTGTTGATCTTTAGGTTCATCAAGAAAATTCACTTCAGGTTCATTTTGTATCTATGCTTCCTCTTTTGATTGCTCGATAATTTCCTCCCGTTGTTTGACATCTTCTTGTTGTAACTCATTAGATTCTTGTTGTCACTTGACAACTTTGTTCTCTGGTTCAAGTAAATCACTAGGCTCTCCTTCATTCATGTATATGAATGATCTGTAATCTTCAGGTTCTTGCTTGCATTCAATTTCATTTTTTTGGGCATATTCATCAACTCTAACATTTGCACTTTCCACAACTTTGTTAGTGTTAGAATTCAAATACTTATAAGCTTTGCTCTTAGTAGAATAACCTAGGAATATGCCTTCATCACTTTTAGCATCAAATTTTCCATTCTTATTGTCCTCGAGTATATAACATTTGCTTCCAAAGACTTTAAAGTATTTCACATTAGGTGCATAATCATACCATAACTCAAAAGGTGTAGCATTTGTACCTTTCTTGACTTGTACTCAGTTCAAGGTATTGACAATTATAATTACAACTTCTCTCCAGTATTTTTATGCAACATTTTTCTCTATCATCAATGTTCTAGCACAATCCATGATTAATATATTCCTTCTTTCTGCTATACCATTCTGTGGAGGGGTCCTAGGTGCAGACATCTGCCTCTTTATTCCTCTATCATTGCAGAATATGTTGAACTCATTAGATATGAACTCTCCACCTCTGTCAGATCTCAGACATTTCAAGCTCTTACCTATTTCTTTCTCAAATTTTGCCAAATACCACTTAAACAACTAAAAGGCATCAAATTTTTCTTTAAGAAACATCATAGTCATCATTCTAGAGTAATCATCAACAAACAAAATAAAATATGTATCACCATAGTAGCTTTGCACTCCAATAGGTCCACAAAGGTTAGTGTGAACTATTTCCAAAATATCATCAGAAGTATAGGTTTTTCTCTTGAAACTAGACTTTGTCATTTTTCCCAATTGACATTGTTTACACATCACATTATCAGGTTTCTTCAATCTTGGTAACCCTCTTACTCTTTTCATCTTACTAATGCTTACCAAATTATCAAAGTTCACATGACACAACCTCTTATGCCATAACCATACATCATCAAATTGTGCAGACAAACATGTCTCATCAAATAGGTCTAGATAGAGTAAGTTGCCTCTTGTTTGTTCTCCACTTCCAATTAATTCACCAGTGGCATCAAAGATTTTAGCCTTTTTGTGATGGAATTCAACTTGGTAACTAGAACTATTTAACTGTGCAACACTCAACAAGTTATAGCTAAGTCCTTCAACCCATTAAGTATTATCACATATGATCTTATCAGTCAATATTATTGATCATTTTCCTCTCACAAGACATGGTGCATCATTACCAAACTTAACATTGCTATCTTTGTAATGATTTAAGGTTTCAATCTTACTTGTATCACCAGTCATATGATGTGAGAAACCACTATCAATTATTCATCTATCACCTTTACTCACATATGAAATAAGTGCAATTTTCTCATCTTCATCAGAATCATCTTTCATAGAAACATGAACAAATTCTACATCGTGATCATCAGACTCATTAGATTCACTGTTAGTTTCCTCTTCAGTAATATAACAAGATTTATTACCTTTTTCTTTGTAGTTCTTATACCTTTTGTAATCTTTGTCATCCCTTTTGTCTTTGTAATTTCTTTCCCTTCTTTCATCCTTGTCATTCCTATTAGGACATCTTGTTGCAATATGACCAACTTTATTACATGAGAAACAGATTATATGAAGTTTACCTTTGAATTTTATTTTTCCTCTCGATAGTCTTCTAGCCATTAGCACCTCAAGATCATCACGATCATCATTAGAAGTATCAGTGTCACTTTTCACACATTTTTATTTTCCTTTCTTATACTTTTGAAGAACCAATTGAGATTTGAATGCAGATTCAATATTATGAGTAGTGAAATTATCAAAAATTGACAATTCAAAAGCAGTATGTCTACCAGCCAAACCTTCCAAAGTTAAGTTGTTACTAGGAGCACATCCCAGTTCTTGTATTGCAGAAACTCTAATATCATAAATACGAAGCAGGGTTCTCAAAACCTTGCTAATAACAGTTTCATCATCAATATTTCCATTAGCTCCTCTAATAACATTCACAACCTCTTTAACTCTGCCACAATATTGAACAATAGTCTCACCTTCTAACATTCTCATTTCATCAAACTTACCTCTCAAGCTTTCAGATTTGGCTCTTAGTACATTTGTGTCTCTACCATAGATAGTTATCAGTGTGTCCCATATTTTCTTTGCATTGGTACAGTCCTTGATGTCTTCAAATTTAGGATAACTTAGGGTTGATGCAATCTCCAACATTGCATGATTGTGTTCTTTCTTTTCCTTCATCTGCGGGGCTGTCAAAGGTGTTTGTACTGGTATGTATTCATGTTCCACATAGTATTTTTCCGCATCTCCAATTCCAGCTAGGTGTAACTTCATCAAACTTTGTCATGTAGGGAAGTTTTCCCTATTTAGCTTTGGTACCTCCTTTTTGTGCATCTTGATCTTTAGCTTCAAGTACCTTCAAAATTTTCCTTACAAGCACCACAAGTTCTGATACCAATTGTTAGAATGATTTTAGAATAACTGATAGAGGGGGGGTGAATCAATTATCCTCACATCTAGACATACCAGTTGGACTTTTAAACACTTCAACCAACTTAGATCTATTCAACTATCCACCCAGTCTCTATACAATATAACTAGTAACATAAACTTGTAGTCCACTATCCAAAAATAATCAACTTGTAGAATATAAAACTCTTAACTGTAAAACACATCAAATAACAGTCACACAAGTATGACACTAGGATTTAACATGGAAACCCAATATGGGAAAAACTACCAGTAACATGCTACCAAATTTTTCACTTTTCTAAAGTGAGCTCTATGACGAGACAATCCTGTTAAAGGTTATAATACACACTATTAGGTGTGACCTTGTTAAAGGATTTAATCACCCTCTCAGGAGTGGCCTTAATAGAGGACTTAAGAATATCCCATTAGAATGTCACCTTGATTAAAGGATTTACAAATGACTGTTAGGTCAACCTTGATTAAAGGATTTCAAATGATACAATGGTTAGAAAGTAAGAATAGGTTTGATCTAAAACATACAACTCACTTTGCAAATACAGATCCAATGTAGCTCATATGTTGATCTACTGAATGGCATTCATTATCATCTCCATCTCTAATCTGCTTGGAAAGCCTTCAAGCAATCACCACAACTCTTCTCAGTTCTTCACAGCTCTTCTCAGCCTTCTGCTTAGGTTCACCAATCAACATAATCAACCTTTTGCAAAACCTACAATTAGGTTATCCTTATACCTCCTTACTTAGGTAGTTTAATATTTTTCCGCTTAATCATCTTCGTAGATCTTAGGTTTAGGTCAAATTCATCGAATCCTTCCAACATTTTATTCTCCTACTTATCCTTCTAGATACTTCTAAAAAATTCTCCTTGAATCCATGCATAAAATAGTTTGCCATGTATTAAATACTCCAGGTCATTCATCCTTATCTTCAACACGTTTTACATATTCCAAGAATTCAACTATGTCGGCTGGGAATCTGAATCCCTTTATAAATTGTAAAATACGGACACTCGCTCATCACTGTGTTCTTCTACTCGGTCATCATTGGATAACTCGATCATCACTAAAACTATTCTACTCGGCAATCAGTATTTTCACTCAGTTATTATCTAATACTCGGTAATTATTGATGCTCAATTGACACTAAATTTTCTCATCCTATACTGGCACTCGGTCAACACTAGCATCACTCAACTTAAACTTAAGTTCCTTAATCTTCTACTCTTTTTCTTAGTTAAGCCTATGCTTTCAAACTTTCTTTCCTCATTTCTTTTATGCTTCAAGTCAACTGTCTCCTTCACTTAGTGTTATAGATAAACAATACATTACCTTGTTAATGTGCCAACTAATCAAGTACCCATTGTAGTTTTTCATAACTCAACCTTTCACCAGGTCTTCTTGTTATTTCCTCTTTTCAAATCTTCTTCATCAATCAAATGATATGGCACTTTACTAGATAGCAACTGTCTCACTAGTTAAGGTTTGACATCAATGACAATATAACAATTGTTTAAATTGTAGTTTCCAACAGTTTGTATTTGATATAGCTTATTATTTTTCAAATCTATGCTACTTATGTAAATTTAGAAAAAAAGATGGAATATATGTGCAACTCAAAGACTACAACATATACTACACCTTTAATGCACAAACATAGAACATAAAGGCAACATAAAGACTACAAGATCAAGTCTAAAAATGTAACATTAACTTTAAACACAATACATAGCTCAAAGACTACAAGATTGAGTTTGAATCTCTTTTAGATAACATAACCAATTCTAGGTAATGTCATCACATCACAACTTATTATGACACAAATTTTGGAAGCAACCCACCTCTTTTATTGACTAGAATTTTCTTTTAATCCAAAATCAATGTTTTAGAGTGCACTCACAAATTGATAGAGTTTTGTTGCATTGATAAAAGATGTTTATTTACAATGAGCCCTCTTGTATTTATAGAAGAGAGGCTATGAGAAAAATGTGGGAGAATCCTAACCAATTGTTGACATATTCAATATTACAATCCTATTATTTAATTTGTTATGCAATTACATGTAATTGCATTTTACAATTCTACATGTGATGTGATCATATGTAATTAAAACTTCTAACTTTACATGTAATTTGTCAAAACTAAATTACACACACACACACACATATATTGTGTATGTATATGTATGTATATGTGTGTGTGTGTGTGTGTGTGTGTGTGTGTGTGTGTGTGTACATACATAGACACACACACACACACACACACACACATATATATAGGTCATTTGTATATAAATTATATTGGGGTTATATAATTGAGAATTATATTAATGTTAATTAATTAATACGTAATTATAATAATAAAATTATATTAAATTAATGTATATATATATTGTTAATAGTAATAAGATAAATGTTTAGAGATAAATAAACATACTAATGTATGTATGAACATAATACGACAAATAAACTATATGGTCCAATCCTTAATCTCTATTAACCTCTTTGGAAGGATAGGTTGGTGTGCATAGGAAGATGTGAGTAAATCCATCCCAAATTAAGTGAATCCCATGTGGTGGGTATTGACGAATGTTCATGGAACCCTTAGGCTTAATTATGGAGGTGGTGCCAAGCATCCTATGATAGTTAGGGATTAGTTAAGAAGTAAGGACTCAGTTCAATATAACATTCATCCCTATATTCAAAATAAATTAACAATCTCTTAATATAACTTAAGTCCAAAGTTGCATAGTAATATATAATTGTACATGTTAAACATTGTAAATTGGAAACCTCCTAGAAAAATGCCCTGAGCATTCTATTCTAGGGAACAATAAGCCAAAGGAATTTTGTTCCCTGGAAATTTGCCTAGAATTTTAACTAACAATCCCATACGTCCCAATATATCTAGATCTATTATGATGGTTGCACCACATGTCCCCGCACACAGAAAAATGGGGAAAAGGTTGTGGAAAGGGGTTTTCCTTGGTCAAATCCCTTGTTTAGGAATCAAAATTGAAAATTAAATAATATTGCATTTAAAGTAAAGTAAGTTTTAAGGTAAATATTAGATCTACCTTGCCAATACCTTCGTGAATAGATATTGAGATTTCACATATTCATGAAGATGCTTGAATGTCACTTGAATTGAAGTTGTTGAAATTGAATGTAGAATGGAATCAAGGATGCCTTCACAAGTGCAGGGATCTATGAATGCCAATCCTATATATTCAATATCATTACGATTGATAAAACACCTACTATAAAGAAAGAATGGATGAGAATGAATAAAGGATCTTCTTGCTTTCTTGAGAACTTCTCTACTTGACCATCATGGGAGATAAGATTTCTTTAATGAAGAATATTTCCTTCAAATTGCCTTGGATTCTTGGAGAGAGACTAGACCTTGGATACTTGCCTTCAAATATTGAATTAACTTGATTGCTTGTTTGCTTGAGTGCCAAAATCATATCCTTAGTTGTGGTATCAAAATAAGGAGAGATAGGGTGTTTATATAGCTCATCACACATTTTAGGATTCAAAATTAAGCTAGGTCAACCACAAGATATAATTTCCCACTGAAACACTGCAATGAGGCTTTGGTTCTAATTTGGGCCCTTTAGTCGAGGAACAAAACACCCTAGTATTTTGTTCCTAGGAAAAAGCACCAAAATTTGAATGAGAAGATGGGAAGATAAGGTAGATGCCAAATTAGGAGGAAATAAGTAGCTGGATCAAGAATAACAAATATGAAATATTTAAATAAAAAAATGGGGCCTAATTGAGCATCCAATCATTGGTGCTAACTTTTTTGGACGATACACTACCTAAAATAAAGAAAATTTCAAGAGAAGAGAGATTATAGGGTATAGTTTCTGAAAAGATACACTTAATAGAAATGTGAGATCGATAAATGTGGAAAATGTACCTTGAACTTTAAAATGAGGTAGGAACCATTTTAAAGTGAAGAGATGTATGAATTTAAAGGCCACACTTATAATAAATGGCCCAAAATATTATTTTGGTCATAATTATTTAAGAGAGGCTCATAATATTAATTTAAATTAATAAAGGTCCTAAAAGATACCAAAATGAGTGTTAGGAGAGTGTGAAATTGAGCTAGGGTATGAAAAATTAATGTGGGAGCCCATGCATACTAAAATGGGTCCAAGCTAAATGAGAATTACATAGTGTTGCAATTCTAGGACAATACATTTATAAAGGTTAGTTTACATGCCAAAACCCTAGCCAACTCCTTTATCAAATAATAAGAAATTTGGGCTTTGGGGTTGTTTCCCCCATCAAACCCCACTAGGGGTGTTACCCCTACACCCCTACAATGGGATCCACCCCGGACCCCGCTACGGGAGTCATTCCCTTGAGCCCTGTACGAGGGGCTCCGTTCCGTGCACTCCCCCATTAATTGATTTGGGGGGGAAAACACAACTAACAAAGACACCAATATTTAATTTAGCAACATGATTAGTTTCCACATATCAACATGGCATTCTTAGTCCATTATCATACAACAATTTCTTATAAGTTTGATGGCTTACACCTGGCAAGGATAACTAATCATTTTTGTTTAAACCATGTAAGCATATCAATTTAACAACTAGTAAAAAGTTTGAGGACATGTTATAAATCTAGACATATCGTAATGTAGAATAAAAAAAATATGAATGGAGGGGAGATTATGATAAATTCTTATTTCCTATTGCACATTAGGAAGGAGAGATAACCCAATAGGCGTAGAAGGGTCAAAGAACTAAATGTGTATCAATATTCCCTCACTAATATTGTAAAATGATATGTAGATATGTGAACTAAGAGGAAACAGAGGAAATGAATGACTAACTATGCACATAGACTAACAAAAATTAGGCAATTCCACGTGGGAACCAGAAAAAACAACCAAAATATGCCACTAACCTATGGTTTTAGTTTGATGTAGATGTGGAGGGAAAAGGTTGCCTAGGGCGTCCTGTTCCTGAGAAGAGTTTACTAGGGGTGTCTTGTTTCTAGCACTTTAGACTGATTCAAATTGCAAATTGTTTGTCATCTCCTTTACTTCTCAGATATGAGCTGTGCAAATACCACCTATTGCTAAACACAAAAAATAGGGAAAATGTTGTGGAGAGGGGGTTTTTCCTTGGTCAAGCCCTATTTTGGAATCAACCTTGAAATTAATGAAATAACTGAAAGTGTGTTGTCATATAGTAGAGGCTAGATCTAAAAAATGAAGTGTATTATACCTTGGTAGTGCAAGTGCTTATTTGGATGTGATCAAGTATATTGATACAATAAATTTTGACTTCACACAAAAACCCAAAATAAAATAATGAAAGAAAAAACCTTATGTAATTGATGTTTTAGTTTTCCACAATGCTTGATGGAGAGAGAGAAGAATGACTTCAAGATTTGAGTACTTGAATGAATGTGCATGGATGCTTGCACTATGATCTTCTTCCTTGACGGTGCTTAGAAGGGTCCAAGCACTAAATCGGTATCAAGGCTCCTTCACTAATATTGAAAAAAGATAGGTAGATATGAGAACTAAGAGAAAATTGAGGGAATGAATGATTAACTGTGCAAACAACTTGACAAAAAAAAACTACGTATGAGAAATGGAAAGAACAACCCAAAGATGTCACTAACCTATACTTGTTCAATATGATACAAATGTGGAGGGAAAATGTCACTTTGAGCATCTTGTTCCTGAGAAGAGGTTGCTTAAGGTATCTTGTTCCTAGCACTTTAAACTGATTCAAATTGCAAACTATTTGTTAGGACATGTACTTCTCATATCTGAGCCTGTGCGAATGTCACCTATTCCTAAACAAAAAAAAAAAGGGGAGAATGTTGTGTAGAGGGGGGTTTTCCTTAGTCAAACCCTGGTTTGGAATCAACCTTGAAATAAAACAAATAAAATGAAAGTGTGTTGTTATATAGTAGAGGTTATATCTAAAGATGAAGTATATTATACCTTGGCAATGCAAGTGCTTCTTTAAATGTGATCAATTATATTGATGTACAATACATTTTGACTTCACACAAAAATTGAAAATGAAATAATAAAAGACAAAACCTTTTGTAATGGATGTTGTAGTTTTCCACAATGCTTGATGGAGAGAGAGAAGAATGACTTGAAGATTTTAGTACTTGAATGAATGTGGGCAATGCTTGCACTATGATCTTCTTCCTTGATTGTGGATGTATTTGCTTGGCCTTCACTGAGGCAAAAAAGCTTTATCCGTGGATAAAATTTCCTTAAAAACACCTTAGAATGCCTAAGATCTTTCTTGAGAATGTTTGAAATATGGAATTGTAGAAGAATTCTTTAAATCTTGATTGTGTTATATCAAAATGAGGAGAGATAGGTTGCTTTTATACCTCTCACAATATTTCGGGGCTTAAAACTTGAAGGAAGCTGACATGAATATGGAAATCCCACTTAACCAATGAGACGAGCCCTTGATTTTAATTTTAGGGAAAAACTAGGGAAGAGGTTGGCCTAGGTGATCTCTTCTCACCAAAAGTTGGTGAAATTTAGTTTGGAAGTCATGAAGGTGGAGAAAAAGTTTAAAATGTAGGTAATACGGAGCTGGGGTATTAGAAATTAATGCGAGAGCTCAAACATGCTAACATGGGGCCTAATTGAGTATCTAATTATAGGTGTTTACAATTTAGGATGGTACACTTGATAAACCAAAATCAACTAGGACTACTATTTTAAATGCAATACCAAGAGTCAAAGAAAACACTATCATGTCTTAAGTAGAAATACAATAGTCACCAAAAAAGGCAAATATGATTTGAAATTAAAAAGTTGAAACTAAAAAATAAAAAGCATTTTAAATTTTTTTTTTTAAGCATTTACATAAATATAAAAAAATGCAAGATTAATTTTACGACTGTTAAAGTACAACTTATATTATATAAAACCCAATTGAAAACATATCATCTCTATATTTATTATTAAAAAATCCACTCTAATCAAATCAGGCCCAAATCATAAGGTAAAAGGGCTTGGCTATTGTATTTTCACCATTCGAATGAAATGAAATGAAGGGTTTTTAATGACATCCACAAGACCAAGCAATCAAAGGGATGAAGAGCTCCAGAACAACACTCAAATTTCTCTCTATGCCAACTCTTTTGTTATGAATCTTGACTAAGAAATTTGTAGCTTTGTGAAATCTTGCTTCCTTAAACATCTCGATTGGATCTTCTTCCTTCGAATTGTTTATATAAATCCTCATAAGTTGCACACTCCATAATATAACACTCTAGAAGCAGTGTAGACAAAATGACATTACATGATGAATTGCTCAACCTACAAGGATATTTAGATCAATTATATTGATACATAAATGTGAACACCTTGGCTAAATTATTTAAAAAAGAAAATATAATGAGGACTGCATATTTTTGACCAAGATACACAACAAAAAATCCAAGCTGAAGAAGGAAAAATAGATCTAGTCGGTGTGGGTGTTCTATTTTAAACTTCACTTACTTTTTTGTTTGTTGGCTATCCATGAGTCCCATAGACTATTTGACCTCGTGTACACAATTCTTTCTTCTAGAAGCAATTTGAAGATACTTTGAAGGGGTCTTTTAGGAGACAAGGCTTCACAAGTTTGTAAATTTATTGGTCAAGATTCAAAAGAAAAGAACTGCCAAAAAAATATGAAAATATGTTAACTATCAAAATATGGAGAGAGAGATTAGGAGTATATTTAGCACATAATAATGTTATATTATCATCTTCTTGTATTTATTTGTTCAATCCATATCAATAATATATAGGATTCTAACATCCTATTTTATAGGAAACTCTCTAAACAAATTTCCTAATTATAAAGAGTTGTTATAGCAACTCCAAATACAAACAAACAAACTTCAACAAATAACTATTCTCACATTCATAATAGCTATGTGAGTTGTGATAAAAAATCACATTATTAACTTATGTGAATAGTAACATTTAATTTCCCAACACCCCCCTTAGTGTGAACAAAGAGAGAAAGATCATCACACAACTTGGAAACATAATCACATGCCTATGCATTCTTTTAGGTATGCATATTGCTATCTAGATCTTGCTACACATGAACACCTACATACGAGAACTTATCATGCTTCCACTTACAATGAACTTATCACCAACTGACCATACTTCTAAGAAGTTTGACAATCAAAGGATCTCTATAGTTAGCTACTCTCCTATACAATGTTTTACAATATCGATGATGTCCACGTTCTCTAGGTCTTAACACTTCCCACTACAGTAAACCAACTCTTGTGGCTCATGGTCTTGATTCAAATAAAGTCTCTCTCCTTCCACAGTTTTAAATATGATTACCACAAACCTTGACGTGAACATGAACCCATCAATTATCCACCTCATGTAGGTTTTTGATCCTCCCACAAACCCTTTCATGATTCATGAACTAACTTACTCTAGTGCTTTTGTTTGCCATTATACTTGTATATCAAGGAAGTTATATCAACATAGATATCATAAATATGAAAAACCCATATTAGAAAATGTTTCACATTACATTCCATAAGAACACAATGTTCTTAATTATAGTCATTGTTATTGATCACTGCTACTTGATCTTGAACAACATAGACAATTGCCATTGCCACTAGAAGATACCCTTGACTTAAGTCATTTTGGCACAAAATGGGACCAAAATATTGGTTATTGTCCCCCCCCCATAATGTGAAATTTCCATGTATTCACACAACTCGGAGCATTGAAAAACAAATCAAATTAAGTTGCATACTAAAATTAAAATGCTACAAAAGCTAATGAGCGGCCCCATCGTTGGTGATTGATGAGAGGACGTTAAATGTCCTCCAACCTTCAATGCCTCCATCGTCTAGTAAGTTTGCTTCTTAGCAAATTTGTCTTTTGAAGCTCAATTTTATAATGCTCCCCCACAAGATGGATGTCGCGTATAAGCGAGAGTGCATCCAATTACAATAATTATTTTTAACATTTTTAATTTTTTATAGATGCCAATAACACTAATGACTTGTAGAAATGGGCCCTATTTTGAAATACATAACTTGATTTGACTTGAAAAACATACCCTCTCAAATTGACTTTGACTTATTTTATACAATATTTTATTTGATTTTTAGACTACAAAACAAAATATACCTATAAGACCTGATAACAATTTAACTTCCAATCTATAAACTTTATCATTAAAGGAAGACCTTTTATTTTAAGAAAAACTAAACTAAATAAAATAAAACTACTAATTTAAATGACTTAACTAGAATGTTATACCCGACCTAGATTACATTTCTGATAAAGTCACAAGCTATTATTAGAATTTAAATCAATAACTTGACATAGAGCATGAGTATTCCCCTTAACTTGGTAAGGTTGTAGTTGCTGGTAGCCTGGTTACATACTGGGTGTCATTAACAAGAATGACTCTAGAGCTCAAAATTGTCACCATCAAATTGCCACAAGTTATGGGTTGTGCACAAAAGAGCCGATTAGATAGAGATAATACGCTGAGCCAATATGCACAACTCTAGACTAATATGATTTCCGCACGTGGCTAGTCAATAACACATACACTACAATCATTAAATCAACTTGATCTTTCTGTGTAAGAATAAAACTAATGAATTAATCCGCTAATGCAAGAACAAAGGAAATTGATTATAGTGTTGATTTAGTGAAGCGATGGCTGCCTAATCTCTACTAAACTCAATAATTCATGAGCAGATCAAAAGGAAGTAATTGCTAGCCTCATGAAAAGTGCACCACAGATAGAAGGTGCCAAAACAATAATGAAAAATTAACCGCTGAAAAAGATTATATGCCATCGAGCATAGAGGTGATCCACCAAACCAAAGCTAATAACAAGGCCGCCAGATGAAGTGCCCAACAAATACACTGATTGAATAATTCTTGATTGCGCTAAGCAGAATCACCTATGGGCTTTGCAAACTTTAATTCCAACACTAATTCCTTATCACTACAACACTCAATTTGTAAAGTGGCTCCAAAGAATCCGCACCTTATATGAGGAATACAAATATAATGCCCAAATCATTATGTGATACCATATCAAAATACGCGGAAAGAAATTAAGAACATATTTAACACACAATAACATTATATTTTCATTTTCTTGTATTTCTTCGTTCAATCCATATTACAAATTTATAAGATTCTGATATTCTATTTTATAGAAAACTCTTTAAACAAACTTCCTAATTATAAAAAAATGAGACTTCAACAAATAACCATTCTCACATCTTGAACGCTAACCTGTAATTTCCCAACATTAAAATGCTGTAACTTTGGTTCCTTTTAATCTTATATACGTCGTTAATTTTTTTTTCATCCATTCATTCATACCATTTCACCTGCCAAGCTACAATGTTGAATATTGAATAGTTTAGTGCCTCGTGATATTGAGTCACGGAGAAGCAAAAATAATGAAACGCTATTATTGTGTGGCCAATTGCAGCGTAGCACGATGCCACGTCATAATTACATGCCGACAGAGCAACAGTGGGCCTGTCCCCGGAATGATGACGTGGACCCCGAAAATATTAGTTTAATGTTAGTTCCATGCCATTTTAACAGTGAATGCTATCATGACACACTAGCTGCTCTGTTTCAACTTTTCCGTGCCTTCACGACAATACTTTAATGAATGGAATTAAAGACTGAGCAGAGAAAGGTAACTGAAATTTGCAGCTTCTGGGCTTCGAGTCTCACTCACTCAAATATAAATGTTGTTGTAGTAGTCTGTAAAAGGCAAAAGCTCGACGAAAATGGGATCCCGAGCCAGCACATATGTTATCCTGTGGGTGAATCTCTTTGCTCTGGTATGTATTTATGGATTTTGAGCTCAGTACTCAATTGCAGCTTACAGATTTGTTTCAAGCATTTTGAGCTGTTTAGAAAGCTTTGAGTTATTTTTTCCGGCAGTTAGTGTCGATAGGCGTGTTGGGATACGGGGCGTGGTTAGGCGTCAGACATAACGACGACTGCAACAAATTTCTCAGCGCGCCTGTTCTTGCCATCGGAGCTTCCGTTTTTCTCATGTATGTCGATACAAGAACAAGTTAGGGTTTGAATGTATTTGCATATATTTGTTGAGTATACGTCCTTTCGACTCGACTGTAGCTCATAGATGATGTGCTGGTTTTGTGGTAGATCATTGATTGGATTTGTGGGAGCTCTGAGAAACGTCCCGATACTGTTATGGATCGTATCCTTTTCGGCGGGATCTTGTTGAAAGTCATTTTACAATTTAAAATGCATTATTACTATTATATCGTTGTCCTTGACTCTGATGTTTTTGGCAGTATCTCATTCTTATGTTTTTGCTCTTAGCGGCTATTGCGGCATTTACGGTATTCGCGTGAGTAATTTAAAATGCTTTTACTTTTTATTCTTTCCACTGTCAGAATTTGATTTAGTTTATGTCTTCACCTTCACAGCATTTTTGTCTTTTACACTTTTCATAGTTTTCTTTTTGGTAATTTAAGGAGGGCGGTAATGGACCCTGGGCCTTGATCTGGGTGTTAATGGAGCCCAGTAGTGGGCACAAACCTGCCAGGGCATTGGCCCACCGGATATTTGAACCTGACTGGCTTTGAAACCATAGAAGTAGAAATTTGAAAAAAATCCCAATTTAACCTGATTAATCCTGAATCCTGGAGCTTGCTGATTTTTTCCTTAAAAAAATCCCGATTGATGAAAAATTCGTTGACCAATCATTGACCCAATTTTCAATGACCTTTTTCATTTAAAGCGCATTAAAATCATATTAAAATTCCTAAAAAAGGGCAAAAAAAAAAGTAAAAAATCATTGCAAAAACCTACGAAACCCTACAAAAAACTCATGAAATTGACGAATCACTCAACAGTAGGGTTGATTCTAGGACAGAAGTGAAGTCAACGAGGAACCGGCTTGGATTTTTTTTTTTGTAATTTTGTCCCTTTAGTTTTCTTTCCGACCTCGGGTAAACCGCAATCAGAGGAGCAAGAGGACCTATGGTAGTCTTCAATGGAATTTAAAAGGGCCTCAATCATCCTAAATTGTCAGGGGCATGTGGGATAGTGTCGAAGCAGCTAATGAATTTGTTTTAACTCACAGTTTCAATATAACCTGAGCTCATTGCACGCCTTGCCCCATGGATTTTGATGAGATCAACTATATAATTAATATTATACACTAATTTTAAAATTATAATTATTATGCACTATTATAGATTGCCCTTTAATGGGGACACAATGAACCCCTATAGATTATAATTAATATTATAAAGTAGTTTCAAAATTTTAATTATTATTGACTATTAATATATATTAATAATATAAGAGCAGAAAACGGCAAAAAATCACGATTATACGTGATTAATTGGGGGTTGACATGTGCAGTGAGTGATTTATTCCCACAAAAATCGAGATTTTTTGGTCAACGATTTTCAATGTTTTTTTGCGACTTATCAGGCGATTAATTGGCGAAAACAACAGTTAATTAGCAAAAAAATTGCGGGAAACTAGCAAAAACTCTAAAAGCAATGTTGACGGGAAAAACCTACAAAAACGTGATGTGATTCTCTACGAAGTTGACACGTGACGCTAAAGGGGTAGTTGGAAAAGTTGGGTTGAAAGTTTTGCAAAGTCCCAAAGTGTTGTAGAGTCGGGAAGTAGCATGGGAGATAGGCAAATACAAACAAAATTTTCTTCTCTTTCTACATTGAATATATTGTATAGCTTGATTGATACTATTTCTTTTTTAACATTGATTTTGTTTGTATAGATTTCAAATATTTAAATTGTTGTAATATGAAACAAAAGAAGATTGTAACAAAGCTGCCTTATTTATTTGTTGCGATATGATCTAAAAGATCAGGGTAACAAAGTTTTGCCTTATTTATTTTGGAGAAAACAAAGAATCCTACAATAATCATTATAATCATTTTAAGCTTGTCAATTATGACATGTAAGTTCTTACGATTAATCAAATTGCTAGATATTTATAACTTTACTCAAAATTAAATTAAATAACTCATGCAATTCAGTCTCTAAGTTCAACATATATAAAGTTGTTTTGGTACATACATGTGTATATATCACTTTACATATGTGTATACCATGCCAACTTTGTATATAATTATTTATTGAGTATATATAACAAAAGGAACTTGAGAGAATTTTAGAAAAAAAATTCTCTTACTTATCAATTGATGAGATTAAGGGGCTTTGTAATAAATGGTTCATAAGGCGCAACGCTTGCTGAAGGTTTTCCAAATGGGGTTGCAATCAAAGTGGCTTTAAACTTGGAGGAAACTCCGTGGTTAAGCATGCTTTAGCTGCGATACTGGGATGAGTGACCTCTTGAGAAGTCCTAGTGCTTCATCTCTATGAGCATCACCTAGATGCAATGAGTGCTAAGTGTTCCATTCATTTTCATGAGAGATGGGTTCTTGTGAACCACTACTCATGAAACTTGGGTCATTGAGTTTAACTCAAAAGCTACACAAGTGAATCCTGATAGTAATATCACAATTTGACTTTTTGTGGAAAATATCTCCTACTTATCATTTGATGAGCTTAAGGGGATTTCTAATGAATGGTTCATAAGGCACAACACTTGCTGAAGGTTTTGCAAATGGGGTTGCAAGCAAAGTGGGCTTAACCTTGGAGGAAACTCTGTGGTTAAGTGCGCTTGAGTTGGAGTAGTATTGGGATGAATGACCTTCCAGGAAGTCTCGGTTCTTCACCTTTGTGAGCATCACCTAGATGCAATGGGTGCTAAATTTTCCATTCATTCTCATGAGAGATGGGTTCTTGTGAACCACTACTCATGAAACTTGGGTCAATGAGTTTGACTCAAAAACTACACAGATGAATCCTGATAGCAATATCACAATTTGACTTTCTGTGGAAAATATCTCCTACTTATCAATTGATGTGTTTAAGGGGCTTTCTAATGAATGGTTCATAAGGCACAACACTTGCTAAAGGTTTTGTAAATGGGGTTGCAAACAAAGTGGGCTTAACCTTGGAGGAAACTCCGTGGTTAAGTGTGCTTAAGCTAGAGTAGTATTGGGATGGGTGACCTTGCGGGAAGTCCTGATGCTTCACCTCTGTGAGCATCACCTAGATGCAATGAGTGGTAAGTGTTCCATTCAGTCTCATGAGAGATGGGTTCTTGTGAACCACTACTCATGAAACTTGGGCCAATGAGTTTGACTCAAAAACTACACAGATGAATCTTGAGAGCAATATCACAATCGGACTTGCTGTGGAAGATATCTTCTACTTATCAATTGATGAGCTTAAGGGGCTTTCTAATGAATGGTTCGTAAGGCACAACACTTGCTGAAGGTTTTGCAAATGGAGTTGCAAGCAAGTGAGCTTAACCTTGGAGGAAACTTTGTGGTTAAGCGCACTTGTGTTGGACTAGTACTGGGATGGGTGGCCTCTCGAGAAGTCCTGGTGCTTCACCTTTGTGAGCATCACCTAGCTGCAATGAGTGCTAAGTGTTCAATTCATTCTCATGAGAGATGGAATCTTGTAAATCACTACTCGTGAAACTTGGGTTAGTGAGTTTGACTCAAAAACTACATAGATGAATCCTGATAGCAATATCACAAATAAATTCTACTAATGAATATGAAGATTTTCTTTTAATGACAATATTTTTCGAAGAAAGCTTCATTATGATTTTGAAAAATAAGAAAGCCCACATCATATTTTGGTGCTACTTCAAATCATAGCTTGATTGAAATTTATACAAACAATATCACTGTTAAAACTTTGAGTCCTCCAAGTTTAAAATATATTAGGAGGAGGTTGTGCAAGTGCTTTGAATCATTATATAAGTCCTTTATCATCTATGCTATGGAAATGTCTTTTAATTTTAAAAAAGGTAGTACTTGACTATTTCTCTTCAAATTTTCAACTTTTTTTGTAAATCCAAATTTTTCCTGATTTTTTGCCGATTTTTTCAAAAAATCCCACTCCTTTAGTTTGCTGATTTATTCTCCAAACGATTTATGCTTCTATGGTTGAAACAACACCACCATTCAACCATTGCAGTATTTGAAAGTGGGTGGCTGTTGAAACGACAACACCTTTCAACCATAGCACTGCTTGAAACTGGGCGGCTGTTGAAACAACACCACCATTCAACCATTGCACTACGCTCTTAACGGCAGCTGCTTCCATCTTACTTTTGTGATGGTTTATCTCTTGTAATATGCTATTATGTCTGGCAATGTAACTTAATTTGGTATTCATATTCCAACTCTGACCTTGAAAGATCCCAACTCAATTATGCCCTGATTTTCTCTGTTTAAGTGTATTGACATTTTGTCAAACACTTGTCATGCAAGGTCACTGTGTTCTGATTTTTGAGTTTAATGCTTGTTTAAGAGGGTTTTCACATATGCCAAATAAAGAAACATAAACAATAACTTTGCATTAAAGTCAACAATCCCAAAGTTTATCAGATCTGAAACAATCCCAAAACCCTAAATTCCTATCAAATGGTCTACACAGAATCGTACCAGGTTTGAAAGTTGACCACAATTGCTGGTAATTTATTTGTAAACTCAAAATATACTGATTGACTGGTAAAACATACATTTATGAACACCAAAAAGTACCAGATCTGCTACAGAATTCTTCAAACCCTATCATGCGATCTTGCTGTTGTCACCATACAGCTGGAGATGAAGTGTGGCTAGTTGAAACTCACAAATGACATCAATTCACTGATTTCTTGGTTTGATCTGCAGGTTGCTGTTGATAAATCACGTCCAGCTGATATATTGGTCTCCAAACTGCGATTTCCACTCCTTCTGAATGGTACGGCCCAGCTGGGAATAAATCTGGATAACAAACTTGGCAATTCAGATTTGTAATGTATGTAATCTCCTTTTCCCTCCACCATGATGGACATATTGTCATTGATGTCAAAATCAGAGATCAAAGAAGGTTAAATACAACATATATGAATCAGAGATGCACATATGAATATAATAACAGCGGCATATATACATGGCATATAATCAGAGATTATATGTTCAACAGTGAAAATACATATATATGAAGATATATAATAGATGAAGACATATAGAAGTATAATGTGAAGCATGTATAATGTGAAGATACGTATATGAATAGAAGCAGCATATGATATATATACATTATAGAAATAATCAATGATAGACAACATATACATATACATACAGCATAAAGTCAATATGCACAGATATCATTGATACTCAGATATATACAACAAAGAACGGCATAAAGACATCTAAACAGTGACAAAGACTTCTATAATATTCAGCATTGTATGCAGCGATATGTTATATATCAAAGGCAATATAAACCGTATATGATATACATCAGAAGAATCTTTATGTTGACATATTTATGTTAATAATCTTGCAACAGACTTTGATGGTTGTCAACTAATAGCTAAAATCCTTAGGGTTTTCATATGATTGGCATCGTGAAATTTCAACAACTGAACCTGATTATTACAAGTGGACACAGTGGATCTTTCTTCAGTTACTGAAGATGGGACTTGCATATCAGGCTGAAGTCCCCGTTAACTGGTGTCCTGCTCTTGGCACTGTTTTGGCTAATGAGGAGGTGATTGATGGTGTTAGTGAGCTAGGCGGTCATCCTGTTGTCCGCAAGCCAATGCGTCAATGGGTACTTAAAATTACTAAGTATGCTGATCGCCTTCTTGAAGATTTGGATGGTCTTGATTGGCCAGAGAGCATCAAGGAAATGCAGCATAACTGGATAGGAAGATCAGAAGGTGCTGAATTGTACTTCTTTGTTCTTGATAATGATGGACAAGAGGCTGACTCAAAGTTGTTTGTTTATACAACAAGACCAGATACTATTTTTGGGGTGACGTATTTAGTTATTGCACCCGAACATCCTCTATTACCGTTCTTAACATCTGATTCTCAGAAGGTCCATGTATTAATATATATTGAGTTAAAGAATGATTGCAGATACATACGGCAGTACATACCCAGCAATAATATACAGAGGTATTATATGCAGAGACGGGTACACATACAGTGAACAGACGTATATGAAAGCAGAGAAGTGACATGATACAGCGATCATATGCATACGAAGATATCATAAACAGCAATATATTTTATACAGTGAACATACGAACATGTATCAGATACGAACATGTATATGAATAGATGTCTTGAGTATTGTACAGCAATGAATAATAAAAACAAAAGCAGAAAATATGTATAGCGGATATTAAAACATCGAAGGAAATGAAGACAAACATAAGTATGCAACACATAACAATTATATGCAGACACGTATATAATATTATGCAGCGTTAAACAAATATATACAGTGATTAATATATACAGCGGTCAAAGATAATATATTCGAAGGTGTAAAAATATATGTACAGTATTTAACATATATATATGCCGTTTTTAAAAAGGTTTCGAAGGTAAGATATTCAAAGGTGTAAAAATATATGTATAGCGGCTTTCAAAGAATAGAGAAAATATTGAAGATAAGAGAAGATATATAAAAGAGTTTTAAAGGCAAGGGAAAGTCTTTTAAAGTTTTATTTAATATGATTAAATAAAGGAATTATTAACTTATTTTTAAGTTAATAATATTTTAATAAAAGAGACACCTTTTCAAACTGAAAAGTCATAACTTTTAAAAAGGACATAATGTTTCATATGAATATATATATTCAGTCTTATTTTGAAAATAGAAATAAGTCTGCAAGTGGAGGAGAAAGAAGAAGAGCAGTGAATATGATAAAAATAAAGAATTAAATGATTATATATTCAGATTTTAATCTGATATATATATTATGTAAATACAGTTATGAAGGTATTATTTTGAAGATAAAAAAAAGGGTAGAGTTATTGGCTGACTAAAGAGACTAAATTGCATCCATCATCAGTTGAAGAAAACAACAGTTGCCAAGGTGGAAGAAAATCTGTATACAGTGAGTTGGTGTTCAGAATCTGGACAGGGGGAGTTGGTGCTTCCAGTAGGTCGGTGCCTGCAAAGTGTGGGAGTTGGTGCTTCTAGTGAGTCGGTGCTCATAAATTTAGAGGTTGGAGCCTCTAGTAGGTTGGTGCCCACAAAACATTGTAAAAGAACAATATTATATAAAAGCAAATTATTTTGTGGTTTTCTCCCATATTGGGTTTCCACATAAATATTGTGTTCATGTGCATAATTGTTTATTTGAATATTTGAAGTTATCATTGAATAAAAGCATTTAAATTTAAAAAAGTTATTATACTGATGCACCCCCCCCCTCTCAGTATAATCGTGTGCTCTTCACACCAATCTGCAGATTCTTCTGAATTTGTGTCCTTTAGGTGCCCTGCAAGCTGAAACTTACCCAAATATCAACCGATAATCTAGTTGCTGAAGCAAACTTCTCAAAATTCTGATCACTCAATCTGAAAAATCTGTGAGTTCCCCTTGAGGGGTGACGTCAGCTCCTTCTAGTGGGTGTATGGTTGGCAAGAAGTCTTCTAGGCAAGCACATGTCCCCTCAATGCTCCAGATCTGCTCTCTATAATGACTGAAATAATAATACTGGGTTGTATTGATGCAATTTGTGATTGGTGCCTCTCAATTTAATGGCAGACTTGCTGCTGATCAGCTGATGATATCAAATAACTACTAATTCTCTGGCCAACTGGGGTATCGTCCAGCTTGGGAAGCTCAAGAGGCTATGTTCTTGGCTAAGTTGCCGGTTCAGATTCGGGTTCAGGGATGGATTTGGGTGCGAGAATCTGGTTGAATTTTTTTTTCCCATTATGATTTGTATGGGTTATATATTTATAAAAAAAAATTCCCATTATGATTCGTATGGGTTATATATAGATATAACCCATACGAATCATAATGGGAATTTTTTTATATATAACCCATACGAATCATAATGGGAATTTTTTTTTTTATATATATATAACCCATACGAATCATAATGGGAAAAACAAATCAACCAGATTCTCGCACCCAAATCCATCCCTGAACCCGAATCTGAACCGGCAACTTAGCCAAGAACGTAGCCTCATATATATGCATTATATATACAAAAAAAAAGAGAAATACACAATTCTAAAACTAAATCAATTCATAGTATGAATCTATGATGCTTGATCATTGATCAATGCCTAATGTCAAAGATAAACATTAAAATTTTAAATAGTATACTTGATCATTGATCTATGTTCATGATTCTAAAGAAAATCAGCACATTGAATTACTGAATTACAAAATGAAAATTCAAAATATAGTTCATTAAAGTTTGAAACATGATTCAATGTTCATCAATCATGAAAGAATAAAGTTTTCATTTCATTAATCATCAAATGGATTATCAAAAAAATCCGGATCAATGGGGTCTATGGCAGCTGCAAGTGGTTGATCAACATCATCATTGGAACCCAAACCGGTTCCACTAGCACTAGATGGTATTATCTCATCATCATCATCCACATCAACCAAAGTGGCTCTAGCAAGATCCCGAATGGTCGTATCCAAGTCAGCAAACTTGGGTGCTACATCCCAAAGCTTCTTTGACCCCTTTTTGTATTTTGGATCCTTCTGTGCCAGGAGGCGGAAGTTGTTGTGGATATACACCAAGTCTTCTGCTTTTTTTGCAGCCAATTGGTTACACTTGACTGAGTGGATAAAGGAGTAAGTACTCCAATTCCGCTCAGCGACAAAAGAGCTCGTAACCTAGAGTGAAAACCAACAAAATTAAAAAAATACAAGATAAATTCAAGAGTGTTTAAGTGCTAAATTCTTCAATGCAAGTGGCCAAATAAAAAAGAAAAAAAACTGAAAAACTTACTTGTGACAGAATCTTTATTGCAAGAGGTTGGAGGTGGTGGTACCCTAAATTTTGAGAGTCCAAATCCATTATCAATAAGCAAGTTTCGCCATACTAAAAAAATCAACAGAAGGAATCTTTATGACACGAATAAATAGAACTAACTAATCGAAGCCTTTAGAAAATGCTGGAATTTCGACTTGCTGCAAAGATGATGTCGACAGAGCCTGAAGATGGTCGCATTTTAAAAATCTAAAAATGACCCAATCCGGGAAATCAAATTTTCTATCTCCAATAAAAATCTTAGCTTTCCACGAGGTGTTTTGGTTTTTCAACCAGACCCAAATCCGAAAGTTAGGTAGTTATTTTTTGGTTAGTTTATTATTTTTCAAAATAATTTGTAATAAGGGTTGTGTCTTTTCACCCTAAAGAGGTGTGAAAGCCACTCAAACACACACACACATATATATATATATATATATATATATATATATATATATATATACATAATGTAAAATGTAGAGAGAGACATATTCGAATAAGAAATTAGAAGAATATTTGTAAGGGAAGATGTAAATATTAAAGCATGACTTTAATATAAATTTCAATATTATATTTTAATAATAAATAATAGGTCTCTTTTTCAAGGCAAAGAGATTGCAATTAAAATGTGGATTCGTCCTTTGTGATCAATAAATAGATTATCAGGATAGTGTGAAATATATATGTGTTTCCTTATCTCTGTCTAATCGGACTTCCAACCAGAGAAGTTAAATTCCTTTTGGACTAATGGAGAATTGCATATACGATTTGTCTTTTGCAGAGCTTAGGATTAATTGATGATATTTTTATAAATATTGTCTCATAAAATTGTACGTAATAATCCTTGTTATAGTTGACTCTATCACCCGGATAAACAAAGGCACTGGTCATTTAAAATCGTTGGAATAAAATTATTGGAGTTATTAATTGAAGTCATAAATCTATATACTTCCTTCTTGCAAGTATCTAATTAATTATTGATAAACCTTACAAAAGCATTCAAATCATTTCAAGTAATCGCACAACTTTATACTGATCAAGTTTGAGGATTTTTGCCAATTGGAGAACTCATAAGCTTAAATTCGCTATAGAAAAGCCTAGAATAAAGTGATTAGGTGTGAGGTGAAGGTTTACCCACCTAGGTGTAGCGAAGCCTAAAGTGCAGGGGAATTTGGATTATTCCCGTTCGTTGGCCAGAACTAATTTGGAATCCTATTGGAGAATTGGCAGGCTCTTGGATTTTCAATCTATGGTTTTGGGAACCAACAAGAGGTATATATAATCTTGCCCAAGAAGGTACCACCATGTAATAGCATCCATTCTGCTTTGGTCATTGATAGCAGTAGGGTGGAGATCTTTTCCTAAGATAAACAATCCAAATTCACTCCTAACATTTACCCCAACATTCGGATCGCGGAAGATTTTACTTAATGTCCTCTTATATCCATTTGCAATCTCAACATCTCTATATGGTGGCACTCTACCTGGAATAGCAAGTACTTGTACGCTATAATACTTGGGAGATAGAGCATACGCTAGGAGGTGCAAAGGTGTGGTCATCTTGTTCCAATGATGAAGAATAATTGCTTCCACCTTTTTGTAAAAGGCGTCCTTAGGATCATTCTCTCTTTTGTATGACTTGGGATATCAAATGATATTCATGTAAGTTATCTTGATGTAAGTTATCATTATGTCAATTTAGACATCTCTCAATAAACAAAGATAGAGGAATGTATTATAACTTACCAACTTTATCTTCTCCAACATTGTGTCCATGCTATCATAGATATCCCCCAAGCATGGTTCATTAGTGTCGGCAATCGAAGCATAGACATGATAGGCTCGGTGAATTCCAACACATACTCCACACAAGCCCACCAATCATCATCTAATATCAACGCCTTCATCTTTTGGGCCCTCACTATATTGGACTGCTTCCAGATGCTCCATTGGTTACTAATAACCATGTGTGATAATGCCTTTTTCACCTTGACAAGACGTCTAAGCACAATTGTGTGAGAGGCAAACCACGTTTCAGCCACCCAAGAACATGTTAATAGTGAATTAATAACACAATTAAAATATGTAAACAACACAAACAATATTTTATTCAATTATGTAAAACATGACATAAAATGATAAATGAAACTAAATAAATTATAAATTAAATTTTAAAATTTACCTTCAATAATGTAATGTCCCCATTTTTCAGTCTCTAAGATTAGCTTTGTTTGGTGACCCTCGCAAGCTAATCTGGTGATCAGAGGGGGTCAGTTAGTAGTGCCAGTAGTTGGATTCCATTTTGGAGGTTCTGGTTGTCAGGTTTGCTCTTTGTTTGGGATAGATTGGATGACTTACTATTTATAGTAAGTGGTATTTTGGGCATAGCTTGGTTTAGCAGGGCGCTTGCACAGTGTCATCAGGTGTTGCAGGATCATTTATTAGGGATCTCCAGTTTGAGGGACTTACTATTTTTAGTATGTCTATTTTGGGCAGTTGGCTATTTTTGGTAGGGCAGTCTGAGCTCGGGTGCTATTGTCAGAAGTTCGAAGGATTTTGTCAGTGAGACTCAATTGCATCACATTTATAATAAAAGTTATTAAATTAAGTTATGTTAATTTAATAACTTTTGGACTTTAATGTTTTAATTTAATGTTGTGATGGTGAAGGCTCTTTAATGAAAAGTGTCTTGAAGAAGATTTCATTAAAGCCTTTATATATGCCTTGGTGAAATTGAATTCATTACCTTATGTCATTTATTGAAAATTGAGAAGTTTGTTGTGAGGAAAGGAATCGAAATTTCTGAGAGTGAGCTAGGGTTTTGGTTGTTTGGTCTTCATCCTGGAGAAAACAACAAATTCTATGCTGGAGTTGAATAGCTGGGATTGAATTTACATGGGATATCTACAAATTTGTTCTGAGCAAGAGTATTGGGTGAACAGTACATAATTTATTAGCTGCTGTAATGTTTTGATAAGTGCCGTACAATTTAAATCAAGAGCTGGGAGCTGTTATTGGTGTTGCAGTCCCTTCCTTGGCTGTGTTAATGATTGGTAAAGGGACTGCGTCTTATTTTAAGGCTGGAGTTACTCACCTAGGGGCTGCGTGTCTTCTTCAGGCAGCTGCATCTCCTTTCTTCATGGTGCTGCGTTTCCTATTACAGCAGACACGTTTTTTGTCAAGCTGCACGTGAGGTAGATAGGATTTGATTTTTAATTCTGCTGCAAATTCCATAGCAGCTGTACCACATACTTAAGGTGCCAGATTTGCTATGAATGCTTGTAATCAGATTTTAATTTGATAGTTGTGCAATTTTGATATTTCTGTAAGCAAATTTAGTGGTGGATTAATGATGTGTTATTTTATCAAGAGGTCAAAAATTGAAAAGAATCATTTGTAATTCATTAATTTCTATTAATGTTCTGAAAGAATTTTAGAAGTGCGATTTAATTTGTGGAAAAAGCTAGTTTGTCAGCAAAGAGCTAGGCAAGCTCTTTACAAATAATTTCAATCTCGAGAAAGTTCTGAAATTGCTTGTGACATATGGTGATTTGTCACAAACATTTGAATCTCTTCACCCTCATATATTATTTGGGTGTGAATTGCTTTCATCACTAAATTGAGAGAATGGACGGTACACAGTGTCCAAAAGATGTGATCATATGGAATCGCTTTTGCATTGTCTGTAATTACTTGGACAACATTGTCATGACCCACAGACTATGGAATCAATGAGAATCTTGGCAATGAACTCTGCATCTTTTACTTCCCCTTCACAGTGAACCACCCTCAAAAACATTGACCTCTTTGTGGCATACAACAATTACATTGATTAATGGACGGTTTTGGCAATCTTTCCATCCATCCAAAACAATAGACACCTGTTTGAACCCAAGAATCTCTTATTGGTTTTAATTGGGCCTCTACATTTTTTCTCTCACTATGTGATAAGGTGGTACGCACCTTTTCATATCCAGGGCCTTGGTAACCAAAAGGTGCATTGTTTATTGCTTGCACCATCTCCCTCCAATAAGGTGATCTCACTAAGTTGAATGGAACACCATTCACAAAGAGGCAATGTCCAACTTTTTGATTAGCAATATCTCTTAACTCATTTTGAAATGCCCTATCTAATGGCCTCTCTTGCGGGTGGTGATTTGTGGTTGTTCTACATCTTCATCATCCCTATAAGGCATAGGCAAGAAGGGATGTGATTTAGAGGTTAGTTGAGTGGGTGGTGGTATTGTTTTTTGTTTCTCGGTATAAGCACCTTGTTTCCCTTTTGTTACTAATTTGTCAACATCTTTTTGTTCTTTTACAAAAGTTGCTATTTGTGCAGCTGACAACCCCTTCTTATCTGGCCTTGGGCCCTCACACATGTTAATCCCTTGACTCCTAGGGCCCAAAAAATGAAGTTAACTCGGGAGTAGGAGCTTCTATATTGTGTTGCAAAAATTACATTTCCATATAAAACCCCCACCTCCAGGACATTGAGAAATTCTTGTAGTGTCTCCATAAAGGAGACCCTTTATCAATTTTAATTTTTTGAAACCCCTCCCCACCCACTGAGCCTTGACTTCTCATTGTATGATTGTTGCAATCTATAACAAAACTGAAAAAAACATACTTCAAAACTTACACAAAAACTTGAAATTTTTTTAAAACTTTTCAAAAACTTGAAATAATCTATCAAAAAACTAAAGAATATGGTTGAAATGCATACCTTAATCACTCAAATCTACTTTTTGGAAGGTATTTGCCACTCCACAATCAATCTCCTTCGAATACAATCACCTCACTTCAAACTTGCAAGAATGAGAGAGCAAATTTGAAATGAAATGTGTTTGGAGGCTCCATAATAAGGGTTGTTTCAGGGTTAGAAGCAAAAAAAATAATTAAAAAAACTTTTTTTAAGTGGTTTGGACCCGCTTTTTAAGTTGCTTGGTCGGGGGTCCTTGGGTATCCGTGTGGATTCGTGTGGGATCCTCAAGGGTCCATGCTGGATCCCCCTAGGTCTACACTGGATCCAGGCAGGGTTCGGATCTGGACTTGTGGGTCTGTCGGGATCCGCGCGTCTGTGGATCCTAACGGACCCACAGGTCCAAATCCAGACCCTGCCTGGATCCAGCTCAGACTGGTCTGCGGATCCGGACCTGGATTAAACTTGGTTCCGATTTGATGGTCCAAGGTCTGAATTCGGTAACGTAGGTATTTGTTGAACAAAAGTTAAGTAAATGTTTCATCATTCAAACTATATAAATTCTTCTATATAGATGGATTGTAAGCATAAATCATCAGTGGAGTCTATGCATGCGTATGTAACGTGCACTTGGAAGAGCTCTATGTGCCAAAGAGTCAAAACTTAACCCAAGTCCAAAATTCAGGGTATGAAAACGAGACTTGGATTACATTATTGTCTATAACTTATAAGATTTGGAATATTTCAGGTATTTTCCCATACAACAAGTTTTTGCATAGTTAAAACGTGACTTACCTTCTTTTCAGAGTCTTCAAAACTGAGATTTTGTTAGTTTAGAGGTTTCCATTTTTGGCTCACTTTTGAATTGAATTGACTTCTACTTTCTCATGAGTCAAATATCAGACATGCTCTGAATATTGTAAGGATTTATGGTAGCTGAAACGTATTTCCCAGGTTTCAAAACATTTCTCCATTTTGGAACTTTGAGGAAATCCTGCAGAAAGGCTGAAAACTTTCTGAAATGTTTCCGACAAATTTTGAAGCATTTCCTATGTTCCACAGTGTTTTGGGGATGAGGACGGGGGCGGCGGGGGGGGGAGACGCATTTTCGAGACATTTCCTAAAGAGCCAAAAAAAGGGGATGACAATATACAAATTTTTAAAATGTGTGTGAATTCTTCAAAATATATAAGATATTGGAGAGAGAGAGAGAGAGAGAGAGAGAGAGAGAGAGAGAGAGAGATGTCAATAGTTGATAACAACTAGACAATATGCAAATAAATCACCGATTCACAAGTTACAATAGTAGTATAACAACATAAATGATAATAGCAGCAGTATAAATATGTATAAAAACATTGTAACAATAGTCTCAAACATCAAAACCATGTTTCGGGTGTCCCCTAGGTGTTTGGGGATACTAGCCATCCCCAAATGTCAGGCAACATTTCTTGCTGTTTTTTGAAATTGGGGATGGCTAGGGGACGTCCCGTTTTTGTCCCACTGTCCCTGAAACATTTCGGGGACGGAAACAAGTCCCCAGGGGACAAGAAACGTGTCCCTGTGTAACATAGAATATTTCTAGTAATTTTCACCTGTTTTCCAAAAGTTCCTGATTTGTAGCTCATCCTTCCAGAATATTTTTGAAATCCTAATACCATTTTCAAGAAATTATTGAGTTATTGATACCCTCATCAGGTGGTTATTTCTGTGATGATAAAATTGAATAGAAACTTAAATGGGTCATTGTTGATGTCAGTTTTGTACCACTACATAACATATAGCAATTGAATACTTGATATAGCATACCAAACACTCAACCCTCTCTTGAAAAGTAATTACTCATGAAGAACATGAGAAAACTCCAAGGTTCCTTACACCTGTGGATACTAACTTAGTTATATTAATGTGATTTGTTGGTTAATCACGTAGGCGGGCTTACGTTGTTCATTCAAACATAACTTGGTGGTACTTCGCTTGCTTGACTTGTTCTTTTCTCCTTGATCACTTTCATTTTCAACTACTCCTACCATTAACTGCTTACTGCTCTATTGCTATTCCTATGAATGAAAAAATTAGCAAATGGACGAGGATCCAATCTAATGAAAGCTTGCCAGCGGCGCTACCTCCATAGATGCAATGATTCAAGGGGAATTGGACTAGATTACCACACAAGGCTTCCTAACAAGCCGCTAGGATGCTAGTGGCCTACTATATAGATCCCTATCAAACATTCACTAACATCACCATACAACTAGCCATCTACTTCTATTCTTACTTTAACAACTTTGAAATGAAATCCTATTTTAATTGAGAGATGTAAAGAACCATGCAATACACCAAAATGATCATGTATATCCACCATGCAAACCACAACAATGAATAGAGAACAATTTTGATAGTATTTTGGCAACAATTCTCCAACATAACTCTCTTTACAAATGAGAACAAATGGCCTTATATAGAGGCTCAAAATTACGATGAGTGGCCAAGATTAAGGGGCAAAATCAAGGGCCAAGACTAAACCTTACAAACCCTAACTAGGGTTACCATCTTTCAACCAATTACATGAGGGCACCAACTTTGTGGGCCAATGAGAAAATTACAATAATTTGTCAACCAATGAGAACATAGGACAGTTGGCATGATTTGATTGCATGCACATGAAATTGCCACCTCATCAACCTTGTCTTATAAATTTGTTTATTCCTTGAGATGAGATGAAGCCTTGGATGCTTGAACTTGTCCTTAGAAACTTTCTCATCACCACTTGAACTTGCTTGTACTTGATGTCTTAACCTTGAAAGGGTGAGGTCCCCATGCACTTGTGGTAATCTTGCCTTGGCCTTGGTGGCTTGCCTAGATGTGAACCTTCTTGCAATTTGAGAGCCTTGCTCTTGGCCACTGCCTTGAAATCGAACTTGACTTCATTCAACCTTTCACCTCACTTTCCTCCTTCATTATCCTTGCCTTCCTTAACCTTCCTTCCTGTCTAACCTTCCTATGAAATCTAACCAAACTAGCTTGCACGAATAGCCAAGCCTTGCCTGGAATATCTTCAAATCTCTTCCAATCTGCAATGAAACCTGCTTCCTCACTAGTATTTTCCTCTTTGGCTAACCCTTGAATGCCTTCAACTGTTCGGACTGCCACAATCTTGCCCCTTGGCATAAGCATCTGCCTCAACCATAGTGGTGCAATGCATCTCCCCAAATCTAGATTTGGTTCGACTAGCAAAGCATCACCAACAACCTTGCAATCAAATAGAAGAGGTAGGACCCCATGTAGAATTGCTTCTTATTTTGCACTATCCTAAGTCGCAACTCCAAATTCTTGCTAATGATCCTAGCCCAAACAAACTTTCTTTTTCCATTTCAATTCCTTCAATAAAATAATACATCCAAGGATCAAATTGTGTACCTTGAGCGGAGCCCATGACTCAGTTGAGAAGCACAATAAGGTCGCCATACTCTGATTTGAAATCTGATCTGGTGAGCCTTGATGACTTGGTAACTCGTTTCTTGCCTTCCTGCAACCAACTCTTAACTGTACCATGTCCACTGTGCCAATGTTGGTGTCACCCACTTGCTTCAATTTTGAGAAGGAGGTCTTAGGCATCATGTCTTCCTTGTCTCTCTTGGTATACATTCCCCTTGGGTTCTTGCTTGCACTAGCATCCGCCATCCTAACCCTTATTTCTGACTCTTCTTTCTACAATGAGATGGGACTACACTTATCTCTACCCCTCCAATCCTAGGGATGGGACTACAACTTATTTCTGCCTCTTCAATTCCTATCACACTACACTTATCTCTGCCTTTTCACCAAAGGATGGGACTACCACTTATTTCTACCTCTTCGAAAATTTATGAGATGGAATACACTTATATCTCTCAACTTTGTTCCTAGGGGTGGGACTACCACTTATATCTCCTTTCTCCAAATCCTAGATGAAAACTACACTTATATCTTCCAACTTTAAGCCGTAGATGAAATGATGAAGTGATGGATGGATGATGCAAGCAAGAAATGGGAAAAGAACCAAGTAAGAACAAGGGAAGAAATTTGCCGTACTAACCAGCTTTCAACAACAATCTTGAAGCTCCTCTTCTACACCAAACAAGCTCAACTCCACCAAAATAGAAGATAACTTAAGCCAAATTCGCAGTCCTCTCAAACATCACAACACTTTCCAGATTTGCAGCCCTCCAAAATAGCAATCTGCCCTTCAAATTTGCAGCCTCCTCTATGATTTTCGCAGCCCCTTTGTTCACTCAAAATTCGCAGCCCCTCCTTACCCTTCAAAAATTTTGGAAGTCTGCCCCTTATATTGGCATTGGCAGCCCTGAATTTCGCATTGGTAGCCTCAAACTAGCAGGCTTGCCCAGATTTTTTGCTGCCTTTGCCTTGATTTTTCGCTGCCCTGCCCTGAATATTTCGCAAGTGCTGCCTTGAAGATTTCACAGGTGCTGCCCAAATTTTTCTACCTCTTCCCTTGCTCTGATTTTACAAGTCTGCCTCCAAAATAGCAGTCCCCTTTGGAAAATTTCGGAACTCCTTCCAGATTTGCAACCTCCTTGAAATTCGCTGCCCTTGGATAATTTTCGTTAGCAAGCATAGACTTGCAGCCCTCCTAAATTCATTGCCTTCCAGATTTTCGTTCCTCCTTATTGCTCTTCTCCAATTCGCTGCCAAGCACACAAGACAAGAGAGGAATGAGAAATGAGGAGGGGAAGCCCTCCTCTTATATCAATTTTTTGCCTCCTTAATTATAGGGCCGACTTTATAGGAGGGAAAAAAAATAAATTAAAATTGCCAAGTTTAACATAAATTAAATAAAAAAAATCGCATGGCCCAAGGAATATATGAATTTAATTTCGAAATTGCCAATAATTAATAAAAAAAAATTGCAAGAGGGCTGGAATAGAGCTGGGCTATCTTGGAGATGAAAAAAAATTTAATTTATTTAGCCCAAGACAAGCAAATTTCGAAAAAATCCTATGGGGCTGCAAGTTGTAATTTGGGATTTCCCCAAGAAAATTGATTTTATTGCATTTAATCACTAAAAAAATAAAAAAATTTGCAAGCCAATCATAATTCAAACAATTTCATTTATTTCTTTTCCCATTTAAAATTTCGAAAATCTCCCCCTTGGCAATTTAATTAATTAATTTTGCAATCCAAAAATCATTTAGCAATTGAGTTTCCATTTGGCAATTAAATTTCAAATACTTTGCAATTAAATCAAATTTGGCAATTTTAAATTTATTATTATTATTATTATTTTTTCATTTTCACCATAAAAAATTTACAAGATTTTCCCCAAAAATATCCAATTTCACAATTAAATTTCGAAAACGTTCAAGTTATTGAATTTCATCAATTTTCAAAATTCATCTAAGTCCAAAATTTGCAATTTTATCCTGCCAGATATTAAAATAAAATTTTCTCATCGAATTTCATTTGGCCTGGAGAGAAAATTGACTGTTTAAGAAAATCAACGTTTCACACAAGGTGAAAACAAGCAACACCCTCCCAGGCGCTTCAAAAACATCCAAGGTGTAAAATTTTCAATTCAAAACCTCTGGATCGCCCAAAAATTTCGCTAAGGCACCCAAACTCTCGAATCCAGAAAAAATTGAAAAGTCAAGGGTTGCCCAAAAATTGGGGGTCCCCAAATTCTTTGGGGCGATGGTGTGAAAACCTCACAACATCTAGCATCAACCCAAATAAATGTTTCTGAACATTTCAATAATAAAGTAACGTAGAACAAAGAACTTCAGGATGACCCACCCGAAAATCCTCTTAAGGACAAGCACTCCACAAGGGAAAGAACTCTCAAGTTGAACCTAAGCACCCTGACCATAAGTTACTCACGTATGTGCAAATGATTTATTCCCCGCTCAACAAGAACTTGACAATTTCTCAGATCCATTGAACTCAACTATTATAATATCCTTACTTCAAAAGCATCCTGGAGAAAGCCCCGCTGCCAGTCAGGCGTCTATAGCCTCGACGGAGTTATCACTATGGCACCACAATCATGGCTCTACCTTTATTGACTACTTAGTAGCACCGGTGGAGATGATTGCACGCCCTTTAAAGCCAATTTTCATTTTTATTTTCACTTTGATATTGCCTTTCATCTTGCACTTATTTTCATTTTTGCACTTTTTCTCTCTTTTCTTTTCTCATGATATTTCTTTTTTTTGGCTTGTGGGCAATAAAGCCCGTGGAGGGTTTGGAAAACCATAGTGGTGCTGAAGCAGGTGTATGATTTTCACTAAGTCCAACTTCACTTCAAAACATCAAGAACTTAGATCAATTAAGTGTGAGTAAAATGTTGTAACCATGTCAAAGGTAACTCAAGAGCCACTATCGAGTTTGACCCAAATTTAGTACAAGTCCTACCATAGACCAACGACCAAGCACAACCTTCAATCCCCTGAACTTTGTCAAATGTATTCAAGAAATGAACAAGACGAACTCTAGGTTCTAACACCAAAAGTGTAACAATCTACACACCTCGTCCACGAGTGATAACATGGACCCCCTTTGAACTTGCAAAGCTCCAAAGCCAAAACTACCCAACCGACTGAGAGAAGCTAAAAGATCTCAAGTCAAGTGACTTGATTCAAATTAAACTCGAGCTCCCTCAAACACCTAAACTAACCAACTAAAAGGAAACTTACTCTAACCCACTGGAAAGAAACCTACTCTAAACAACTGAAAGGAAACCTAATCTAAGCCAAACACGAAAGCAAACTAAACTACTCTCCTGAACCAAATGGTCCAAGACAAACCTATCCTAACTATGTACAAGACTCTAAAGGGACAACACTAACTGATCTAATATATACACTGGATCTAACATGGTTTCTCAGGATGTTCAAAAGTAACAAGGTTTGTGTGATAGTTCTCAATCTCGCAAACTCATCTTTGTACTCTGAAATTTTTTTTGTTACCTCCAACTCAAATTCAAGAAAATTATCATGAAAAATCAACAATTGAGGCAACTCAAAGGGTCCATGATCAATCCAAATACAAGTTGTTTTTCCAAAATTTCCATAATCAAAATAAAAACTTTCATACCTTTCATCCTTAAGAGCAGGGAAAGAAACAACTTGGTGTGCTTCATGTGGTAACTCTTGTTCAAACCTCAATTGATCATCCATAGCTTCAGGCAGTCGCAACTAGTGATGAATCTTCCCCCTAACATCTACATCGAACTCATTGGTAGTCAAAGCAGGATCAATCTTGGAATCATGCTCATGAAATATCATCTTTGGGGGCTTGTCCTTCTGAAACATGAACCATGCATCCTTGTGAATCTCCTCAAGTGTATCCTCAAAAATCAAGGATTCCTTGATATTCTCCCCATCAAACACCTCTCCAAGTTGCTCGAACACAATATCCAACTGTAGCATCAACCCAAACTGTTCTTTGTTTTCCTTTTCCATGAGAGCAACTTGATCACCACTTAACAATCCTTGCATATCCTCACCACTAGGAGCTTCATCATTTGTCATGAAATTGCCAGTTGATTTTTTAATAGGAACATCTTGCAACTCTTCATGTGGAATCTCATTATGCTTGGCATCTTCAAAACAGACAAGAAGGTCCTCAAACGTCTTCATAAGTTCAATCCCAAGTGGTAAAACCTCTGGAGGTCGGAGTTGATGACGAATTACGCCAATCTCCAAGTTGCTCGAACACAATATCCAATTGTAGCATCAACCCAAACTGTTCTTTGTTTTCCTTTTCCATGAGAGCAACTTGATCACCACTTAACAATCCTTGCATATCCTCACCACTAGGAGCTTCATCATTTGTCATGAAATTGCCAGTTGATTTTTTAATAGGAACATCTTGCAACTCTTCATGTGGAATCTCATTATGCTTGGCATCTTCAAAACAGACAAGAAGGTCCTCAAATGTCTTCATAAGTTCATCAATCCCAAGTGGTAAAACCTCTGGAGGTCGGAGTTGATGACGAATTACGCCACTTGCAACAACTTGTCTGTCTTGGGATGCCTTTGGCAATGAATCCATTCGTATTTCTTCCGTAAGATGCTTAAGTATCCCCCAAAAGAATATGGTGGTAATGATGTCCTGGAATGCTTTATCAAACTTTTCCTCATATCTTAATTCACTTGTAGTAACTTGCGATTCCTTGTTCAACTTGTCCACTTGATTGCTTCTTTCATGAAGGGTGCTAGAGATTTCTTCCAACTCATCCTCAAGAATTCGACCTTGTAGTATGAGGGAAAGTTCACCAAGGAACACCTCTTCAAATTTGTTATGATCTTCTTCTAGCTCCTCAAGGTGTGGATCTTTGTTTGATATGCTTCCTCTTCTTTGGATGAATTCAATTGCTTCCTTAATTTTCTTGTCAACTTCTCCCTCTTGAGGAGTAATGTGTGAAGGCTCATCTTCCACATGAATGTCTTGGTCATTAGGTTCAACCGCGCCATCCTCTCGCAAGTTGCTTTCTTCTTTGTCAGATGAGGATACAATATGCTCATCTTTTGGTTTCCAACCTAAGTGATGAATGCAATCCTTAATGCCTTCCTTTGATGCCAAACTCATTTGTTCAAGGCTTGAACTCCAAATTTCGTCTGTATTCGGTTGCTCACAGTCAAACCATCCCATCTCTTGCTTGGCCTGCTTTATGATATCCCGACATGGTTAACAAGTATATTATGAATGTCTCACATTATGTAGTCTACACCAACTAGAGAGCAACTTACCTTCCACATATAGTTCCTCCTCACTTAGTCGCTTCTTGATCATTTCCTTGATCCTATTCACAAACATGTTAATTCTATCATCTGATTCGGCAAATGAAACTGGTTTGAGGATATCCGAAAAGGACATCTTCTTTTGCAATACCAACTCCACTCTTGACAGAAATGTCAAACAATTAAGCTCATCATGTGTGGTTGTCCCATGAATCCTGCACTCGCAAGCTGATGCCAATTCAGATAAATTCTGTGGATACAATTGTGCATTCAAAGCCTCCCGGAATCGAGCAATGTCAACTGGATGACTGCCTTTACCATGAAACCACTGCCCATCCATTGAGAAGTCTTTTCCTTTTTTTTTGATTTTCTAATTTGATTTTTTTTTTTGATTTTTTGAACTTTTAAGAGATCTCTCACATCTCAAATATAACATGAGAGCTCATTGTTGTTGATAGTCCATGAATGAACACTGTTCAGCCCTCCTTCTAGCGCCAAATAATGTTGATGTCAGTTTTGTACCACTACATAACATATAGCAATTGAATATTTGATATAGCATACCAAACACTCAACCCTCTCTTGAAAAGTAATTACTCATGAAGAACATGAGAAAACTCCAAGGTTCCTTACACTTGTGGATACTAACTCAGTTATATTAATGTGATTTGCTGGTTAATCACGTAGGCGGGCTTACGTTGTTCATTCAAAGAACTTGGTGGTACTTTGCTTGCTTGACTTGTTCTTTTCTCCTTAATCACTTTCATTTTCAACTACTCCTACCATTAACTGCTTACTGCTCTACTACTATTCCTATGAATGAAGAAATTAGCAAATGGACGAGGATCCAATCTAATGAAAGCTTGCAGCGGCACTACCTCCATAGATGCAATGATTCAACGAGAATTGGACTAGATTACCACACAAGGCTTCCTAACAAGCCACTAGGATGCTAGTGGCCTAGTATATAGATCCCTATCAAACATTCACTAACATCACCATACAACTAGCCATCTACTTCTATTCTTACTTTAACAACTTTGAAATGAAATCCTATTTTAATTGAGAGATGTAAAGAACCATGCAATACACCAAAATGATCATGTATATCCACCATGCAAACCACAACAATGAATAGAGAACAATTTTGATAGTATTTTGGCAACAATTCTCCAACATAACTCTCTTTACAAATGAGAACAAATGGCTTTATATAGAGGCTCAAAATTACGAGTGGCCAAGATTAAGGGGCAAAATCAAGGGCCAAGATTAAACCTTACAAACCCTAACTAGGGTTACCATCTTTCAAACAATTACATGAGGGCACCAACTTTGTGGGCCAATGAGAAAATTACAATAATCTGTCAACCAATGAGAACATAGGACACTTGGCATGATTTGATTGCATGCACATGAAATTCCCACCTCATCAACCTTATCTTATAAATTTATTTAATCCTTGAGATGAGATGAAGTCTTGGATGCTTGAACTCGTCCTTAGAAACTTTCTCATCACCACTTGAACTTGTTTGTACTTGATGTCTTGACCTTGAAAGGGTGAGGTCTCCATGCACTTGGGGTAATCTTGCCTTGGCCTCGGTGGCTTGCTTAGATGTGAACCTTCTTGCAATTTGAGAGCCTTGCTCTTGGCCACCGCCTTGAAATCGAACTTGACCTCATTCAACCTTTCACCTCACTTTCCTCCTTCATTATCCTTGCCTTCCTTAACCTTCCTTCCTCTTTAACCTTCCTATCAAATCTAACCAAATTAGCTTGCACGAAGAGCCAAGCCTTGCCTGGAATATCTTCAAATCTCCTCCAATCTGCAATGAAACCTGCTTCCTCACTAGTATTTTCCTCTTTGGCTAACCCTTGAATGCCTTCAACTGTTCGGACTGCCACAACCTCGCCCCTTGGCATAAGCATCTGCCTAAACCATAGTGGTGCAGTGCATCTCCCCAAATTTGGATTTGGTTCGACTAGCAAAGCATTACCAACAGCCTTGCAATCAAATATAAGAGGTAGGACCCCATGTAGAATTGCTTCTGATTTTGCACTATCCTAAGTCGCAACTCTAAATTCTTGCTAATGATCCTAGACCAAACAAACTTTCTTTTTCCATTCTCAATTCCTTCAATAAAATAATATATCCAAGGATCAAATTGTGTACCTTGAGCGGAGCCCATGATTTAGTTGAGAAGCACAATAAGGTCGCCATACTCTGATTTGAAATCTGATCTGGTGAGCTTTGACAACTTGGTAACTCCTTTCTTGCCTTCCTGCAACCAACGCTTAATTGTACCATGTCCACTGTGCCAATGTTGGTGCCACCCACTTGCTTCAATTTTGAGAAGAAGGAGATCTTAGGCATCATGTCTTCCTTGTCTTTCTTGGTATACATTCCCCTTGGGTTCTTGCTTGCACTAGCATCCGCCATCCTAACCCTTATTTCGGCCTTTTCTTTCTACAATGAGATGGGACTACACTTATCTCTGCCCCTCCAATCCTAGGGATGGGACTACCACTTATTTCTGCCTCTTCAATTCCTATCACACTACACTTATCTCTGCCTCTTCACCTAATGATGGGACTACCACTTATTTCTACCTCTTCGAAAAATTATGAGATGGACTACATTTATATCTCCCAACTTCGTTCCTAGGGCTGGGACTACCACTTATATCTCCTTTCCCCAAATCCTAGATGAAAACTACACTTATATCTCCCAACTTCAAGCCCTAGATGAAATGATGAAGTGATGGATGGATGATGCAAGCAAGAAATGGGAAAAAAACCAAGTAAGATCAAGGGAAGAAATCTGTCGTACTAACCAGCCTTCACCAACAATCTTGAAGCTCCTCTTCTACACCAAACAAGCTCAACTCCGTCAAAATAGAAGATAACTTAAGCCAAATTCGCAGTCCTCTCAAACATCACAGCACTTTCTAGATTTGCAGCCCTCCAAAATAGCAATCTGCCCTTCAAATTTGCAGCCTCCTCTATGATTTTCGCAGCCCCTTTGTTCACTCAAAATTAGCAGCCCCTCCTTACCCTTCAAAATTTTTTGGAAGTCTGCCCCTTATATTGGCATTGGCAGCCCTGAATTTCGCATTGGCAGCCTCAAACTAGTAGGCCTGCCCAGATTTTTTGCTGCCTCTGCCTTGATTTTTCGCTGCCCTGCCCTGAATATTTCGCAAGTGCTGCCTTGAAGATTTCGCAGGTGCTGCCCAGATTTTGCTACCTCTTCCCTTGCTCTGATTTTACAAGTCTGCCTTCAAAATAGCAGTCCCCTTTGGAAAATTTTGGAACTCCTCCTTCTAGATTTGGAGCCTCCTTGAAATTTGCTGCCCTTGGATAATTTTCGCTAGCAAGCACAGACTTGCAGCCCTCCTAAATTCACTGCCTTCCAGATTTTCGTTCCTCCTTGCTGCTCTTCTCCAATTCGCTGCCAAGCACACAAGACAAGAGAGGAATGAGAAATGAGGAGGGGAAGCCCTCCTCTTATATCAATTTTTTGCCTCCTTAATTATAGGGCCGACTTTATAGGAGGAGGGAAAAAAATAAATTAAAATTGCCAAGCTTAACATAAATTAAATAAAAAAAATCGCATGGCCCAAGGAATATATGAATTTAATTTCGAAATTGCCAATAATTAATAAAAAAAAATTGCAAGAGGGCTGGGATAGAGCTGGGCTATCTTGGAGATGAAAAAAAATTTAATTTATTTAGCCCAAGAGAAGCAAATTTCGAAAAAATCTATGGGGTTGCAATTTTTAATTTGGTATTTCCCCAAGAAAATTGATTTTATTGCATTTAATCACTACAACCTCACAAAAAATAAAATAAAATTTGCAAGCCAATCATAATTCAAACAATTTCATTTATTTCTTTTCCCATTTAAAATTTCGAAAATCTCCCCCTTGGCAATTTAATTAATTAATTTTGCAATCCAAAGATCATTTAGCAATTTAATTTCCATTTGGCAATTAAATTTCAAATACTTTGCAATTAAATCAAATTTGGCAATTTTAAATTTATTATTATTATTATTTTTTTTTCATTTTCACCATAAAAAATTTACAAGATTTTCCCCAAAAATATCCAATTTCACAATTAAATTTCGAAAACGTTCAAGTTATTGAATTTCATCAATTTTCAAAATTCATCTAGTCCAAAATTTGCAATTTTATCCTGCCAGATATTAAAATAAAATTTTCTCATCGAATTTCATTTGGCCTGGAGACAAAATCGACTGTTTAAGAAAATCAACGTTTCGCACAAGGTGAAAACAAGCAACACCCTCCTAGGCGCTTCAAAAACATCCAATGTGTAAAATTTTCAATTCAAAACCTCTGGATCACCCAAAAATCTCGCTAAGGCACCCAAACTCCCGGATCCAGGAAAAATTGAAAAGTCAAGGGTTGCCCAAAAATTGGGGGTCCCCAAATTCTTTGGGGCGATGGTGTGAAAACCTCACAACAGTCATCACTAGATTGCACCCAAGATTTGTTATTTTGATTTGTATCCCTCTTGTTCTGTAGTCTTTTGTTCACCTAATATGTTCTACTTTACAACTTCATCTGTAAATGCAATGTTATAAATTGCCTTTGTCAACCTTTCTAAGTTTAATTAGAATCTATGATCTACTATGGTTGAGGCTACTTGCCACTCTGGTACTCAATCTTGTGGTTGTGACTCTATACTATTTGTTGTTGGGTACCCTATTTCATTTCCTTTCCATGGTGCATGTCTCAGAGGTAACCTCATATTACCAGTGTTTTCATGATTATTAGTAGTTCAACCTTGAATGTTATGAGAGGTTCTACATAGGGTCGTCTAACTTCTAGAATTTTTTAGCCAACTCCCCTTAGCTCTGGACTCACCGTGACAATCATTCTCAGATTTTGCTTAGGTACTCCCACTATGATTGGTAGCATTTTTTTTTGGCTTCTCCTGTGTCTCTCGGTGCATTGACGCTTGACGATTTTGGTTGCTGGTCTGGACGGCTTTCATCTGTCCATTGCCCTATAGGGCGGTCCCCTTTTTTCCTTTCTATCATTGCACTTGCTTATGTTTATGCCATTTTTCAGGCTAGCACCAGTGTTTGTATGCTTTATGTTGAGGGCATCTTTGTTTACCCCTAAGTTACTGGTTTGGGTTCGCGTGAAACTTTTTTTAGGGGTTTGGATGTGTGGGTACCTGTGTGTATGTATATATGTATTATATATACAAAAGAATAAGAGAAATATACAGAATTGTAAAACTAAATCATTTCATAGTATGATACTTGATCATTGATCAATGCCAAATGCCAAAGACAAATATTAAAAGCCAATTGATAGTTGAAAAATATTCAAATAAGCCATTTCAATGATATCATATATGTCTATGTTCACGATTCCAATGAAAATCATTACAATTACTAAATTACAAAATGTAGTTCATGAAACATGATTCAATGTTCATCGATCATCAAGAGGATTATCAAAAAAATCATTGTGTATTGTATTTTCAGTGGCTGCAAGTTCAGGATCATCATCATCATTTGAACCCAAAGAGGTTCCATTCACACTCGATGTACCATGTGGCATGTCATCATCACCATCCACATCATCCATAGTGGCTCTAGCAAGATCCTGAATGGTTGCATCCAAGTCGGAGATTTGGGTGCTACATTCCAAAGCTTCGCTGCCCCTTGCTTGTAATGGGGATCTTTATGTGACTGAAGATGCAAATTGGAATGAATATACAATAAGTCTTCAGCTCTCTTTGCAACCAACTAGTTACGCTTATAAGTGGATAAAGGAGCATGTACTCCAATTCCGTTCAGTGGCAGAAGAGCTTGCAACTTAGAGAGAAAACCAACAAAAAAAAAATGCACAATAAATTCAAGAATGTTAAGAGTTAAATTCTACAATACAAGTGGCAAAAAACAAACAAAAAAACTTACTTGTGAGAGGTTGGAGGTACATATATTCTTGACCATGGACATACCACCGTGTAGTAGCATCCATTTTGGATTGGTCTTTCACAGCACAAGTGGTATGATTTTTTCCTGAGACGAACAATCCAAATTCTTGATAAGGAGATATTTTCCACAACAAGTCAAATTGTGATATTGCTATCAGGACTAAACTGTGTAGTTTTGGAGTCAAATTCATTGACCCATGTTTCATGATTAGTGCTTCACCTCTGTGAGCATCACCTAGATGCAATGAGTGCTAAGTGTTTCATTCATTCTCATGAGAGATGGGTTCTTGTGAACCACTACTCATGAAACATGGTTCAATGAGTTTGACTCAAAAACTACACAGTTGAATGTTGATAGCAATATCACAATCCAAATTCTTGCCGAACACTTGACTCCACTTTTGGATCTTTGAACAGTCTACTAAATGCCCTTTTGTACCCATTAGCAACTTCAAAATCTCTATACGGAGGCACTCTTCTTGGGATAGAAAGTATAGAAGTGCTATAGTACTTCAAAGATAGGGCATATGGAAGGAGGTGCAATGGCGTGGTCATCTTCTTCCAACGATGAAGAATGATTGCTTCCACCCTTTTGTAAAATGTGTCTTTAGGGTCATTCTCTATTTTGTATTACCCTTTTATTTTCTCCAACATTGTGTCCATGCTATCATAGACATCCCCTAAGCATTGTCCATCTATATAAGCAAACCGAAGCATAAACATGATAGGTTCGGTGAATTCCAATACATATTCCGCACGAACTCACCAATCGTTATCCAAGATCAATGACTTGACCTTTTGGGCCCTCTCTGAATTTGACTGCAACTATATACCCCATTGGCTGCTAATAACCATTAATGTCTCTCACACCTTCACAAGTCGTCTTAGAACAATTGTATGAGATGCAAACTGGGTCTCAACAAACTAAGAACATGTTAATTGTAAGTGAATAACAAATTTAAAATATATAAATAACAAAAAAAATATTTTATTCAATTATCTAAAACATGACATAAATATTAAATGAAACTAAATATTAAGTTTACCTTCAACAATTCCAATCTTGAGAAAATTTTGAAAATTGCTTGTGATATATGGTGGTTTGTCACAAACATCTTGATCTCCTCAACCTCTTGGTATATTTCTTTCAACCACTCTATTTGGGTGCCAATTGCTTGCATCACCAAATTGAGGGAGTGTACAATGCATGACGTCCAAAAACTGTGTTCATATCTTGCCTCAACCAAAGCACCTACAACCCTGCAAACTTTTGCATTGTCCGTAATTACTTGGACCACATTTTCACTACCCACCATCTCTATGGAGTCAATGAGAATCTTGGAAATGAACTTTGTGTCTTTAACTTCCCCTTCACAATCAACTGCCCTCAAAAACATTGCCCCCCTCGGGGACACTGCAAGAACATTTTCAATGGACGGTTTTTGCAATCTTTCCATCCATTGGAAACAATAGATACACTTGTTTCAATCCAAGAATCTCTAATTGGTTTTAGTTGGGCCTCTATAGATTTCCTCTCTTTTTGCAATAAGGTGGTACATACCTTTTCATACCCAAGACTTGTGAAACTAGGAGGTGCACTATTTATTGTTGACACCATGTCCTACCAGTATGGTGATCTCAGCAAGTTGAATGGAAGACCATTGGTATAGAGGCAACGTGCAATTTTTTCTTCAGCAATATCTATTGCTCTCATTTTAAACGCCCTCTCTAATGTACCTCTCTTGTGGGTGGGGATTTCTTCTTCATCTTCGTCTTCCATAGAGAGTACAAGCAAGAAGGGATGTTTGGAGGTCGCAACTGTCTTAGAGGGTAATTTCATTGTTTTTTTTTTCTTTCCAGAACTATAACCACTTTGTTTTCTTTTTGCAACCAATTTGTCAGCATCTTCTTGTTCTTTTATAAATCCCGCTATTTGTATAGGAGACAACCCCTTCTTATTGGGCCCTCACACATATTAATCGCTTTACCAATAGGGCCCATAAACTGAAGTTTCACTTGGTAATAAGAGCTATTATATTGTACATTACAAAAATCACACTTCCAAGTAAATCCCTGACCTCTAGGAACTTGTGAAATTCTTGTAGTATATCTTCATAAAGGAGATACTTTCTCAGTTTTGAATTTTTGACTTCCCTCCCCACCCACTAAACTTTGACTCCTAGCCATTGTTGCAATCTATAAAAAAATGAAAAAAAACATAATTGAAAAACTTCTTCACAAACTTGAAACAATCCATCAAAAACTTGAAAAATTCATCAAAAGACTAAATAATAGGGTTTAAATGCTTACCTTAGACACTTAAATCTCCTTTGTGGAAGCTATTTGGCACTCCACAATCGATCTCCTTTGAATACAATCACCTCCCTTCAAAATGCCAAAATGGAGAGAAAGTGCGGTGAGAGAAAAATAAGAGGTAAAATGATATGTTTTTGTTTTGGAAGGCCTCATAAAGGGCCGTTTTAGGGTTTAGGAGTAAAAACAACAAAAAAAAACACTTTTGTAATATGTTTTTATGCCACTTTTATGAAGTGGGCCCTCGGGTGCACCTGGATGCGGGTTGGGTGCATGCCCAACCCTGTGGATGTGCCCAGATGCATGAATTTGCACACCCTATGCGCACCTAGCCTGCATTCGCATCGGGTGCAGGCTTGCGGGGTGCAAACCCTGCAACATAGGTTTGCCCTAGCCCTTTGCTATTGCACCTGCTATATGTCCTAGTCCTATTGATGTTTTTTGTCATTTGTGGACATTAATATATTTCTTTTTTCTTTTTTCTTCCTTGCCTTGCATTGTCATCATTTATCCACAACTGTATGAAACTGCATTCCCAGCATAAAATCTGCGCCCCTTCCCTAAAAGGCCTTGGGACCACCTAGCACATCATCACAATGGCTATATGTTGATATGAAAGAGTGTCCTAGGTATTTCCTGTAACTCTAGTAAGAAGTTAAAAAAACCCAGTGTAACACAAGCACTAGGGGACGTCGGGACAGGTTTCCAGGACTTCAATTTGGGGATGGGGGAGGGGGGAAAGTGGGGTGCTGTAATATACTATACATATAGCACTTGAAATGCTAGTTATGAAATGATGTATGATAGTATAAGAACTAATAATATCAAATACTTGAACATAGCAAAATTACAAGATAGTAACATACCCAATACAAAATACAGTATACTTGAACATTGAAGTTTTCATTTTAAACATTGAATATCAAATTACTAATTGCTATTAAAAATTCAAATTATCGGCTATTAGAAGTTTCTGATTTATAAAATGGGACCCACCTCCTTTTAAGGTTTGAATAGAACACTATATAAAAATTAAAACTTTTAAAAATAAAAAAATTCTAACTTTTTTTTTTCATTTTGATGCTTGCTGGCAATAGGGGATGTCCAGATGTCCCCACGTCCTGGCAGTGCGAGGGTGGTGGTAATGAACCAAGCCTTTTCTTGTACGTCTACTTCTAGGTAAGGTCAAAACTGTATTATGTTTTTGTTTGACAGTTCCAACCTTTGGTTTCTGCACTAAACAGCTTTATTAGAGAACCATCCTTTGTCACCAACCCTTTCCATCACATTTAACTCCAAGTTTACAGTTTCTTGTAGGACAACTATTAGACATCTGGCACCATAATTGAACAGCTTCATTAGAGAACCATCCTTTGTCCCCAACCCATTCCATCAAATTTAACTCCAAGCTAACAGTTTCTTGTAGGACAACTATCAGACATCTGGCACCATAATCGAATCCTCTCTTTAATGGAATTCAAAATACATACAGTTCAAAAGGCATGTGGATCAATTGAACAATATTCTGTAAATTGTGTCAGATATGAAAGAAAGAATGAAAGCAAGCTCTACATCAAGCTTGAAACAATAAGAGAACTTGAACAAGAGAAGCCTGTATATGGCTTGCAGAGTGCCCCAGAATTACACACGAACTTGATGAAATATTAGTTCTAAACCTTGCAACCTTAAATTACTGAAGTAACATGCCAGGATCCTGCTGTTTTATTAGTGTTTCTATAGCATACTTTTTTATTAGTGTGAGACACATCTCTCACATTCCAAAAAAAGGTTGCAATATCCATTATTAGCCACAAGATCAGACATTTGTCATGCTTATTGAGCATAATACATATAAATGTGATGCTCTTGATCATCTTATTTTTTGATACGAGGATCTATATCTTTAAAATCAGGTAGTTTGTTTTCAATATGATAATCCTTCGGCTCTGCTGTGTCTCCACAAAGTGCACAGAAACATTTTTCTGAGAAAGATCATTTTCTGTAGACCTATGAAGATTGAGTCTGATTAAGAGGACTTTTATATACTTTTCCATATGAAACTTCTTGGCTTTTTGCTTCCTTTTTCTCCACCCTGCTGTCATAATCTAGTCTCAATCTTGCTCTTGGAACTTTCTTTGCTAACTTTATTTTTAGCTCAATATGTGTCCTTTGAGAATAAGGTGTAATCCTTAATCAGACTACTTACTGTTTTGCATGCAAACTGGACAATAGGATATTTATACATTAATTTTCTGGAATGCACATGGCTTAAACTATATGTAATATTTTATATAACTGAAGTGGTCAATTTTGTCTGCAAACTTGTAGAAAGTTTTATCAATCCAATTAATTAAAGGTGTTGAGCTGATTGAGACAAAATTAAAGAAAAGCGTGAACAATCTCGATTAGTCTTGTAGGTATAACCGGGCCTACAAAGCCATCCATGACCACAGTAGTAATAATTGAAGAAGCCACTATTAGCATGAGTAAGTGCCAGAATCATTAGATCAACCTTCTGGGCATGAAAAATATTGTCTAGTCAAGAAACACAGCAGTGAGTGTGGAGTGAAGAAAGGAAGATGGTTCTTAACATGGCAAAGATAATGCCGTGTTTGGTACCAAAAGAAGGCTTTTCTCAGTTCGGAGAACTTAAAATAGTATATACTTATATAAATATCTCTCAAGTGGGGCTTTTCTTTTGGCTTGGCAAACCACGGGTCAGGTTTGATTTGCCTTTTATGTGGTGTTAAGGTTTTAGGATCATTGCAAATGTAATAGAACTATCTGATTGTATGTCTTTTCCAAATGAAACAATCTCTTGCATTTATATTGAGAATGAGCCAAGAAGAGACATGTCCCTTCATGAGACATGTCTATTCATTAATATGTAATTAATATAATGACAATTATTATTATATATATATAAACATATATACATACATACATATATATATATATATATATATATATATATATATAATATCTCTTGAGTATTATATTAATTTCTCTAATATTTACATAATATATATATATATATATATATATATATATATATTTATTTAAGTATATATATACATCTCATATATACTAAATATATATACATATCTTCACTAGTATTGACACATAGTGTTTATTCAACCGAAGCTACAAAACATCAACACTCCCTCTTAGCTAGGGAGGATAAATCAATCCAATGTCAACACTTAAGACACTTAACAACATCAATTATATGTTGTAAGAAATAAATGCATCATCCACAAGATGTAATCAATAGAAACATAGTCTCAATATGTGGATTGCCTCCATTGGCGATTCTATCCACAAGCTTTTGAGTATTGGCCTATCAGAATATGTTGACATTCACCAAATATTGTGAGTATTGGCCTATCAGAACAACATATGATATTCACCAAGTACTCAATAAGGTACTGGCCGGTAGAATATCAACGCATGATATTCACCAAATACCTATCATATATCTATACAAACAACTCATAGACCGTCAATGACATCTAACACTTAGTTGTTGATTTACAAGATATATCTATGCAAACAACTTATAGACTGTCAATTTAATGACATCTAACACTTAGTTGTTGCTTTACAAGATGTATCTATACAAGCAACTTATAGACCGTCAATTTAATGACATCTAACACTTAGTTGTTGCTTTACAAGATATATTTATGCAAACAACTCATAGACCGTCAACTTAATGACATCTAACACTTAGTTGTTGCATTAATTCATCATGATCTATTTCAACATTATAAATAATGTATATCATGATTTAAGTTATTGTAAGATCGTCACCTTCCAATAACTTCTGCAAATACAAGTGATAATCATTTGGAAGTCGCCACTTCCTCATGATTTACATAGGGGGTAGGCCCATTAAAAACATTCATGATTCATTAGTATAATAATCAATTATATCAAATTTACCTCAGAAGTGTTTCACCTTCAATAGTGAACTCCCTCTCAATTAATATGATCAAGATTGTCACAAGTTGACTGAACCATCTTCTCCCTCTGAAGCTCAAGTTTATCAACTTCTTGACCTCTTTTGAAATGTCAGACTCCCTTTGCATCTAGTCTCAATCATCAATTCTGAAACATCCCGAATCCCGGTGACCTTGGAAATTACTATTTGTTTCAAAATCTGAATCTTTGACCAGCGTTTGTTACCACTGAATGATCTAAGCTGAATTCCGATTTCTTTTTCTTTTTCCTCGTCTTTCAGTATTTGTTTTGGGTTTTTTGGAAATAAAATAATTGCATAGCAAATAGCAAATAAACAGTACTTAAGAAATGTAAACACATGCTGTAGATTTTATCATAATTGAAATCTGAAATAGTACATACCCGAACCAACTAGTAATCTGATATATTAACTTCAAAAGGAGATCACAACAAACATACAATTTTGTATTTAAACAAGAATCAATGCCAACTGTAGGGAAATGCTTTGGGGGTGATCCAACTCTAGAGAAATCGCTGCAATGAACCGTCCAATGCCAAAATGGAAGCTATGGTGTCCAATAGTGAAGAAAGACCTCCTCCAAACCCCACGTGAGCTGCTGCAATGAAATGCCTGATGCAAACAGACTGGCCACCCAGCTGCAAATACCTTACTCCACTCAAATAGAAATGCCAAGACAAATCGATCACTTCCTTTGTCAATCTGAATGCAATGCAGTACAACTCCAGTCACCAAAGACTTGTTGAGGTTTGTGTCCCAACAGTCCAGACTTGAGGGTTTCGTCCCAAGCCACAAAATCGCCTTTCCAAAGCAATTTCACAATTCATAAGTTTCAAATGGCAAAAGATAATGAACAATTAGGTCTTCATCTCCTTATAACTCCTCCCAAGTGCAAATCGAACCCTAAATGAGAATTACACTTTGCACTTTATAATAAAATAACATTTTCCAAATAAAAGCGTCCAAGCTATAGGAAAAACATTACTTTATTAAAATGTCATAACTCAAGGCACCAAAAAGTCTCCAGATAGTGAAAATAGTTTATAATAATTCGAGACCTTTCCAACGAGCTATAACACAAGGGCACATCTGACCAAATGAAGCCATATTCCCCTTATTACTCCGAAATGGCTATATAAATAGCCTTATTATAAATTATTTAATTGCTAACTTAGGAATATTTAAATATATTAAAATATTTCCCTTTTTTCCTCTGATAGCCCAAACCAACCAAATAAACATAAGTCTGACCATGTCACCTGTTTGTGACTGATGTCAAACGAGATGGGTCAACTGGCAGTCCCATCCCTAAAATCTAGGGATGCTCCTAGAAGTTAGGAAACCAATCATGTAGCACTGAAACTGACACCAATTGAAGGGTCATGAATAACCTCATGACTGGCAACTGTCACAACCTCCTAAAATTTAGGAATATCCCCTAAAATCTAGGAACTGCTCCAAACTGCTTGTAAAGCTGAAATCTGGTCATTGTATGCACTGAATGAGTCCCTATCCATCTCTGCTAGCCTACGAGACTCCAATGATAGACCAACTCCCTCCGTCTTTGATGTCCACTCTAGAAAGGGGACATGACAAATTCGTTTGCAAGCATCAAGTTCTTTCTCCCTTGAATGCAATTATCTTGTACTTCTGTCCTTCAATCTTATTAGATTTCCCTTCAAGTGGTTAGGCTTTTAAAGAAGGAATGTCACTCTTTTTCAGATTTTTTTTTTCATAGACTCGTACATAGTTGGTCATAACTTTTGAACCTGGAATTTTCTCTTCAATCGCTTTGGTGAGATTCTTGTAAATTTGTTTATCACCAACATATCCAAAATTTAGCAAAATCCATCAGTGCATTTGTGAGATATGGTCCTCGTACTGAGACTGTATTTTCTGAGATAGTCACACATTCACCATCAATAAACTACTCTCTTACATTTGCACTCTGGCTCTGATACCATGTTAAGGTTTTAGGATCATTGCAAATGTAATAGAACTATCTGATTGTATGTCTTTTCCAAATGAAACAATCTCTTGCATTTATATTGAGAATGAGCCAAGAAGAGACATGTCCCTTCATGAGACATGTCTATTCATTAATATGTAATTAATATAATGACAATTATTATATATATATATATATATATATATATATATATATATATATATACATATATATACATCATGAGACATGTCTATTCATTAATATGTAATTAATATAATGACAATTATATATATATATATATATATATACATATATATATATATATATATATAATATCTCTTGAGTATTATATTAATTTCTCTAATATTTACATACTAATATATATATATATATATATACATCTCTTATATACTAAATATATATATACATATCTTCACTAGTATTGACTCATAGTGTTTATTCGACTGAAGCTACAAAACATCAACATGTGGCATGACATATGTAAGGCCACTTGTTTCAGATCTGTAACCATGAGTTGCTCTTGAATGTACACCATAGTTAATATGCCAATATCTCACCAAGGGTTTGTTGAAGTTATGGCCTGTCTTATTATGGCTGGGGGATTGGAACTTCGGTCACACTCGTATGAGTATGCTCCATTCCCATTACTTCATAACCATTGGAGTTAAATGGGAATCATTCGAAAACAATCAAAATTGCTGATTTTTATCTTATCAAGTGTGTTTTAATAAGAGAAATGAACCAACTTGGAGTTAACTTTGCACTCATAAATTTCAATCACACTTGTCATATTTTAAGTGTAACAAGATTCGCTTGGACTAACCAAAACTTGGTGAGTCAAGCTCGCTGAGTCTGGCGGGCCCTGACTCAGACTGGGCTGTGTCTTTCCCAAACTTGTCGAGTCTGGAGACTCACCCAAACTTACCGAGTCTGGGCCTAAGACTCATCCATTTTAGTTTTTTTTTAAACTCACAAAATTTCAATGCTTGTTTGGTTTATGACACGCTTGCAGACTATATACATGAAATAAAACATTTAACTCCCATCATTGTCTTCAAGTCACTCTCATTCTCTTCTTCAGAATACATGCATGAAATATATCATTTAAGTCTTGACTTATACTTTAAGTTATATTTCATGTATATATATTGGTAGGATTTTTTAAAGTGGTATCAGATCTCTAGGAGTTATAATGCAGATTTGAGATTTTAGAAGATCTTATAAATTTTCAAACAGTCAAATTTCAGAAATTAGCAAGCTCCTATCAACATTCTTTCGCTCTCTGTCTCACTTTATGTCCCCCAACTCTATATCTATCTCTCCCTATCACACTTCCTCTCTCTCTCTCTCTCTCTCTCTCTGACTCTCTCCTATCTCCCCCAAGATCTCATCTGTTAGTATTGTAGCTAAAGTCAGAATAAACATAAACATTTATCTTAGCCTAGTGTCTTTTTTAATGGGCTTGTCAGAAAAACATGCAGTAATGAAGGCTTCAAAAACAAATTACTAATAAACTCCTCACTTAAATATAATTATATACACACCAGTTATCGAGACAGACAAATATCATGGCTAGATCATCATCTAGGACTCAACTTTGATGCCAGCGCACAACTTGTTGTGATGTTGGGATGAGTAATGCAACCTCCTTTGAGTCATAGTCTTTTATTTTTAATTCCATATTTGTTTTGATGCTATGGTTTTCATATTTCATGAGTTTTGTATACGTTTGAGAATATTTATATATCCAAGTTTTTTATTTCCTTCAGCCACAATTTGTGTTTATGCTTATTTGATTGATGTATACTTGTGTATGTGATCAAATTAGCTTCTATTTGATGATATTATTGTGTCTTTAAAGTTGATTTATTAAAGGGTGCATGAAACAAGTTTTGAATACTTAAAAAATCTCAGATTTTTTTTGGGTTTTTCAATTTGCCGAGTCTTTGCCAAGACTTTGCTGAGTTTTTGTGTTGAGTCCAGGTCTGAGTCCAAAATCAGCTTGCCGAGACCAAGTCTCGTAACTTTGATTTAATTGATGTAGAAATTATTATCACTTGGTTTCTTTTCTTCTAAGTTACCGTTCTTGGTCTTGGTACTGGTTTGGGTTTGATTTGAAGGTGGAATCATTTTTTTGGGGGGTTGGGTTCATGTTCAGTTTGTCTATACAAAAACATATAAAAATCAGAAATAGATACATATTGCAGCAGTAATTAAGTCTAAAATAACACACAGCATCATATAATAAGCAAAAGCACCATACACATTAAAAATATGGCAATGTCAATTAGTCAAATTTGAATGCCATATATTAAAATAAAGTAATGATAATGTCAAGTGTCAACAGTCAGCCATCACTGATCAAAGATCAACCTCATATGATGGATCTTTAAAAATATCAGTCATAACTTGGAATATGCAAAACATTTGAGAGGGTTTCTAACCTCCAATCACTGAATCAGAATTGAATCTTACCCTTCCAACAATAGGATATGAAGAGTAATCACTAAGGTAGAGTTTTGCTCCATCATATTTCTCATATGTGGAAAACCATTCCTTATGAGGAGTCATATGATACGTTACATCCTAGATAAATTAACCAATGTTCATTAGTCTGACTATGAAGAGAAGTAACCGAAGCTTCATTACTAAGTCTGCAGATTTCTTTGTAGTGGAATCAATTTGTTTCTTCAGGGTCCTGAATTACTTCTTCACGTGTCCCTTTTTTCCACAGTTCCAATATTTACTCTGGTCTTCTTCCCAGGCGTTTTAGATTTTCCCTTAGACTTGTCCTTAGGCCCATTCTTATCTCCTCTAGATCATCTTTCTTTAGGACTTCCCTTGACATTGAGAGCATCACCCTAACTATTCATAGCTATCTTCCTCCTTTCCTGCGCCAACAAATTTGCTACATGTGCATCCATTTTTGGATCATTGAGGTTAGCAGTGACAGCAAGAATGTAAATCTACCTTGACTTAGGTAAAGAAAAAGGAAGCATAATGCATTTTTCCTCTTCTTCAATTGTTACATCTCTAGAGGCTAGTTGACTCAAAATCGAATTAAATGAATTTTAGTGCTCAGCTATTGTCTCACCTTCCTTCATTTTAAGAAGAAAACAATTTGAAACATAGAATTTGTGTACTAGGCTTTTTGCTTAGTAGATCTCACCTGTCCGATTCCACAAGTTATATACAGTCTTTTCTTTTGACACATTTAGGAGAACACAGTCAATAACACACAATCTGATTGTAACTCATGCCTTTTTGTCCACCTTTTGCGAGTCTTCATTACTCATTTTATCTGGCTTCTTTTCATTTTTTACAACCACCCTGTAATGTCCCTTTCTTTGATTACCTTATACTTTGCCCTAAATTTACAAATCCAAAATGAAACGAAGATCAAAAGATAGTTAGAGATATGATCCTTACTTGAGAATAAGATGAGGTAAGCTTGTTTTGGAAACCTGCAACCAGATTAGATAATAATGTAGATATAACTCGTGAAATACATCCAATTCTAGGGTTAGGAAATATATATTGATCTACACAACAAATTTCAATCATTTGGGAGCTCAACCACAACGAGGGTTATGATGGAAGACATGATGAGGTGCCTCAAGTATCCTCTACCCCAGGCCCAACAATAGGACCTTATCCTGGTTGGCCTCATGTGGTCCTTAACCATTCTCATGAGGTGGTGTACCTAGTGAGTTTTGTACGCTGTTCTCCTCCACCATGTCAATCACCCACCTCTTATGATTGAGGATTCCTTCTAGTTTGCTTCAACATCTGACCAATGTGGGCATTGAAGGGGAGCTGCACACGGGTGCTCTTAAATTGATCCTTACTTGAGAATAAGATGAGGTAAGCTTGTTTTGGAAACCTGCAACCAGATTAGATAATAATGTAGATATAACTCATGAAATACATCCAATTCTAGGGTTAGGAAATATATATTGATCTACACAACAAATTTCAATCATTTGGGAGCTCAACCACAACGAGGGTTATGATGGAAGACATGATGAGGTGCCTCAAGTATCCTCTACCCTAGGCCCAACAATAGGACCTTATCCTGGTTGGCCTCATGTGGTCCTTAACCATTCTCATGAGCTGGTGTACCTAGTGAGGTTTGTACGCTGTTCTCCTCCACCATGTCAATCACCCACCTCTTATGATTGAGGATTCCTTCTAGTTTTCTTCAACATCTGACCAATGTGGGCATTGAAGGGGAGCTGCACACGGGTGCTCTTAAATTGACCCTCAACCCTAGGCCCAAGAGCAGGACCTTATCCTCCTTAACCTCATGGTGCTTAACCATCTTTATGAGGTACCATACCTAGTGAGGGATCTTTCACCGTTCACGATTGTTGCACTCCTTTCCTTCCCCCAATATGATTGATTATTGCAAAATTTTATATTGATAGATCCATAAACATTAAGTTCAAGTATTCATCAATTGCATATAATCAGTATAAACATATATGTATGCTCATCTATAAATAATTATTAATGTACATGCATATCTATTCTTTCATACCACAACAATTAAGAAATTATAAATAGGTTGTTCTACTATATTGATGAATGCCTCTGCTGTTTGTTCTGCTGAACATATGACTGCTTCTGCTGGTGTTTGATTTGATTGTTGTTGAATGATCAATATTTGTAATAATGATTGATTGATTGAGTGAATTCCTCTGATTTGATGATTTGAGGTATTGCTGAGTTATGATTAAGTAATTGTTAATTAGATGATTGTTAAGTGATGATATAATGAATGCTAGTTTGATATATTGGTGGTTGATGATTGAATGAATGTTGACTTGATAGAGTGATGCTTGATTGCTGAATTGTATGTTTTCTTGACCCCAAGATGAAGTGATGATTTATTTGGATTTGATGACTGTTTGTTTGATCTTGCTGATTGATTGTTTGCCTGATTTCTTGAGGGATTAATGATTGATGGATGAGTGATGATTGATAAGTACTCCTTCATTTCTTGGAATGAAATCTCCTTTAATTGTCTCCCTTGGATGTCTTCCTTAAATGAACCCTTCTCCCCTTTATATCTTCCAATGTGAGGGAGAGTCACACCTCCTCATCATGTCTGCCCCTTTGCAATGGTCACAACCTTTCATAATTACCACCTTGTGAGATAGTCACAACCCTTCATCATTTATGGCCTTTGAGAGAGTCACAACCTTTCATAATTACCACCCTTTGAAAGAGTCACAACCCTTCATGATTTCTGCCCTTTGAGAGAGTCACGACCTTTCATTATTACCTCCTTTTAAGACAGTCACAACCCTTAAGCATTTCTACCATTCGACAGAGTCACAACCTTTCACAATTACAACTCTTTGAATGAGTCAGAACCCTTCATCATTGCTGCCCTTTGAGAGAGTCAATTCCTTATTTCCTTCCCATTCCTTTCTTGCATAATCCTTCTTTAATTCCTATGCTCCTCTCTTTCTTCCATTCTCTTTGTCTCCTTTCAAATGGACTCTCCTCCCTTTTATAGCTTACGTTGAGGGAGTCACAACTCTTCATTGCATATCTCTTGACCTTTCATTAAACTTAATTAACTTGTAATTATATTATATTTTATTATTTATTTATTTCTATATTTTAATCTTATTATTATTTATTATTAAATGCTTTTTCAAAAAAGGGACATTACACACCCATATATCTCATTCTTAAAGGAGATCCTCCATTTTCAGCTTCCACAACTTGTATCCCATTCTATTAAATTTTTCTATATTCAAACGAGAAGAAGTTGCAGCCATGCTTTCAACACAAATTTGCAAAAGACAAACCAACTACACTCCCACTACAATGTAATGTCCTCAACCCAAAATATAATATTACTCTCAGATCTGGAAAATAGATTCACAAATATTATGCAGAACTTCACCGAAAACACCCAAACTAGTTAGCTACTCTTGCATAGAAAGGGCTAAGTTAAAATGGAACTTTATAGAGCATTACTGAAAAGGATTTTTCTGATATGTGCATCCTATAGTAAGGTTTGAAACTGATCCATTACAGCAGCAACATTAATATCTTCAAACTCCAATTTATAAGCAAAACCCACAAACTAATATTTTTTGATTTCCAAATGGAAAATACATAGAATATGATCTGATACAAGATTAATATCAGCAACAACTTTCTCAAAACACAGCTGGAATAATTGCAACAATATTAATGAAGCCCTGACCACAAACAATGGAAAACTGTTGAAACTGATGAAATCTAGAAGCTCCAATACAACCTGTGGATGAATTTGCTCTATATGAACAATGTGGTTTCGTTCACTATCCACCTGAAACTTATGGCTTTCTGTCCACAAGCCTCCAATCTCCAATGGCTTTTTGTCCATTGAAGAATTTTGAAGAACATAAAGTTGATACAATGAGAAATTGTGAAGTAGAAATGGCATGAAAATCCATTTTCTCAAACATTCTTTGTATTTATCTTGTCCTTGGCCAATTTTGGTGGGAAAATCATTAATTAAAAATATGATAAATTTTCACTCCACTCTTACTTTCCAAATTTGCTCTTGGCAGGGAAATCATTAATTAGAAATATTTTATTTTCCCACTCCGTTGTTGCTTTCCTAATTTGCGCTTGGTAGGAAAATCATTAATTAGAAATATATCAATTTCCCATTCCACTCTTGGTGGGAAAGTCATAATTAGAAATATTTCAAACTTCCCATTATGGCACAAAATCCAACTTCCCACTAAGTGTTTCCAAATATTTAATTTAATGTTTGAATATCCTTTTGATATTGACAGTATTTGGACATTCATAAATACTAAATTAATTATTCCCCTTAATCTTTTATGATTAACCCATAGAAGAATAAATGGGTTAATTATAACCAAAAACCAATTTTTTAACAAAAGGGGACATGACATACAACTCAAAAAACTTTTGTTCTGCCACACAAGACAAAATTGGACAATTTCTGATACCAAATGTTATAAAACTGGAGGCAAACAACTGCAATGGAAGCTTGAATCTGTTGTAAATCTGATTTATATGTGTTAGCAAGGTGGCAATTAAACTAACAATAGTAAGGAAAGCACTACAGTGAAAACCAAACCCATAACACAGTGTTCTCTGTGGACAAAACATTTCGGAAAAAAGCTCCACAAGAGAAGAGCTGATTAGCTTTTATTATCAAGAAAGTGTAATACAATACATTTACTCTAACTCCTCTTTAGTCTTCAATCTGACAAAATAACAATTGCAAAGTAACTTGAACAAAAACTTGATGCAATTCTATTTCCAAGCACTAGTTAAATAGCAAAATGATACAACCATGAAGAATGGTGTCCAAGTTTATAAAACACAACACCTCCCACCTTGGAATCATCAATTCATAGATCATTATGATGTCTTACATATGCTCTGATAGTTGTCATATGGCATCCTCCATGCATGGGCATCTAGGGACCTGTTGTGATCTTTTCACATTATTGTTCCATTGCAAATGGGGACCCCCTTCTTTCCTTTGGCAGTATTGTAGATGTCTTGGCGAGTCTTAGTTTAGTGGCAATTTCAGAGTCTCAGAGTCCTTTGGCTAAGTTTGAGCAAGCTGTAGGTGTAGCCCAATTAGGAGTCAAGGCCATGAGGTAAAGTTGGACCAAGCCAGCCAGCACCTAGATTTTCCATGATGAGCCTTAGTCAAGAGATCAAGAGCTTGAGGAGAGTTTAAGTTTTCATCCTTGAGAAGAAGTCGAGTATGATGCAAAGAAAATGAAGTATGATGTGAATTGAATCTGATATGAGAAATCTGAGCAAGGGAGGAGGTAAGTCCAAATTGCAAATAGTGAAGACAAGTTTGAGATGAAAGTGAAGACACTAAAATGAAAGCCTTGAGTTTCGGATTGTAAGTGAAGGAATGGGAAAGCAAGTAGATCAAGGTGATCCATTTGTAAGACAAAAGCCAAAATGAGGTCAAGTTTGAAGAGGGAAAACCAATGACTCAGAATTTTTTTTGACTCTTGGTTGAGCCCAAGAGCAGGTCAGAATCCGACCTCTCTTGGGGCTCAAGGAGTAGGTTGGATCAGGTTGGATTCCGAATTGGTGTGGGGCTCCATACCTTGGCCAACTTCGAACCCTCCTTGCACTTGGAAAACTAGACATTGCCATTCGATACTTCAGGAAATGTAATGTCCCCATTTTTCAAACTTTGGGATTAGCTTGGTTTGGCGACCCTCGCAAGCTAATCAGGCGTTCAGAGGGGGTCAGATTGTGGAGCCAATGTTGGGATTCCATTCTGGAGGTTTAGTTTATTATATCTGCTCTTCGTTCGGGTCAATTTGGTCAACTTACTATTTTTAGTAAGTGGTATTTTGGGTATGGCCTGGATTAGCAGGGTGTCTGCACAAAGCGTTAGATGTTTCATGATTGAGTCTCAGGGAATCTCCAGTTTGAGAGACTTACTATTTATAGTAAGTCTATTTTTAGCAGCTGCCTATTTTTGGCAGTGGGTTATTTCCAGCAGGGTAGTTGGTGTTTGAGGCTCTGGTGTCGGAAATGAGTTTGTTTCAGTCAGTAGAATTCAGAGGCTTTTGGTTTTTAAAGTTATCGTTATTAAATTAAATTATTTTAATTTAATAACTTTAATACTTTATAACTTTAATGTTATAAAGTGAAGAGGTCATTTAAAAACTTTTTTAATGAAAAAAATGAAATTGTGCTTTTTCCGAAAAAGCTATATATTCTACTCGAAAAAAGCACTTTCATTCATTCATTGTTGATTTGATAAAATTTATAAAGTCTCTTGGCTGTGAGAAACCAGCTAGGGTTTTGAGGACTGATTCCTCTTCTAGCAATTTGAGCCATCATAGATTGGTGGTGAATTTTGCAGCTGCTGATTCTGAATTAAATCCAGTGCTTATGTATACTGGATTTATGAGAAGTTTGTTCTGCAGGCAAATCAATTTATTCATTTTGGGGTTTGATTTGTCTTCTTGCTGGAGTTTTGAAATTGTTTGGAGGAGTTCTGTGTTTCTTCATTTGGTAATTGCATTCGAATTTGCTGAGGTTGTTTTTATTGGGAAATCTGCTGTTAATTAATTGCTGATGCTGCAATTAATAAATTGGTGTTTGGGTTTTTGGTGAAGTTATTTTCTATAGGCGAATCATTTGTTCTTAAGGATTCTGAATTGTTTCATGGCTGAGGTTTAATAATTGATTGAGAGATTGGCAGAGATCTTCTTGCAGATGCTGAATTAATTATATTGAGATTGAATTCACAAAATCTGGAAACCCACATTAATTACATGGCTGTGTTTTTTAATTGGGAATTCGAGGAGCTTCATTGTTAGCTCACGTGACTGCTGCAGATGCTGTTAATTTGCTGCAAGGCCCTGCGTATGTATTAGAGTAGTCATGGCATGTTCTTGATATTCACGTGACTGCCAAAGACCATCAATTTTCTGTAAAGGGGCTTGCATTTGTTTCTTGGCAGCCCTGCAATCATCATGCAAGGCTGTGATATTGCTAAGGCACAACGTGTGACATTGGGTGAAGCTGCGTCACCCTTCATACAACTGAGGTGACTCCAAGGAGTCATTTTCTACATTTCGGGCCTGCATTCAAATTGCCAGCCAGGCATGGGCTCAAATGGGTGGCTATCTGCATTCTACAAGGAGCTGCTGACAGTGTTTGGTGCTGCACCAAGTTTTTTGAAAAGATAGTTATAATCTGCAAACAAATAATTAATACTAGGTGCCAATCTTTTAGCAATAAAGTATTGTGATGTTATTGGATTTGATATCAAATTTTATGATGTTTCTTTTGAGTTGTTAAAGTGATTAAAATTCGATAGTTGACTTGGATGAAGATTGAATATTAAATTGCAATTAAAAGATTTCTTGAGCAAGTGCTACAAATATTTTAAATAAAATAAGTGGATTTGGAAGAAGCCAATTTCGGTCCTTCACAGTGGTATCAGAGCTTTGATCTTACCAGCCTGGAGGGTATGAGGATTTAGCAATGGCATACAGGTTTGTGCTTGGCATGCATTATGTCCGCAGGGGTAGAGCTTCACCCCCACCAGAAGGAAATGAATAGGGCCCCACAGGTTGATCATGCAGGCAACAAGCACAGAGATAATAATGGCAATGATGTTGACAGGGAAGCTAGAGATGCTTTTAGAAATTTAGCAGAAGGTCAGCATCATGTTGCAAATGCATTGCAACAACTTTCAGACAGTCTACAACGCATTGCATTACCAGGAGATCATGCTAGAGACAGAGGTGCAAGGAGTGTTTCAATTAGATCACATAGGTCACGAGCAAATAACAAGCGTGATTATAGAGCTGACTGTACATGTATTTATGATAGGCCTCTTCGTCCTACTTTCTTGAGGCCTAAGCTGCATGCAGTTAGTAAAGAGACAGAGCCGACACCATTCATTGATGATATGGTGGCACACTTTGCAGAGTGGAATGCTCTTCCAGAAGCAATTAAGAGGAATTTGAATTTTGACAGGTACGTGATACAAAAGAGAGAGCATTCCAGAGGCTCTTATCGGGATGATGGGGCTATGACAGACTTGCTTGAGGCCAGTTGCTTTGAGTCTCATCATATCCATGAGACAGGGGCTCGTGATCAGGAGAATGTTGAGGCCATGATAGCCACCAGTGATGGCAACCCTACATCTACTGGTAGCAATGAAGTTACCAACAATATAGGTTCTTATTTTTATGACAGCGGTCCTATGTTTGAGCCTATTGATGATGTTGATGATAGGGCTAGTGTAGAGGATATTGTGGACATCACTATGAGTTTTGACTCACATGATGTGAGTGTTAGTTTTCAGGATTGCATGCTAAATGTGAGTTCTTCTAATTCTGATTTCTATGACAGCAGTGAGTCCCGTTGGCAGCGGCATGAGGTATTAGAGGTTTTACAGGTTGGTAATATTGACATCGATGATATAGACACTACTGATGTTATGTATGAGGATGATTCATGCTGCAGCGAGTCTGGTAAATTGTATCGGATATTGGATGATGATAGGTCTCGGGATCATAGTTTACAGGGACTTATTGTAGATAGTGAGGATTCTCAGAGACATGAGTCCATTCAGGTAGAGAAGATTACACATCATGTCTCTTGCAATTCGTAGATTTTCAGCTCAGATCAGTAGATGGGAGTAGTTCACTTTGTGAATAACCCCTTATTTGATGTGGATGTCGTTATGACTTATGACAATCCACTATTTGAGCTTGGTGATGGTCCCTTACAAGAGTTGTACGATCATGATGATGATGATGATGATGATTGGGATTCGATTTGTGCACCTATTCATCAGACAGATTACACAGGAGGCTAGTCAGGCCTAGCTGATCAGTTTTTAGGGGTGTACATGGTGAGGAGTGCTTATAGCTTTACATTCGATCCTCATGTTCAGGATATCTATCAGTCACGTAGTTCTTCAGCGCTTCCTTTTTATGACTGGTACGATGATTTGGTTAGTTCAAAGATTGAGAGTAAGTCCAGTTTGTTGGTTGAGTTACTCCTGTGTGAGTCACTCTCAGTTGAGTTTCTTCCACATGGCGATCCTATTGCAGCATCATCAGCTCGGGTGTTGAGTACAGATTCTCAATTACTGATGTTGGTACTATTGATGATGTTGGCTTCTTCACAGGCGTATGAGGTTGATTGGGACATTATTCATGACCATCCTTGGGATCTGGGTGGTTTGTGATGGTTGTTTGGTTTTTCCTGATTGCTTGAGGACAAGCAATCTTGGGAAGGGAGGACTGTAATGTCCCCATTTTTCAAACTTTGGGATTAGCTTGGTTTGGCGACCCTCGCAAGCTAATCAGACGTTCAGAGGGGGTCAGATTGTGGAGCCAGTGTTGGGATTCCATTCTGGAGGTTTAGTTTATCATATCTGCTCTTCGTTCGGGTCAATTTGGTCGACTTACTATTTTTAGTAAGTGGTATTTTGGGCATGGCCTGGATTAGCAGGGTGTCTGCACAAAGCGTTAGATGTTTCAGGATTGAGTCTCAGGGAATCTCCAGTTTGAGAGACTTACTATTTATAGTAAGTCTATTTTTAGCAGCTGCCTATTTTTGACAGTGGGTTATTTCCAGCAGGGTAGTTGGTGTTTGAGGCTCTGGTGTCGGAAATGAGTTTGTTTCAGTCAGTAGAATTCAGAGGCTTTTGGTTTTTAAAGTTATCGTTATTAAATTAAATTATTTTAATTTAATAACTTTAATACTTTATAACTTTAATGTTATAAAGTGAAGAGGTCATTTAAAAACTTTTTTAATGAAAAAAGTGAAATTGTGCTTTTTCCGAAAAAGCTATATATTCTACTCGAAAAAAGCACTTTCATTCATTCATTGTTGATTTGATAAAATTTATAAAGTCTCTTGGCTGTGAGAAACCAGCTAGGGTTTTGAGGACTGATTCCTCTTCTAGCAATTTGAGCCATCATAGATTGGTGGTGAATTTTGCAGCTGCTGATTCTGAATTAAATCCAGTGCTTATGTATACTGGATTTATGAGAAGTTTGTTCTGCAGGCAAATCAATTTATTCATTTTGGGGTTTGATTTGTCTTCTTGCTGGAGTTTTGAAATTGTTTGGAGGAGTTCTGTGTTTCTTCATTTGGTAATTGCATTCGAATTTGCTGAGGTTGTTTTTATTGGGAAATCTGCTATTAATTAATTGCTGATGCTGCAATTAATAAATTGGTGTTCAGGTTTTTGGTGAAGTTATTTTCTATAGGCGAATCATTTGTTCTTAAGGATTCTGAATTGTTTCATGGCTGAGGTTTAATAATTGATTGAGAGATTGGCAGAGATCTTCTTGCAGATGCTGAATTAATTATATTGAGATTGAATTCACAAAATCTGGAAACCCACATTAATTACATGGCTGCGTTTTTTAATTGGGAATTCGAGGAGCTTCATTGTTAGCTCACGTGACTGCTGCAGATGCTGTTAATTTTCTGCAAGGCCCTGCATATGTATTAGAGCAGTCATGGCATGTTCTTGATATTCACGTGACTGCCAAAGACCATCAATTTTCTGTAAAGGGGCTCGCATTTGTTTCCTGGCAGCCCTGCAATCATCATGCAAGGCTGTGATACTACTAAGGCACAACGTGTGACATTGGGTGAAGCTGCGTCACCCTTCATACAGTTGAGGTGACTCCAAGGAGTCGTTTTCTACATTTCGGGCCTGCATTCAAATTGCCAGCCAGGCACGGGCTCAAATGGGTGGCTATCTGCATTCTACAAGGAGCTGCTGACAGTGTTTGGTGCTGCGCCAAGTTTTTTGAAAAGATAGTTATAATCTGCAAACAAATAATTAATACCAGGTGCCAATCTTTTAGCAATAAAGTATTGTGATGTTATTGGATTTGATATCAAATTTTATGATGTTTCTTTTGAGTTGTTAAAGTGATTAAAATTCGATAGTTGACTTGGATGAAGATTGAATATTAAATTGCAATTAAAAGATTTCTTGAGCAAGTGCTACAAATATTTTAAATAAAATAAGTGGATTTGGAAGAAGCCAATTCCGGTTCTTCACAGGAAACTAATGGGAGTTGATCAAGCATGAGGCTAAGTTGAGGAGTTTGATGTGAATTAAAAGGCAAAACAATCAGTCAGCTGGTGATGAAGAAGTTATGGAGGAAACCAAGTTAACTTGCTGATGAAAAGATTTAAAAAATTAAGGTGAAATCAGTTACAAACATGAAAAGTTTAATCAACAGTTACTGTTATTTGAAGAGGCCAGGTTGGGCGAGCCCAAGAGTAGGTCGGATTCCAACCTCTTTTGGCGCTTATAGCCCAAGAGCAGGCCGGATTTCGGCCTCTCTTGGGGGTCAAGGAGCGCAAGAGCAAGTTGGATTCCAACCTCTCTTGGGGCTCCATACTCAGCAACATCTCTCATTCACCCAGCATGTAAAGAAAAATTAGAACATGAGGGAGAATGATATGAGTGAAATTGATCGTGGCAAATTGCAATTCTAAGTGTTGTAATTTGAAATCTTGAAGTAAGAAAATCAAGTGATTGAAAGAAGATAAAATTCTGAGTTTGGTGCAAGAGAAGGATCACAATGAAATGCAATTGTGAGTTGAAATCATGATGAAATCTGATTGGAAACTGAATTGGGAACCTTGAGTTTGAAATGTTTAAGTGTAATGTGAAAATGAATCGAATTCACCTCGGACTTGAGCCCAAGGACAGGTTGGATTCTGACCTCCCTTAGGCTCCAACATAGGCCATCTTAAAACACACTTGATTCCCATTGACAACTTCGCTTTCAAACCCCAAATGCTAGTCGGCCATAAGAGGATACAATCAATTGTTAAATGCAATTGCAATCATTTATTAATCTAAGAATTAGTGTATTTAATAGAGGTCAGCCCCCCTCCAATGGACAAATCCTTTCAATCAAACACCTATATAGAGGCAGTCTGATCTTCCAAGCAGGGCAGGTTGATTTGCATTAGCAGCGAACTGTACTTGAACAAGCCAAGTTTTTGGAAAGTATTTAATCTCATTGTAAATCAGATCTGGAAAGCATGTACATGAAGGTCAATCAATGGCACAAACCAGATTTTGTTTAAGAAAATCAGGTCTGAAATTAGGTAATATGTTCGGTTGCTATAAGTAAAATATCTTTTGTCTAAGTATATTTTCAATAGTATGATGGAATCATGTAATTGAAAAGGCTGTTTTATCCTGACAATACATTAATCTTGTCCATGTTCATCATTTTACAAACTTAATGCATCTATTTCTTTTGTTTTGCAAGGTGAAATTGTGTTTGAGTGTGGAAGGCAAGGTTCAAGTCAAAGTTCGAATGGAGCAAACAAGGAGCTGAATGGTTCAAGTGCAAGCATGATTTCAACATAAAGGACAACATGGAGATCGCAATCATCATCAAACCACAAGTTGTTTATCAAGCAAACAAGGTGCTATCAGGTTGAAGACTAAGTCAAGGTGCAAATCCAAGACCAAGTTCAAGTCATTGAAATGAATTTTGAAGGGCAAGTGCAACATCATGATCAAGATTACAAGAGGAGAAAATCATTGCAAACTAGAATTTCCTTTGGAAATCCAAGTTCAATTAAAAGGTTCAGCTATATGAAACACTTACATTGCTTGTACAAGTGCAAGATCAAGGTTAGGACATCAAGATAACATTGAGATTTTGAGTACAAGCAAGTTCAAAGTCAAGACAACGAGGAAGGTTTTTAGGTGAAGAGCTTCAAAGGACGAAAGACTGAATGAAGATGAAGCAATTTGGCAATATGAGCTGTCACAATCAATTAAGGATTTGGAGATGTTGAGTATCAAGAGATATTGATGAAGTGTACAAGATAAGCATGTTGAGATGGCACCCTTTCATCTTCAACCAATCAGAAAATCCCAGTTGTATGTGTCCAAGATTAACCAATCAAATCATGCCAATTGTACATGTGGAGTCCACATAATACTTTTACTTAGCCTATTCTTTGATTTGTCAATCAAGCAATGTAATTTTCTTATTGACCCACAAGGTGGTTCCTTAATGTAATTGGTCCAACATTTAATGCTTGTAGCTGGTAGTTATCTTAGGGATTTGTTGGCTTAATCTTGGCCGTTGATTCCAAATAAATTTGGGCCGTTCATTGTACTTGGAGCCTCTATAAAAGGCCAACTCAAATCATTTGTAAAAGCGAGATTTGTTGAAATTGTTCCTATAATGATACCAAAGTAATTGCAAATTCATTGTTGGTCTTTATGGTGTATTACTTGTATTATTTTGGAGTATTGCATGCTTTCTACATTTCCTCACTTAGAGTAGGATTTTATTTATGTTGAGTAGAAGTTGAAGTTGATGAATGGAAGATATTGTTGTTGGTGATTAATGGTGAAGATAGTATCCATACCTTTCGTTACTTGTTGATTGTAAGTAATAGTGCAAGGTTAATTTGGGCCTAATTGTAAACATCTAACTTCAATTGGAGATATTCATTTGGATTGCGCCATCATTTGGTATTTGAATGAGTATTAACAATTTGAACATCATCCTCGCATCCTTACAAGCAAATACCGTCCTTTGGATAGTTGGTTTGGTGAAGCAAGGATTGGTTAAAGCCTCAACTCACAATCAACATTGTCTTGCATTATAGATTTACATTAGCTTTTTAAACCCTTATCTTTTTTTACAATTTTTTTTGATTCGAAATAGTTGAAGAGCCATCATTGCCATGTCATTTGCATTTGCAAAGTTGGTATCCATTGAATGAACAACGTAAGTCCCTTTTTGATACTCAACATATCATATAATTGAGTTAAGTCCACGATAAGAAGGAACCTTGGGGTTGTCTTAGTTGATCACACAATCATGTACATTGTTTAGCATCTAAGCTTCCTTGTTCAAGAGAGGATTTGATATTTGGTGTTTCGTCCTGGAATACTATGTGGTTCATCCTGCATGTTGAAAGTGGTCACACAACTCACATCAACTGGACCAAGATAGCAATATTCGTCATAGATGCTGCAAGTCCTCTTATTTATTTTAAGTGTTTCCACACCTCAATTTGTTTGATTCCCAAGGTGGGTGATAAGATTTACCATCCTTATCCATTCATAAAAACATACTTATTAGTAAAAAAAATTAATTACCACTATCAGTGAAATCCTCCATCTTTTATGAGTGCATTGTAAACAATATTAGGAGTAATTAATTAAATGGATTGACGAGGTTGATGGCACCTAAATTCCTATATTCTCCCACTTAATATCATACATTGTAAATACACCCGTAAGAAAACATAGTCATAAGCCAACTAAGTACAAGTGACAATGCACATGGCTTCCCGACACCAAGTAAATTTCTTTGTGCTCACAAGTTTTTGTAAGTTCATTATGGAAATTCAATGCTTGATTGTTAGGTAATGCCTATGGTAAGGGACACACCTCAATAAAAGGAAATAAATCAAAACAAGTTTCAAACCCATTGTTAGATGTGTGCTCGAGGGCAAGGGTGCAAATCAACAAAAAAAATTATCAATAAATATCAAAGTTTGAAAACCCCATTGTTTGGTGTGCACTTGAGGGCAAGTGCACACCTCAGTTAAGGAAAAGTCTAATATTCAAGAATCATAGTGTGGAGATGTGCTTTGGGGTATAGTTGTGCACTTAACCAAAGGGTTTTTAAAAATTTCAAAAGTTATCTAATTTGGGAGCTCTCTTGGTGATGAAGTGCACACTTCTGCAAAGGAAATCATACAAGTTTGGAGTCCATTTTATAATGTATTGGTGTGTGTGTGAAGCAAAGGTGTGCAACCAACAAAGGGATTGAAAATGTCAAAGTAAAATTTTCAAGGTATTTTAGAGGGTTAGCCTTGATCAAAGTAAAAGTTGCAAAATCATCAAGGTCATTTGGTGCTGCCTGTCTAGAAGTGTATTTCTTGCTTGTGCTAAGAAGAATTCATGCTATATTTAGCCATCACCTTTTTCATAGAAACTAGCATAACTTGGGATTTGCCATTTTAGCTTGACGAGCCCATGCTATTCTTAGCTTTCCACTATTTTTAGCGATCACTATTGATAGCATGGAGTTAACTATTTTTAGATCTGTTGCAATGTTAGAGATATATGCATTAAGTTATAGTTTGTCAATCTATAGCTTGATTGGAGGCTGCATGGCTTTAGTTTGTGTTAAAAATATGATTTTGTAAAAAATTGCGTTTCATACGAGAGTTATTTTCAAAGTAGTAGTGGTTGGCTTTTGAATATTAGAATATTGTAATGTTTCTTTAATGGTCATCTTAGTTAGTCTTTAGTTTATTAGGTATTTTCTATTTTTGTCTTTAGTTCACAATTGTTTCTTTTAGAAACATCATCTTTGTAAATCTATATAAGGAGCTTTCATCTCCTTTGTTTAATATAATATCGATTTACTATAACATGGTATCAGAGCGGGTCGATGGGATTTCATAAAATGAATTTTTTAAGAAAAAATTGAGTCTCTTCTGATTTGGATTTTTTTTCTAGAAATTTGTTTTTCGATTTTTTAAAATAAAAATCATTGGAGGTATTTTATGAAAATTTTGTGGTCCATCTTCAAAGAGTTTTGCTAAAAATCGCAAGCTTAGTAGAGGGTTTTGAATGCACAATTTCTAGGTTTGAGCAAAAGTCTCTGATTTTTGAAGGTTGCATGTACTTTTTGTGAGTTGCATGTTGCTTGCATATGCTGTTTACCATGCAAAGTCACATGTTTTGCTGCATGAAGGTTTCTCTAATGGGTTTTCAGAATTTTTTCTCTTAAATTTTTTTTGATGGGTTTTCATGATTTTTTCCCTTAAAAAATTCTGATTTTGTAATTTGCAAAGTTGCATGGGATTCCTTTGTGGGTTTTACCATTTTTTTCGAAAAAAAACAATGATTTGTAATATTGGGTTTGGTGATATTTTCCTAAAAAATCATGATTTTTTGCAGTTTGTTTTGGGGCGTCATGCTTTTCTGTAAAAAATTCGAGGGTTTGCCAATTTTTCCTTAAAATCGTGTCAACTGTTCTCAGTATGTCTCTGGCTACAAGGAGGGACAACTTTGTTATCCAACATCAAATTGAATGTTTTTTGATGATTTTTGGTTAGAAGTTTTATAGATTTTGGTAGGGTCAGTGGTGGACTCATCTTAGTGGCAAAATCAATCGCAGGCTCTTGTCTCTTGTTGCAAAGCATTCTAAAGAAGGGGGCAGCCTTCTCTATTTCTTTTGGACAGATTTTGGCTACTCTTGGTCATTGACATTCTAGAGATCCAGGGAGAGTCTCAACAACAACAGAATGTTTTGAAGAATTTTTGACCACAAGACATGTACAGTCTTTTGCAGGGTAGTTAGATGATGACCATTAAGGGAGGGTATTAGAATATTATAATGTTTCTTTAATGGTCATCTTAGTTAGTCTTTAGTTTATTAGGTAGTTTCTATTTTTGTCTTTAGTTCATAGTTGTTTCTTTTAGAAACATCGTCTTTGTAAATCTATATAAAGAGCTTTCATCTCCTCTATTTAATACAACATTGATTTACTGTAACATTGAAAAGTGTAAGTGTCATTTTGCACTTAGTTGCATTGATGGTAATTCTTATGCCCACATATTGTTGAAATTACTAATGTTATTGTCAGTCAAGAATATGGTATTCATTCAAGGGATTTAGTGCACCTACTTTGCTTTTAAATTTCTATTGAAATGTTCTTTCTTATTTGTTAATTCACTTTTATGAATTAAATATCATTTAACAATTACTGAACATTGTATTGCAATAATTGTAGCGATAGTCCCTTGTAGCTTTGGATGCAATGGCTGTGTTTATCATATAATGTTAGGTGTCATTTAATTCTTATGTGTACTTGCTTTGTTTAGTCCTTTCTTTTAACTGAGCAACATAGGCATCTAGTTGTTATTTTTATTTTCATTTAAAAAATTATAAAATCCTTTGCCTTGAGTTGAAAGAGCATCTCATCCTTTTAGACTAGGCAAACCCAAAAACATATGCATTTAACAGTCTCTTTAATTTGAAATCAGCCCCCAAAACATTGTAAAGTGTAAATTGCAGGTACATATTGTTCGTAGTACGTTAACTTTTATTTTTTAACAAGTTTTCCGTTCTAGTTCGAAGAGCAATTCTACTGCACATTCGTTTCATTTTGTGCTGAACAGAAATGTGCAAATTAAAGTGCTAACAAAAGTACTATTTCCATTTGAAAAGGGTATATCCTTTATACATTTCTCAACCCCAAAAAGTTTTAATACAAGTTTCCAGAATATTGTAAAAATTACACAGGAATATAAAAAATATCCATGTTTTTCTCCATTGACCAAACCAGTTTCATTTGAATTACCAGTCATTAGCTCTAAAGAAAATAATTGTTTATTGACAAAAAAGTTCAGTTTTCGGGATGACCCTGCGCTGGATTCTTAATATTTTGTTATATAGTTGCAAAATAGTTCCTAACATTACAGTTTTTAGATTATTCAAGTGAGATGATTCCAGAAAGAATTTAGTTGCACATAGATAGAAAGATTAGTTTTCAACATCACCCCTATTATTGACGTTAATCTACAAAACTCAGGGACACGTCCCTGCACCTAAAAACCTCATCCTCCTTCCGGGGATGACCAAGGGACGCCCCCCCTCCATGTCCCCAGTTCTGCAAAATTTATAGGAGATGTTTGGGAAACCTGGGGACTGTGCCCCCTAACACCAGGGACGCTTGGCCGTCTTGAGGATGGCAGGGGACGTCTGGGATGTCCCTTGATTGTCCCGTCCCCAATGTCGGGGTTTTTAAAATAAATAAACACACTCAATTTAAAAAAAAAACATTTTCTTTATTCCTTTATAGACCCCTACCTCCCAGCTCGCTCTAAAGGTGAATAGGCAAAACATTTTGACTCATTTCATCATTTGTGTGATGGATAAAAAGTGGAGCAACAAGAGGGTTTGATCTCGAAAATGTGGCCCAGGTCGATGAGGAGGAAACACTAGAGGGATTGGTTGGGTTTTTGTTGGATGAGTTGGACCATGACAGTGGCAGTGACTCAGAGGAGGGACTCTGATTTTGATGCAGTGTTGGGAGATGCAGATTAAGCGCCGCAGTGTACTTTGTTGTTTTTGTATTTTGATTTTCATCTTGTAATTGAAAATGAAACTATATGGCAGAAGTGTAGCCTTTGGGCATTTCGAATGTTTTTTCTATATCACATGCATATTGACAATGAAATCTGAATTCTGAATGCATGCTGAGTATTGACAATTTGACATAGAATTCCGAACACAAATTCAAATGTTGTATGTTAGGGTTCTATAATGTATATATGCATGCTTTATCCATGTTTTCTTATGAATATAATGTGTATGCATGCTTTATCCGTATTTTCATATGAACATATAAACTTTCCATGTATATTTTAACATTTTTCTATATTTTATATAGCCATCCCCTAGCCGTCCCCAAAATTGGCAAAAAGAAATTGCCATCCGGGAAACACATCTCCCGATCTCCTTTCGTCCCTGTCCCAGAAACTTTGGGTAACCTTGGCATTCATACTGTAGTCTATAATAGCAAAACAATTCCCAATATAACTGCCTGTCGGTTACATTAGTTGAGTGATGGGTATAACTATTTGTGCCAATTGTGCATACACCCTTTTTTGACATGTAAAAGAAATTATTGGCATTTTTTTTAAAGATGTTGTATTTTCATAAATCTTATTAAGTGTTTTAGTTATAAAACTTCTGTTTAATTTATCAAGGTACCCTTAACAAGCACTGTAACTTTTCCATGATTGAAGATGTTTGTTTGATGTGTGTTGAAACAGGTTCATCATAACAAACAACGGTGCTGGTCATACAGTTACTGGCCAAAGGTATAATCAAACAATGAGACTCCCACTATTTGCTTTGAGTACTTTAACAAGTTATAACTAATAACTTATTTCTGGGAGGAAGCTTGAAATTTTCAATATGTTCACTGCTTATAATATTTTTGAAAAGAATGATCTGCATTTGGTTCTTTCTTTCTGCAATCTGAAATGTAAATTGGAGCTCAGAATGTTTAAATTACTTACCACATGAATATGTGCTATGCAGATATAAAGAATATCGTCTTGAAGACTATTCACTGTGGTTTCAAAAGCAAGTAAGGGTTCTTTCACATTAAGAGAAAGTTATGGCCAATTTATGCGCTTTTTCCCTATACATGTTTAATTGAGAGAACATCTGATGTGAATATTTATGCACTGTTGATTATCTGCTGATATCTTTTCTTTCAGCTAAATAATACCAGTAACTGGAAACATTTGAAGAGCTGTTTAGTAAAACCTGACTACTGTAACAAGCTGATTAAAGAATATAAGGTGATCTCTGTAGACTTCTTGAGAGTACTTTTTTCTTTTTTTATGTTGAATTCTGGTAGATTTATGTGGACAATGATATAGTGCAGCTTTTGATTTTTTTTTAAAGACTCTTAAGCAATATAAAGGGGCCAAATTAAGTCCAATAGAAGCTGGTTGCTGCAGACCACCTTCTGAGTAAGTTTGTCTCTTAATCTTGCTAACCAATCCTTTATTTCAAACTTACCAATCAGTTGCTGCTATTGAGACTAATATTTGGCACAAAGAACTATATATGATAGTGTAAAGTGACAAGAGTGCGGAACTTTTTTATGGTACAATTGATGCAGTATGAATTAATCTTTGTATGTATGTTGTTGCTATTTTAGGTGTGGTTATCCAGCCAAGAATGCATCCTATTATGATTTGAGCTTTAACCCTGTCAGTTCAAACAAGGATTGCAAACTGTACAAAAATAAGCGATCAGTCAAGTGTTACAGCTGTGATTCTTGCAAGTATGTGGCTATCTTCAAAGGAGTTCCCATGCATATTTTTTAATTTTGTTTGCACATGTATTTGCCTCTTTTTTGAAAATCAGATTCTGATAGGAGTTTATAGTGCAGGGCTGGAGTAGCACAATATTTGAAGAGGGAATGGAAGATTGCTGCAATATTCAATGTCATTGCTTTTGCCGTGCTGGTAAATTTTGTCACCCTGCTATATTGTTTTACATATTTCTTCCATTACATTTATAACTCTGCTCTGCTCATCTAAGACATAATAATTAATTGAACAACCTTGAAGCTACCAAACACCCTCAACTTAGTATATCTGTGTTTGAGTTGAGTTTGTTTTACCATTCAGAAAGAATTGCTTTATGTGAAACATCTTGATGTTTTTGGAACAGGTTGTTCTTTACTGTGTTGGATGCTATGCCAGGCGAAATGCTTCCAGATCTCATAACTCTAAATTGTGAGTGTATTGGCTTTGAATTTGTAAGATTTATAAATGTATAATGACGATTTTAGATCTTATATTCAATCAGTCCATTGAATAGATATGATTGACGCAAATTATTTGGGAACGAGTCTTGTATAATTAGGAAATTTGAACATTTATATCACTTTGTTTCTATTAAAGAAAAAGATGCTTTATATTCATGGACAGCTGGGACAACTGTTTGGAATCATGAAATACTTGTTGGATAAATTTTTTAGACATACCTTGACTTTTTCGAAACACCAAAAATGCCACATCATGTAGAAATGTCATTGAATCATTTTAGCAATGTAAAGGGATACAGTGAGACTTATTTTACTGAGATTATTTTTTTTCTTTTCTGAATTACCTATAAAGACCAGGTACTGTTAATGCTTTTTAAGGATTTGAGATTTTCACAGGTAAACACAATACAATTTGTTGGATACAACTTTGTCACGAATTGTTGATTTCCATGTTTTGAGTCTCTTTCATTGGATGTTTGCTGAAAATTTTAATGCCTCAAACTTCTTATGGGCTGTACACCTTGTTACAATCAGGGGGGCTTGGAGTAATGCCTTGATTGGGGAATATGGGGGGCCACTGGCTCCCCATGTTGGGGTTTGGGTGTAAGGACCTTCAAATGTTTTTTGAGCCCCTTAGATATGGGTTTTTAATCCATAGTTTTTTAGTTATGCTCATGGTATTATAATAACACTTAATGGTTTCCTATATTGATGTGCCTATAAATACTTGACATGGATTAGGGAAGCACAAGTGAGAAATATCTTAATTGTAAAGTGAATGGTTGAGTTAATACAATTATTAGAGTTCTGTTTTTGTTGGCTTTTTGCCCAAGGTGAAGGAAATATTATACCAAAGATATAGTTTTATGTATTTCTTTCACTATCCTTTAAATACAAGGTGTGACAAATCTTTTAGGGTTTTTGAGGAGAATTGGCTTCAAGTTTTAGAATTTCACTAATTAGAAATTTTATGGCTGATGTTTATTTGAAAATTTATTTATGAGCCAAACACTGTTTGATACTTAGCAAAAATTATTTGGATAAAGCAACAAAGGATTGAGTCGAGAATGTGGGGTGGATATATTTCCTAAATAAATGCAAGCATCTTGGAAAAATGTATTTTGACAAAAATAAAAACTTCTTTTATAAATTCAAATTAACAATTAAAGTGCTTTTAGTTGAATTTGCAACCAACCTTTATATGTAAGTCGAGCACCTCTCAAATAAAAAAGCGAAACAATTATAGCAAATCCAAGTCATTCGTATGTTAAACTATGGATTTTAACAATATAACATATTTTTCTATGAATTTTTGTGTTTTATGTTATGGAACTATTATTTTGCATCATAAATGCTAATGCAATGCCCGGATATCCTGGAAATCATTTTTGTGTTATCATGTATAACACTGAAGCTGCACAACTAGAAAAGAGTTGAAAAATAATGAAAGGACATATAAGAGCAAGGTAAGATTACATTTTTGCATGAAGATAATAGGTTGTGAATGGTATTATCATCAAGCATTAGAGCTGCATACATAAGGGATCACACTTGAGTGCTAGGAGAAAAAGATGACGCTCATTTATGAAAGTGTATATCCAAAAGAAGGGTGATTTGAGCATAACACTTATTAAGAAAATAGGGCGTGAATAATATTGTCATCCAGCATTAGAGCAGCATACACAAGGGATAACACTAGAGTTCTAGGAAGATAAGGATGATGCTCATTTATGAAACCATACTTTTAACATAACATTCTTGACATGAATTTTTGTGTTCCACAACATGGAACTGTTATTTTACATTATCCATTCTATAACTATACCTGAAATTTGTCATTGTATTACTAGAGATATCACCCAAGTTGCACAACTTGAAAAGCATTGAAAAGACGTATGCTAATGACCTAAGATTTTTCTTTTTGCATGAAGATTATAGGTTTAGTATATTCATCAAACATTAGGGCAACACATACAAGAAATTACACTAGAGCTCAGGGAGAATAAGGATGTTTTTTATTCATAACGTTATATGATCACAAGTACAGTCTTTTGATTATTGATTGTTGACAGGTATGTGTCAGTTAACCACCAAACATTAGAGCAACATACATAAATACATTTTTTTGACTATTTTTTGCATGAAGATAATAGGGTTAGTATTTTCATCAAACATTAGAGCAGCAAACACAAGGGGTCACACTAGAGCTCAGGGAGAATAATGATGCTTTTCCTTTATGATGTTGTATGACCACAAGTTCAGTGTTTTCACTATTGATTGTTGACAGATAGGTATTAGTTAACCACCAAATCACCTAATGTCCATCCATGTAACCTACTTGTTCAACTCTATCCATTATTGTATATAAAATCACAATAATATCCAATCAAGCATACAAGGATTATGGTTTCTCTTTTACAGTAACACAATAGATTGAGCTATATATAGGTCTATTGTTAGATATTTCTATACTAAGCAAATATACTTAACATTTTCAAAAATGATGAGAACTAGAATGTAATCGCTAAATAAATCTCACAAGGAATTACAGTGCAAAAAAAATGAAGTTCATAGTCTTTTGCATGCAACATTAATGACTATCTAATACTTCAAAAACACTAGAAAGCACAAAATCACATATAAAATACTAAGAATTTTTGTAGAACTGCTTTTGGGGTTTAAAATTCTACATGAGAAAATGGATTTTTTTATTCACCTTATTAGTCCCCATTTTCATGAGCATCAAAGTTTGAGGGATTAGCCTATTATTGTGTCCCTCGTAGGCTAATTATTGTGGATAGAGGGTCTTCTGAGACAAAAGCTTGGTTAATGGAGGTTCTTGTCTTCTCCAGAATTCAGTATGTTCTAGTTTGGTCTTTCGTTTGGCTCGGGTTGGATTTCATTTGGGTTCAGTTTCATATACTTACTATACAAGTTCTTATGCCCAAGCTCATGCATGCCTTGCAGGATTACAATAATGTCTTTCAAGATTATAATAGAAATTTATCAAGGCTTCTATAACATCCCGAGATTTTGGATCCCTTGTTTGTGAAGAAGGAAAAAAAGTTCTAATTTGAATAATTTTATCCATGTAAAAGAAACAATGAGAGAGGTGGATGTGGAAGTTGAGCCTTTACTCAATGGAGCAGCCACTAGTATTTGTTATACATATGATGAGAACGACTCTTCACAAAGGCATGATGTTATCTCTAATTTGTTTGAGGACAGCCGCATTAAGTCCCATCATTCTCATGAGGTAGGAGCTTGGGATCATGAGAAATCTAATGACATGATATCCACTATTGATGACAGCCCGACATACATTGGTAGACATGAAGATAACTACGATAAAGGTACTGAATTTTATGACAGCAGTTCCTTGTTTGAGCCAAATGATAGTGTTAATGTCAGGACAGGTGTAGAGGATGTTGGGGGTGTCACCTTGAGTCTTGACTCGCGAGATGGTAGCGTCATTTATGAGGATTGCCTAGAAAATGTGTTATAGCAATTTGATTTCTATGGCAGCAACGAGTTGAGTTTGCAACAACATGAGATAGTAGAGGATTTACAGGTAGATGATGTGGGTACCCATGATTTGGGTACTATTGAGGTTATTTATGAGGAAGACTCATGCTTCAACTAGTTTGATTTTTCATATCAGACTTTGGAAAATGATCCAGAGAATTCATTGGTTGGTAATAGGTCCTAGGATTGCGACTTGCAGTTACATGGGAAGTGGGAGTGTGCGAGGAGACTGTTATAGCAGTAGCTTCCTCTTCATCATATGAGCCATTTGTTGAGGTGCTTAGCAACAATACCTCAATTGTTGATGTGAACTGAGATGATAGCACACATGATGTTGTTGATCATGAGATGAGCATTGCGGATACAACTTCCTATCATAGTGCGGATTGTGGGACATAGAGCTTACATGGGACTCAGTGAGTTCAGAGACATCATTTGATCGGGCAATTGAAGGTGAGTGATAGTTAGATTGCCACAACCATTGAGCAGTATGATGCTGCCTGCTAGATGTTAGCCATATGTGGTTGGGGTATTCCTATGTTGGATGAGCACGGTGATAGTGGCCTTTCCCTTGTAGAGATCCATTCACTAGGAGAAGATTTTAGGATAATGAAACATAATTACTTGCAATTATTAGCTCACAAGGACTACCTTCTTGAGTGGGATTGCACTTGTTACAATGCGTTGATGGAAAAGGAAGAGGAGGTAGTTGAGCTCACTCATGAGCTCGAGGTGACTACAAAGATATCAGAGAGCACCCAGCTGGCTCTTCAGGAGTCGCAATTACAATTAGATGAGGTTATCGTGGAGCTGAGCCGAGTATAGTCTTCACCAGCTACAGATTCAGTTCAGCTTCCTACGGTGGCAGTTGGTGATGAGTTGATATCCACGGGTTGTAGTGAGGATGTGGCTACATCCATCACAAATTTAGGTACAGTAGTTTCAGATGGATTGAGTACCTTGGTTGAGAACTGCAGATAGCCACCTGTTGTGTTAGGTTCTCCTATGGTCAACACTTTGTCAGATGATGTGGGACAGATTAGTGACAGCTCTTGTATGGCAGAGGTGGATTCACCAGAGAGTTGTGTATTAGTAGAGGGCACTACTCCATCTGCATAGGGGACTGGTACAATGTCATCTAGCTAGAAGTATGGCTCTCATGTTGATTTGTTTCCCTCTCTTGGAAGAAAATCGGTTACTTCATCTCATGTAGGATATGGTGATAGACAGTTGGTTGTGTCACAAAATGAGAGTGATCAACATAAGGTTGCAGGGGAATAGGTTGATTCTGCCTCATATCGTTTCTACTAAACAAATACGTTTATTGAGTACTTGCTTGAGAGTCTGAAGTTTCAGGAGGGACCCTTTGGAGTCATTGAGGCTACTCTTGTCTGAGGTTCTCGCGACATTCAACATTTAGTGGGAGCAATTGTAGAAACTTTGATTACAATGCTTCCTCACAAAGATTTCATGGTTAGGTTTGTAGAGAGGGTTACCAGAGATCCTGCCCAATCACCTGTTCAAGGTCAGAGATTGCAACGACCACTTGATTCTCAAGTTTTTAGTGATGAGCCATTGACTGAGATTAGAGCCTTTTATTGTAACTACACAGTGTGGAGTGCTCATCATTTTTCTTTTGATCCGCATGTAGAGGACTTGGTTATGCGTCAATGTGGATTGGCTCTAGGATTGTACCATCCTCCGTGGGATGGATATTTACCATCTTCGGTAGATGGAATCAATAGCTACAAGTTGGTGGGGGACTACTTGCAGAGTCAGTACATCCATGATAGTTTAGTGGAGGATGGATATCGTGGTTGTGATACACTCTTGGGAGTTCTTATCTTTGTAGTACAATTGGATTTCACACCCGTGGGGGATTGGTAGAGTGTAGAGGGAGGTTTGGTGTAGCAAATGATTCCAGATATTCTTACCTCCTTATGATGAATGGATGTGAGTTTCGCTTATTCTGGGATCCAGGTGGTGACATGGTTAGCACTATAGGTTGGATGGGTCCCATTGGATGGCTTCACCATTGTTAGCATGGTGACAGTGTGATTAGATTAACACAACAAAGGTATGAGATTATTCTTCTTAGCAGGCTTCTATTCGGGATTTGGGATCCAGGTATATTTTGTTGGACACTCTTCAGTGTGTTGTGGAATCCGTCATGTGCATCAGGGTTCCAAGTTGGGCTCACTATGGAGTATTGCAGTGGGTTCATGATTTGGATTACTTGCAGTTTCACTTTCAATCCTCATGTACATGTTTTGTTTTAGATGCACAGTTTCGGCGTACAGAGATTAGACAGATGGATTATTGTTCATTTCTATGCAGTTGTGGTTATTCTGGTATTTCAGTAGTGTTGTTGCAGTGTGGGACATTTCACAGTTTCATTTGGACCTCCAATGTAGTGGAGTTTCTTTGCAGTCATGATTGCTTGTGGACAAGTAATTTCAGGGAGGCAGATTGTAATGTCCCCATTTTCATGAGCATCAGAGTTTGAGGGGTTAGCCTATTATTGTGTCCTTCGTAGGCTAATTATTGTGGATAGAGGGTCTTCTGAGGCAGAAACTTGGTTAATGGAGGTTCTTTTCTTCTCCAGAATTTAGTATGTTCTAGTTTGGTTTTTGTTTGGCTTAGATCAGACTTCGTTTGGGCTCAGTTTCATACACTTACTATTTATAGTAAGTCTGAGGTTGATATAGATGGGCCCTTTCTATTTTTAGTAAGACAATTCATATGGACAAAGGATGCACTGGTTGACTCCCTGGTTTAGACGGCTTGTCAAAATAATGAGTATTTAATGAAATATTAATATTTTAATAACCTTTAATGATGTTTAAATATTTAAGTTATATTATAAAGTTATAAATTGATTTTATAATAAAGTGGGGGCTATGTTGAGGGTAATGAGTAATTAATACTCATTGATTTAAAGTTTGCTTTATTAATGATATATTATAAAGTCAACTCATTATTATAAAAGCAAATATCAAAATCATTAAAGAGCCTTGCTAATGAAGATTTATGGGGAAATATTATAAAAGAGCCTTGGAGAGAAATCAAAAGGCATTCTATTGTGCATTTGTTTATTGTGTTTGGGTGAAGAGAAATTTGGAACAAGGGTTTCAAGTTTTGAGCTTGAAGAATTGTAAATTCTTACAAGTTTTTCCAGCACTTTGAACTGGTGAAACTATCAAGTGAATTGTGTCATTGGTGGTTACATTCAGAGGTCACAATTGTATCTAATTGGATCGAATTTGTGATAAGGGTTTCAACGTTTCAAATTCAGAGAATCGCTACAGCTCAGACGGGTGTAAATCTTAGATTGCAACAATCCATTGTTGGCTGTGATTCATCTACAGGGAGCAGCGGTTTTTTATTTTGGGCAGCATTAATCACAATAGGGGCTGCATTATTGTTTTTGGGGCACGCGAATGATTAATGAAGGCTCATTTGCATTTGTAAGGGCCAGCAATTTAATACCAGCATCTATATCAGAGATATCCATCATTCAGGAAGCTGCGATTTCAACAGATAAATTCATGGCTTGTCATTTCCCATAAAAACCAGGTTCTTTGATGTATTTTGCATTATTATATCTATCGGCATATGGTGCTGTTGTAGATGCATATTTTATATCAGATTTTGTAATTGACATTTGGATTGTGAGACATAACAACTTATACTTGGTTTAGTATATAAATGAAGGCAATACAGGATTGCATGCCAATTGTTTGTCAAAATGCTTAATTGCTGTAAGTGACTAATTTGCATTTGGGAATTGAAAGGATGCATGCCTAGTGTTTGTGAAAATGTCCATTGGCTGTAGGTGCACATTTTACATGTAGAAAGCATATGTATGCATTTGAAAAGACCAAAGGAAGTTGCATTTGCACCTAGTTTTTTGCTAAGACATTGTAGTGTTAATTTGCAAGGGTTTGAACATCATTTGAAACCTGTTGAAGCGATCAAAAAGTCAATCTGAGGATAAATAACGGCAAATTGGAGGTTTCATGACAAGTGTTTGATAATATTCCTTGAGCCTTAAATCAGCATGTTAAGGGCAGCTTAGCAAGGGATATTACACACCTTGAAACTTATTATGACAAAGATAGAAAAATATCATCTGTCCACCTTGGAACAATTACGCACTTATTACTTGTATAAGGAACATGCTATAATGAACACTTGCTGATTGCTACTCTCCTTTTGCCATTAATAAGGCTTACCAATGGTGTAGCAATGCCCGCTTATTTTGTTCCTTATTTGTTTCATTTAAGGTGAATTTAGAACCATTTCTGTCTAATGCATAAATCATTTGTCTTTCTCTGGCATGGTGGTGTGAATGGATTCATCAACTAGTGCCTTCATTTACTTCTGATCTCTTAACTCAAGAATAATTGTCACCTATCTGAATATCTAATGACAACGTTAGTTAATCTTAGACCTCTAGCTCATATCCTGTCAATTTCTTATGATCTATACCTACTAAGACTAAAACAATATTTTACCATTATTCCCTTGACTAATATTCAGATTTGGCACTGACATGTCAAGTTGGCTTTGGTGTCTCCCAAAGGAAAAAACAGTTTATGAGTTGGTTGTGATAGGCATGCAATGAAGATTTGAAAATGTTAAATTGCTATGTAGATCAACTACTTGTTGTGAGGTTTTCACAACACCACCCCATCGCAGATGAGGACCCCCCCTTTTTTGGCCGTCTTGCTGCTGTTTGCAAGTGAGTAGAATTGAAGATTTGACTAAGTATTGAGGTGAGAGAATAGCATTGGTTTAAAAATTGGCTAAGTATTGGGGTGGGATTGATTTGATTCTAATTTTGGAGATGGGACGAAAATGGAGTTAAATTGGGATGAGTCGAGGTAAACTGGGCGAATTATGAAGTAATTTGGAGATGGGACTTGTTTCTCGGTTCAAGAAAATCGTTGCTCATCTTTGAGCTGAACACGTTTTAGTTCCATCTAATCGTCGCTCATCTTTGAGCTGAATGCGTTTTAGTTCCATCTAATCGTCGCTCATCTATGAGCTGAACGCATTTTAGTTCCATCTAATCGTCGCTCATCTTTGAGCTGAACACGTTTTAGTTCCATCTAATTGTCACTCATCTTTGAGCTGAACGCGTTTTGAGCCGAGCATGTTTTACTTCCATCTAATTCGTGTCTCATCTTGGGGCTGGGGCCTCTTTTCGTGCAACAAATTTTGTTGTCTCAACTCGCAATGCACTATTTTAAATCCTGAGTTTTTTATGACAGACTTAAGTTAGGCCCTGTTTAGGCCCTCTAGGCTGCTAATAGCGAAGCATATGGCCCGGATTTCGAAGGGCAATGGTTGTACCTACATCTGCCCCTATAAATTTGATAATACAACTACAAAATTCAAAATTTTAACCCTTCAAAGTGGTGGTTGTACCCAAAATCCGCATTCAGCTTGCATGGCAAATAAAATGGATTGAGGTGCCTTGGGTCCCCTCTTTTATAGAGGGCGATTTGCATTGGGCCTGGACCTAAATCACATAAATTAAGAAATCAAACAGCCCCTTAATTAATACGAATCTGGGGGTTAAAACACCAAAATCTGGGCATCGAAAATTCAATCTGGCCCTAAATATAAGGCGTGCTGCATTGGGGAGTCCAAGCGGGTCTTAATTGATGAAACGGGTGACCTTAGGGCATTAGATCTGGTCCCAAAATGGGAATGTATGTAATAAATCTGGGCAGCCCTATATGAAGCGTATGGCATAGAGGTTTTAAATGGGGGCCAACTATGTAACATGTGGACCAAATTGACTTAGATCTGGTCCCAATTCATGAAACGTGTGGCTTTATGGGGCCCAAATTCCAATCACCCTGCCCCTTATTTGAATGGAGATTTGGCGCTAAACTTGAGGTGGGAGGGTAAAGAGTTAATTCAATACAAATCCGGGCTCAAAACTCTAAGGGATCTGCCCTATATCCCTAACGTGTGGCCTGGGGACTGCCTACCAGACTTGAATTCGAATAAGTGGGACCTAAATCTGCCCCAAATATGTGACGTGTGGCCTTGGGAGACGAACTAGGCTCTGATTTATATGAGGCGTGTGGCTTTGGGGCCCTCTTTGGGCGATTTGAACTTAAATAGGACATGCCCTATGCCAGCGTGTAGTCAAAATCTGGGCATGCAGCATTAATAGGCCCTAAATCTGATCGCATGGGCTCCAAAATTCAAATCGGTGGGGCTTAAGTCGGTTATATAGGCCCCAAATCTGGGCGCAAAACATTAAGATCAGACCAAAACAAAAAACGTGTAAGGCCTAATCAGGCTTAAATTCGAATTTGCCTTAATAAGGTGTTTAAATACAAATTTAATTTTTGAATTAAATTAAGGCAATCAGGTCGGCCCTGTTATTTAATGTAATTTAATTTCGAAATGTATTTCTTTTTGGCCAAGTCGGCCCTATCCCATATTTCAATTGGCGCCTATATATTGGGAAATAATTGATCATTCCCATCCCAATTCGAACGACATTTTCTCTGCTCTGCACTTGTGAGTTTGGTCTTTAGCAGCAGTGATTTTCCTTCATACATTGCAAGTTTCCGAAGTTGTTAATCTGGAGCAGCGTACTGAGCTTGTACAGCGTGAGTGGCAAGATTAATTGAAAGGACCATTTAATCGAGCAGTCCTCTAAACACAGTGCAGGCTATTCCCGGAGATCATTTCCTATTTGCAATGGCAAGCATCTGATAAGATTCAAACTTGAAGAGCAGATCTGTGCTGCATCTCCATTGATCATTTTAGTTGCAGACGGTCAATTGAGGGCATCTAAATTCAGCCCAGCACCTCTGGTTTCAATGTCTACATCATCGAGCATCACTTTCAGAACTTTTTTTTGCATTCGTGGCAGGGTTTGGTTTTGAGGCTTTCGATTCTCTTAGTGGTAAAATGATGGGATAAGAGATCTAGGATGTTCTAGACATAAATTCTCGATTTATTATTATTTTGTGGAATAAAATAGCATAATTTTCAGGTCTGATACAAATTACAGAGGTCCAATTTCATGAAAGAGCAAGTGGAAACTTAGATCTTGTCTTAACTATTGTATAATTGCATCCAAAATTTGACTAAGTATTGGTATTGCAGAATCACGCATGGAGTGAACCGCCAATTTTCCAAGATCGGGACCGCGATATAGAGAGGCAGGAGACATGCCAGCACACGACACTGTGGAAGATGACCCTGTACCTAAGGGAAAGGGAAACAGAGTAACAGAGAACAACAGGGCACGAAGGGCAGCTCAATTTAAATACGAAATGCAGCCTATGATTCCCGAGTCAAGTTTTGCTTCAACCTGGCTAACGTAGGAGATACCAATCTCGGACCGTTCAATATCGAAATGATAAGAAGCAGATTATATGGTAGCAATCAGTCAAAGGAAATCAAGAAGATGTTAAAAAACGGTATCATACAGACCGCTATTTTTCCACCCACGCATCAATGGACTGATCTGGTATTGGAGATAGCGAAGAATTACAACCCGGCAACAAGAGAGGTCGTTACACCCAAAGGACAAATAGCTGTCACTCTTGTAGAGGATGCGATCAAAGATGCTTTTAACATCCCGGAACATAAGGTTGATATTTGAAAGATGAAGATGGATGCCATGAAAGAGTATGAGGCCAGACCAAGTTACTATGTGGGCTTAATTAATAAAGAGTGGTCAGCCAGACCTAAGAGGACTTGCACTGAGTTATCCAAGTTGACGAGGGCTGACTTCAAAGAGGATGTGGGAGAGTTGATATTGATGCTGAATTGAATTATGGGAAGTCCCCAGGCAACACTTTTCGATACTTGGATGTGTTACTTCATTGATGTTATCCTTAATGGTAGTGAAATGTTTGATTGGGCGTGGATGATTAGCAACAACATAGACGAACAGTTGAGAACCGTAATGCACACCAAGTCCTTTCGCATGACTTCTTATTTGATCTATATAATGGCATGGATTCGCAAGTATCCGAGATTGCAATGCCTAGGGAAGGTTGGGAGTCAAAAGGGCGAATTCATGGTCTACGATTGTTACCCACAACTTCATATTTGTAATAAGGATAGCTTTCAAATGGCCAACGATACTTTGGTTATGCGTAATGTGAGGGTGTTACAGAAGAATCCGCTTAGAAGGCTATCCAAAGAGGCAGAAGATTTGGTGAAGATGTATGGGTCATGGTTCATCCAATTTCCCAAGTTCACTTATATCAGAATCATAGGGAGCACGATGTGCCCAAAGAAACTCCCTTGGTTTCCAATGGATAAGCTAGTGTTAATGGAGGTGGCAAGACAATTGTTGGCATATGACAGGATCCAAAAGCATAAACGTAAACCGGGAGTTGTGTTTCCACTAACCATCGGAGGTGAAAGTTGTCCGACTCTTGAGGCGGCAAAGGCAGCTGAAAGTGAACTTGAGTTTTACCCTCTAGGATTGTATCTTGGAAGAGCACATATTGATCTGCTCCATCAAATCAGGGGGGCATACAGAGCTCAATACATGCATATAGCACACATTGAGGACCATTGGGCCAATGCCAGCGATGATGTTGAAATAAAGAGACGGGCATTTTCTAGGATGTCAGTTGAGCTAATTAGGGCAACCATGTGGATGCAGATTCCGGACCAGGTTGAAGATGATATGCTGTATCTCCATCCGGATTATGAGAAATTAAAGAAAGAAGGTATTCCACCTATCGATTGGAACAATAAAAGCGAGGAAGGATTGGATGCACTTATGATGACAGTGAGAACTTTCACGATGAGATGGTTGCAAGACCAAGAGGCTCGCCTACAGTCATTGAGGCTCCCCTTAACTTATGAACTCATGAAAGACATAGTGGACCTCGAGGAAGAATCATCTGGACCACCACCAGAAAGGAGTAATGGTTTTGAGAGTCAACACAGTGAGCGAGGTGGCAACAAGTTCCCACAAGAAAGAGATAAGAAAAGAAAAGAAGTCAAGAGTCAAGACCCACAACAAAAGAAACAGAAGCAACCGATCCAGGGTGTAACACCACGACCGATGATAGTAGAAAAGGCACCTGTCCAAGCAACCAATGAATCAATAGCAAGTAAAAGTTCTAGTTATGTCCCACTGGATCATGATGAACACGAGGTTAACTCACCTCCTCCACAGGATGCAGAACAAGAGAAAGTAGAAAATGAGATTGTTAATATTGAGTCATTATCTCAAGAAGATATGGATCAATCACCAGAAGCCAAGAAAAACTTAGAAGTTGAACAAGAGGCTCCAGCGCAAAACCAAGAGGATGAAGGAGTCGAGGATGAGCTTGGTTTGGTCACATCACCCGCTTGGCTACGAAGTAGAATGATGAAATCAGATACAGCTCATCAACCCGTGGAAAGTGCAGAGGAATTGATCAAGAAGGATGAGGAAGACAAGGGCAAGGCACCGGCAAAGAAGTTCTACCAAATTACAAGAGATGCCTCGGGACATCGCGTTGCACAAGTGGCAATCCCAAAGGTGGACAGAGTAAGAGGAGAAATCGAGCCTAAAGATTACGACATAGAAGAGTACGAACTGGGACGGGCAACGAAGAAACAAGAGGTTGAAGAAGCACATGGGACCATTCAAGCTCTCGATGAAAGAATACATAAGGAAGTGGCCAAAAAGAAGAAGTACAAGATTGAAGTATTAAGTTTGAAAGAGCGCCTCCGGCAAATTATGAATCCAATACGACAAGCTGATCTGAATTTCATTCCTCCCAGGCCAAGTTCCAGTGCATCTATGGAAGGGTTAGAAGGAGTTGGACTAATGGGACAAGAAGCTAGGAGATGGGTGGCATCGGTAAACGAAGAAGCAAGCATATTCCTTGAGAGGTTCGTCAAGACATTCGACGGTGTGTTCTCCCTCCACGAACGAGCTGAGAAGATACTAAGACAGGGTAGGGATTATTCATTCAGAATGGAAGTTCTTCCTCACTTATTGATATTAATGGAGGTCCCATTGCATACATTGATAAAGGATCGAGTAGTTGGAAAGGAATAGGAAGTTGATTTTATCGTTTGGCATCAGACAGCTACCCATAGGTATGATACACTTAGGCAACTCAAGCCTCGTTGCGCAGTTACAAGGGACGCCCTTTTGAAGATAAAAAATGAGATGCTTAACTGTGTAGGAGCTATGCTGCACCAAAAGACCGATGGTACTCAGAGGCTAACTGTGGAAGGTCTTCAGGACAAGATGAACGAAATTTGCTTTGGAGGTGGAAATTCACTTGAGTTCGGGCAATTGGAGGCAGCAGCTCATCTTAAGAGCTTCATGGTTTTATATAATGCAGCTGAATGGAGAGGGTCATGTTCTACTTATACAAGAGAAGTGAGTTATTATGAATACAGGCTTGAATGCTTGCCAAGTGTCCCCACGGAGATGATTGATGAAATGGTGTCTAGATTCGTTGAATGTGAGAATGAGAATGAGGATGAGGCACACAATTCCCAAGGCGATGACATGGCGTAGGCCCGCAAAATCTCAAGGATATTGATTGGTTGATTAATAAATGCTTCATTTTGGTTGGCCCATTTGGCGCCAAGTGGCATGGGCCCACGTGTCCTATCTTTTCATTGGTGCACAGTTATTTTGAATTTTCCTATTGGATGGTGATTTCTTCTACATGTGCTCTCTTCTTAGTGGTCCGCATGTCGTTGATCCTTATCCGGTTGTTAAGGATTTGAATTTTTTTATTGGCCCATGAAGGCAATGCAATTTTCCTATTGGCCCACGTGATGGTGTTTAATTGTAATTGGGTGGGTATTAAATATTTGTAGTAGGTGGTCATGGAAACCCTAATCAAGGCTTTTGCCTCTTAATCTTGGCCACTCATTGTACTTGAAGCCTCTATATAAGGCCTTCTGCTCTCATTTGTAAATATTGGAAGATTCAAGAAAATTGTTGCTTAAGTAGTGCCATTTTCGTTCTTCTTGTCATTGTTGTGTTTTGCATGGTGATTGAGTTGGAACACTTGGTATTATTGCATGGTTTCTACTTCCACGGTTAGAATAGGATTTTATTTTGAAGTTGTTAGAGTAAGAGTAAAATAGATAGATTGTGTGGTGATATTGGTGGATGTTTGATTGGATCCTATAAAACTAGGCCACTAGCTCCTTGTAGATGCAAGGGTGCCTTGTGTGGTAATCTAGTAATTGCGCTTAAGTTCGATTAGCATTAGATCCTTAATTTGTACTCCAAGTTGGATTGAGGGGAAGATGTGGATATGAAAACCATTTAAGATCCTTTGAAGCTTTGCACTAGGTGGAGTTGAAGTCGTAGGCAAGCCTCCATTTGGTAGGAGTCCTAGTCCATCCATTAATTTCCCATCCATAGTTAGAAATAGAAGTAGTCTAGATAGTAGGAGTTTGAAGAGCAAAGTTGGAAGTGAAATAAATCACGGATATACTTTATCATATATTGCAAAGCCAAATCTTTAGCAGCGCAAGTAAGTTGACACCTTTGAATGAATTACGTAAGCCCACCTAAGTGATTAACCAGCAAATCACATCATTTCAATTGAGTTAGATATCCACAGGTATAAGGAACCTTGGAGTCATTTCATGATCTTCATTGCAAAGCTTAGCATGGGAGATGACTTTATTCAAGAGAGGATTTGATGTCTTATGTTTCTCAAAGCATTGAATATTTAGTCCTGCATGTTGTGTAAGTGGAACAAAACTCGCATCAACACTACTCTATTACCTCTATCCCCATTGGATGCCACTTTTAGGTTTCTTTTCTTCTTTTTCTTGTTTTCACTATATACTTTGAATCATATGTAGTCCAATGCATCATGTTAGTGCAAAGGAGAAACCTTATTACTCAGATGTTATACATTGCTAAACATGTTTAGACATGAATATTTTTTAATAATGTACCAATTCCCAGTATCAGAGTCTTTTTATGAAAATCTTGAATATAACCATGTCACAATTGGATTCAATGTTGTAGAATCTTATTTTCGGACCAGAAATATTGTTTGTAGCAACTTGTCCGATGACAAAGATAGTCCACAAATCCAAAAGCTCAGCGCAACAAACAAAGACTAACTTTACCCGCTGATATACCGTACTTTTTTTTGGCTCTGTAATAGGCAGTTTTTAAGCTGCCAAACACTCCACAAATTCAATCCCGTGAGCACAACGGCGCAACATAGGCACAAAGCCTGTGAGCACAATGGTCCAGCAGGGTTTGAACCTTAGTGGCAATGTCACCAACACAGTGTTTCAACCGCTGCTCTACATGGGTCACCCCACTGATACCATACTTCTTAGACAGGACCAAATAGGAACTAATAATTATAAAAATATATTATTGAAGTTATTATGATAAAGACTCAGCAATTGCATAAGTAGGATAGAAGTTTCACAAATTGAAACAACACCCAGAATTCCATCTGTATTTTCATCAGAGCTGTTGACAAAGGCCTTTTATAAATCATGAGGCTTTTTGATATTCTGGAAATGGACAAAGCCTACCCTAATCTCTTTCAGAACTGCTGGGCTTGTTAACTCCCTATTAATTCCTTTTGGGTTCTGATGGACCTCAAATCTGATATTAAGATGTTAATGTTACTTTTAACCATATTGTCCAATACCATCTGATAAACTACTATAACAAACATCTGATATTATGATTTTGAATTCTCTTGGTGACATTCATTTTTGAAAATTTCTTTGTTTTCAGCTCAAATATCTTCTTTGGAGATGGCTGATTCTTTTTTTGATGTTAGGGAGAGGGCTGAGAGTTTTTTTTCCCAGGTACTCTACAGTTCCTTTACAACTCTCGTGGTTTTTAATTGCTTATTTAGTTTGCGGCCACCTGTTTTTTTGGGGTATCACCTTGAATTTTCTACAGCCTATATGCCTCCCAACTATTGCATTTCCCTCCTCCACATGTCATCCATTCACAAAGATCAGCTGAATGTAATGGCAAAGACAAGAAGGAAAAATGCAGCACTACTAGAGGCACTAACACCACATATAAAACGTTTTTTGCATTTTTGAAAGCGAAAAAGAATTTTGTTTTATATACAGCGAGGGGAAAGGCACCAATAGTGGCTATAACTAACTTCACGCGCTTAATTAAGATATAAGGATATATTGGATTGTGATGATTTATTTTAGCTGTCTCCATATGCGACTTAACTGCTTAAATCTAAGGTTTCGGCTTTTGGGTATTAACGATGCATGCTGTAGGAGTCGTTATGTGCGGAAGGGTCAAAAAGTGGTCCTTTCATAGTGTCGACCATTATATAACCCCCATTGCACCAGTAACTATTCCCTCAAAATTACTCGTACCTGTGGACAAATGTCCCAGTAGTGGTTCACAAATCTCCAATAGTGGTGCACAAATGGGCCAATCATGAATCAAAAAAGCTAAAAAAAGAGAACACATGATCAACTATTGGTACATAAATGATCCACTATTGGTATATGGGAGATTATTTAAGTGTGTGGTTATTGGGGGTCACTATGACAAAAAGTGAGCGGTTATTGGACCCCGAGCCACTATTGGTGCCTTTCCCCTATCACACATTCCCAAATCCACATAAAAAACTTTTCATAGAAGTTTTTTTCAAAATCTACACAAGGATGTCAAGAAGCACAAACTTGGCTAAAGAGTTATTCAAACTACTTTTGAAAGAGAAAATAGAATCTTTATACTCATCTTCCTCAAAGAATTACTTGACATTGGTCATTAATTGAAAAGTTCGAGTAGATTAAGAAGAGACTGTGAAGAGATTGCTTATATTTTTCTTACAACATTTAGGTTGTGTTTTGTCGTCATTGTATATGTTATAATAAAGAAATGAGCTTGAATAAAGTGTTCCATTACTAAACGTTATTATATACCTCTAGGTTACGAGTTAAATTTGATCTGGTTGAAGGTGGCGTCAACCAACTTCACTTCCTATTCATATTTGTTGTCATGAGATGATTGAAGATCTCCAACTTGTCTATTGTCATTTACCACTATGTACGTCAGTTCTACATTGGGGACCATACACATCATATTAAAACATATCTATAAAGAGATTCCACTTTCTAAGAGTGCGTGTTCTTGTATATTATGCTAATGAGCATGGCAAATAGTAGGTATTCTATGTCGTTCAATGTTTTTAAGTATAGTTCAATAATGCTGGGTTCCACATCTATATTGGATGCTTTGCATAGCCACATTTTCCATGCCATTGCTACTTTGAGTCTTAACCACTTGTAAACATTGAACTTATGTGTTTGATTGTCATTGATGTCAAACATGGCGATCCAGATAGATCACAATATGCAGAATAGTTGTTGTCAGTCTCAGTGACATGGTGATCCGGATAAGTATGTAGAACAGTTGTTGTTGGTCTTGGTGGTCCGGATAGGACCAGATAAAGATGTAGTATATTAGTATGAGTGACAAGTGCAGACAAGACAATGGAAGCTAAGTATTGCAAATGTTTTGTGGTGAGACAATGTTTGCAGGTATGTTTTTACAGATATTTTGTAGTGTTACAATTTTTGCGGGTATGTTTTCTAGATGAGGCTTGCTCCGGAAACTAATGATGATCGTACGAGGTTTCTGAGTTTTTGGTTTGGATGTAGCATACAATTTTGTGTTCCGGTTAGTTCGGATGCTTTTGCAGTAGTGATAACTATGGTTACAAATTTGAAGATTATTGTACCCCGCACTTTCAAGTTAAAGATAAAGGCATGTAGTTGAAGAATGTTTAATGGTCCAGATGTGTATGTAGTTGGAATGATTCCTTGTGTTCCATATTATAATGATTCCTTGCTATCCATGTTCTAAATTTCTTTATGAGATCAAGCTGTTGGACTTAGAATTGTGTTCATTTTATTTCTAGCCGAACTTGGTTGCTATGTTTTCTCTGGTGAATGTAGTGTGCTCTGGTGATTGTGGCATGTGATCCTGACTGTTGGTTGGAAATGTATTGGCAAACCTTTTCTTGATCAATGTGTTTTGAGGCCGACTTGCTATCCGTTGGAAGGAAACATATTGACCAACTTTTTTCTTGGACAAAGTGTTTAAGGCTGTAATGTCCCCAATTTTGCCAGCATTGGTGTTTCAAGGATTAGCCTATTATTTTGATCCTCGTAGGCTAATTATTGTGGATAGAGGGTCTTCTGAGGCAGTGGCTTGGCTTGGGAGGGTCTTGTCTTCTCCACAATTCAGTAAGCTACAGGTTGGTCTTCATTTGGCTTAGATTGGACTTCATTTGGGCTTAGATTTGTGTACTTACTATTTGTGGTAAGTTGGGTGTTGATTGAGATGGACCCTTTCTATTTTTGGAAAGTGCATTTGGTCACATGGAGAAATAATAGGTATAACTCCTACTTCAGACGACATATTTAAATGATGAGTATTTTGGGAGTTATTACATTTTTAGTGGCCAAATTATTATTAAATTATTAAATGGCTTATTATAAAGTTATTAGATTGAAATAATTTCACTTAAGTTGAGGGTTGAGTCATCATTGGAAGGGGGCCATTTATTAACATATTTAAAGTGAAGTTGTGTTGGAAAGTTTCAAGAGTTGAGTTCTTTTGAGAAACTGTCACAATTTCAGAAGTTGAGTTCTTTTGGAAACTTTTATCAACAAAGCATTATAAATATGAGCTCATTTCATTGGGAAAAGCACACTTGAATATTTATTTGCTTTTGATTGCCTTTGAGGAGTTTCTGAGTTTTTTGATTTCTAAACCCTTGCTGTGGTATAAGGGTCTGATTTTCTGAGAGGTGTATTGCACCTATTTGCTGCTAAGGTAGAGAAAATTGAGTTTGCTTCTCTACTGTGTTTACTGTTATTGAGAAGCTGTTTGTGAGTTTGGTCTTCAGATTTGGAGAGAACTCATCCAAATTTCACATGAGCATTGAATGGTAAATGATCAGAATTTTTATTTGCTGCTGGTTAGAATTTATTAGCATTAATTGGAGAGTTTGAGGAAATACGAAAGTGGTGTTGAGGGTTTGAGTTTCATTCCTTGAAGAAATGCAGATTTCTTCAAGATTCCATGTGCTTTGAGCTGGATGATTGTATGCCAGCGAATTGCTCACAATCTATTTGAATTCTGAGACTGTTCTGAAGTGTTGTACAGACCTGCACTGAGCCGTACACAGCAGAGAGGAGTACAACAGGTTGTGTTGGAGTTTGGGATTGAAGGAAGTCTTAATTTCTTGCATATGTTTTGCAGAGAATCACCTCCACTACCTTACGTCAAGGAGGAGTCATTCCTTGAAGTGCTGCGTCCAAGTTAAGAGGATTTGAGGGCTGTGTCAAGGGCTGTGTTTCATCATCAACAGCTGCACATTGGTCAAGGTGCCTTAAATATTGAATTTAATTTTTGTAATTCAATTTAACTTTGTAATTCTTGCAATTGACAAATCAGTTTAAGAGCATTGGATTTGAATTTGCTGCTGATGTCATTTCATGATTCTAGAAAAATTTTACAAAGTGTGTTAGAAATAAATGAAAACAATTGCAATTGAAATTAAAGAAAAAAAAATTCAGTTTGTACTTGAGAGCCAGTTGGGCTCATCACAAAGGTCGACTTGGTTTACATACCAGTGATATATATATATATATGATTGAATGTATGCAAAAAGTACAAGTGATAGAAAGTGAGTGAATATAAAGGCAGAGATAAGAGTAGGCAGTTTTGGTACCTGTTGGTTGGTATAGGCAGGTCGTAAGCAAGTCGCAAAGATTTCTAACTAGATTTTCTGCAAACAAGTGTGGAGATTTGAGCCTAGAAGGCACTGGATTCATGCATACGTAGATGCAACCTTGTCAATTCATATTTTGTTTTACTTGGCAGTGAGCCATCCGGCTATAAAGCCTTTGTTGTACCGACAGTGAGCCTTTCCGAGCTGTGAGCCCTCTTGTAGTGAGCATTCTGGCAGTGAGCCACCCTTTGTAAATATCATAGTTACAGGACTCGGCGAGCCCCAAGCCGAGTCAGGCTTGTAGAGTCTTTTTGGCTCGGCAAGCTGACTCGCCGAGTCTTGACCAAGTCTTGCAGGACTCGTAGAGTCCACAGACTCAATGGACTCGATGAGTCCCGTCATGTGGACTTTGCTGCGCCCAACATGAAGTCAAGCAAAAAACAATTTTTAAAAATTATTTTTAAGCATTCTTTTTGTTTTATATGCCTTGTCTAAGACCTAAAAAGGTCATTTCGTCATTTGCAAACACATAGAAGAGAGAAAAAAGGCATGGGAGAAGAATATAGAGGTTTTAGAAAATAGATTAGCGAATCTATTGGCTCTCATATATCGATTGCCGATTGTTTATGCTAGTTTCTAGCTTGTATTCACACATTGAGAGGAGCTGAAAGAAGCATTTGGAGGAGGCCTCTATAAATTTGAGTTGCATTTCTTCATTTTTGGAGTGATTTTGAAGAGGTGAGTTACATTTTTGTTTTGTTTTCTGAATTTTTTACATTCAAATTTCATATTTCCATTTTGTTTACATTTGTTTGTCTTTAGAATCTTAGATTTGTCGCATTTTATGTTGATGAAAAAACTTGAAAAGTAAGAAGCCTTAGTAAAATCAGACACTACTGATGCCAGGTAAATATCTATGATTCTAAAATCGAAATTCTAATTTCTAATTCTATTACCATTTTACATTGATAAAGTCAAAGTTATAGAATTGATTTTTAAAATTTCTTGTTTCATATGCATGGTGGGAGATGTTTGGTAATACAGTGCCAAATTTAGAGAGGATTGCAGTTTGTATGTTGAGCCAGCCATGTAGTGCTTTAGGATGCAAACACAATTGGAGTATGTTCGAGCATATAGACTCGAAGAAGCACAATAGGTTGGCAGTGAAAATGATGAATGATCTTGTGTTTGTTCATTACAACCTTCGCCTTCGTCATAGACAGATCTTGGGCACTGACACATCTCTTATCATTTTAGAGGAGGCTGATCCATTGGAAAAGTGGAACATTGAGGTTGATGATCCTGTCTTCAGTGATGAAGACTTGGAATGGGTTGATCAAGTGAATTGAGAGATAGAGGCAGTAGCAATGGCACAGGAGAAGGCTAGAGCGCGAGGAGACCCAGTGGAGGACCCTGAGGTTGAGTGTGAGGGATTTGAGGATGATGAGGATTATGAGGAGGACCATGAGGATGATGAGGATGCCATTGAGGTTGAGCCTCAGACACGGGGACAAAAGATGGCTACAAAATCTTCCATGACCTATCTTAGGCGTACACGCAGGAAGATATAGGGCGTTAGTCTTCTAGGCTCTAGCTTTTATTTTGCTATATGTTTTGAACTTTTGATTTTATGGATTTCATAATCCATGAATATTATAGACTTTTGACAGTGACACCATTTATATTTCAGATTTCTAATGTGTTATTTAGTAACTAGTTTAACAGTTAACTTATTTCCTTCATAAATTGACATTTATACTTATGTGATCAATGTAAACTTGTGTATGTGTGCAAGGTAGCATCTATTTATCTCAATTATTATGTCTTTGATGTTAATTGATTGAATGATGTATGAAAAAAGTTTTAAATGCTTAAAAATCTTTGAATTTCTTGGGTTTTTCAATTTGCGGAGTCCTTGCCGAGTTTGGATGCTGAGTCCGAGCCCGAGCCCGAAACTAGCTTGCCGAGTCCGAGTCTTGTAACTATGCTAAAAATCACCTTAACCGTTGTTTTTATGCATGAGAATTAGCTTCTCTGTGGTTTTTACTTTTTTCCATCTTGGGTTTTCCACATAAAAATCTGATGTTCATTGTGTAGGATTCATGAGTGCTTATTTATGTATACGTCTGAATTTGTTAAGTGGTTAAAGAATTAATCTGCTGGATCCTGTTGTCCTCAATTTTGAATTCACAAAATTGTGGCAACCCTACGAATTTTTCTTGTCAATTTGTAGGAGTATCCTCTAGGTCTTGAACGTTTTGATAAGGTGATGTAAAAGGCGATTCATTATCCCTGAAAAGCTCTTAAAAACACACTTTCATGCATTCTTTCCGTTCTTCCCATTTGTTTTTAATCTTGTTTTTCCCTTGAGTCGAAAGCCCTCTGAAATAGGCTCGTTTCGAGCTAACTTAGACGTCAAACGGAGTTGTATAGCTCTAGATATGACGAAAAAGGTGGGGTTTTTCGGGCTGACTGCATATTCTTTGAAAATCCATTAAAAGGTGGGATTTTTGAAGTCAATTGCACGTTATTGAATTACATTTGATATAATTAGTGAATTTTATAATTCATTTTAAAATTTCAACTCTTTTCGAGTTGATTTTAATATAGTTTTTAACGTTTTCATAAAATTAGTTTTTAAATAAACTAATTTTGTTAAAATACTATAATTATATTAAATTAAGTTCAAAATTAAAAGGTTTAAATCTTTTAAGTCTTTCCCTTTTAAATACGTTATTTTTATTACTGACTGCATGTATTTTCGTTGCATCCATAGTTGAACTTCCAAAAGGCGTATTTAATCATCAAACAAGTGTTATTTTTTGATGCGATTGCATAATTAAATAACATGTTTCCTCTTCCCTTGGTGTCGAATTTTAAAAGCGTTACATATGTTTTTATATGTTAAATACTTTTAAAAATGCTTTATCCTTCCCTGAATACGTTATTTTCAAATGCTAGTGCATATATTTTAAATATATGTAAAAGTTATTCTTTTATCTTCCCTATACATCGAATTTTCAAGTCATTACATGTATGTAATGATATTTTCCTTTTAAGGTTTTTGATTACATATGTATATGGTGTCAAATTTGAACTTGATTGCATATATGTAATGACTTCAAATGTTTTTAATGGTTTTACTCTATAAAGGCGTCGATTTCAAACAACTTTACATATGTTTTTAATTGACTCTTTATACATATGTATTGACTTTGGAAAAGAACGTTTTTAATGACTTTATGAGGAAGGCGTCGATTTTTAACCTCATTGCATATGCGTTTTCACCTCCAATGCATATGTTTTAGCCTTTGAAAACAACGTTATGTGCTTGGTGTCGATTTAGAAGACTAATACTTATGCGTTTGAACCTTTTTTATGCATATGTATTAGCTTTTGGATTTAACGTTTTTCATTATATGCTTGGCATCGATTTTTATCTCAAGAGCATATGCATTTGGACTCCAATACATATGTATTGGCCTTCACAAAAAGCATTTTTAATGAAAGAATGAGGCGTCGATTTCTAGTCTCATTGCATTTACATTCAAAACACATCAAAATGCAATGTAAGGCTCTTTTTAATTTGCGCATTTAAATCTCTCAAAATCACCGTGTGTAAAGGGTTTGAATAGGGCGTTTTTAATGCAGCAATATTGGTGTCAATTTTCATTTCCCTTTCACATATTAAATCATATGCAAAGACATTTGAAAAGGGCGTTTTCAGCATAGACGTCGATTTTCTTATGCAAAACATATGACTGTTTAATGTGAACAGCATATGTTTTTCTTCAAAAACAGTCCGCTTGGAGCTCCTTTTTTTTCAAAAAACGCCTTGTAGTTGAAGGGTTTCAGTATCATCAATCATTCCCTCAGCCATTGAATCAATTTGGTAAGCATTTTTATGATTTGTTTCATCATTTTTTGTTGCTTTGTTGCCCTAGATGCCGTTTTTCTTTCTCATTGCATGTGCAAGAGAAATGGTCAAACGGTTGCTATTTCTTTGCAATTTTCTTCTCAATCTTTCCCATTTGGCTGTACATAATCATTGTCTATCCAATTTTGAGGGAGAGAGACTAGGAAAATGGATTATTTATACTCTTTCTACCCAATCTTTTCTAAATCCGGGAATGAATTGGATTTATTTCAGATTTGGGCTCAAGATTTTAAGAGATTTTGTCTTGGAGATTGAGGTAAATTTTTCCTTCTTCTTTTTCTTGTTTTTCTTCCAAATTTGCTTATTCTACATGTAAAGTTTGCAATTTAATTTTACATGTGATAGCATATATGTTTCTTCAATTCCCATTCATCAAATTTCCAAAGATGCATGTGCAAGAACTTCATCTTTCTTGTACATGCAGTCGGGATTAAAAACCCCGTCCTATGAAGAAGAAAAGACAAATGCAAGTCCTTTATGTGCTATTTTCCTTATTTCACTTGCATCAAAATGCTGTCCCTACCATCATCATATGACGTCAAACTCATAATGATGATAAAATTGACACTTCATTATAAAATACTATCCTTCCATTCATCCATTATTCTTTCACTACACATTCCATGCTGTCCTCATATGTAAATACTCATGAGAAACTCATTCTTGAGTTCTCCTTGAACCAAAAACCATTCATTTTTCCCAAAATCAGTCATCTCCATTCACTTCTTGATATTTGCTGATGAATCCTTCTCAAGAGGATGTTCTCATGTTGTGGGATTTCTATGTCACAGCTTTTTAGTCACAGGAAGTTGTTATGTCTGAAGGGATCGCATTATCGAAAGAGAAGGAGAAGAAAAAGATGAAGTATCAATATGATTCATACCATAACTCCATCCCACCTTCACAGATGATCTCTTATTGTGATGAGGTGAGAGACACAGACGTTTCTCATATGAACTTTGAAGATTTTCTTCAAAGAGTAGATGCTGTAGTTACAGAGGATATGCTCTCAATCAAATAGAGCAGTATTCATTTTGTCTCAACATTCCCATTGGCTGCCTTAGAACCGGAGTTCGTGTTCGCTTGTGCAAGGAATTTTGATCCCACCTCCAGAACCATTAAGGATCAAGACGGCAAGATCATCAGTCTAGATCCGGAAACAGTGGACAGAATCTTCAAAGTACCAATGAGTCCTGTCACCATCAATATCACAAAGCAGAAGGCTCTTGACAGATGGAATGAAGATACTCCCTCATGTACAAAACTCATAAATTAGAACTGGCTGCTCCATAAGAGGCCAAGTATTGCAAGATGGCCTAAGGGGATCCGGCGCACTGAATTCAAGGAAGAAATCAGCGATCTTATCACCTTGTTCAGCCGCTTAGCAGGGTTGAAGACTTCAAACACCTTCGAGCCCTGGATGTATAAATATATTTCCCTTATTGTTCGGTCAAAGATATAGATTTTCTGGGGGGAAATGATCAGTGACATGTTGTGTGAACAACTTACTCAAGTTGTTGATACTTGTACATTCTACATGAATTCCTACCTGGTTTACATTGCTGCATCCCTAGGGTCTTTTTCCGGATTATCTACTAAGGGAGATAGATCGTCGGTTCTAGTTTGGGAGTACTATCCTCAGCTTGTCTTGAAGGTCAGCCGTTCACATTACCGTAGGGTACAGGATGCCTTCTTTGGGCATTTCATGTGCATGTTCGATAAGAGTCTTCCAAACCGGCGGATGTCAGATGAGGCATGGGTCAAGGTTAATGAGTACGACTGCCTATTCCTCCAGTTTCCTAGCTTCACATACATGAGGGTGGGTTATTTCAAGGGTGAGCTGCATACATTACCGAGGTATCCCATGGATAAGATTATTCTCATGGAGCTGGCCCGACAACTTATGTCCGTTCAAATGCATCAGAATGCATTACATAGACTTGGTGTGGGGATTTCCTCTCGAAATCCATTGAAGATTGGCGGGTACTCAATTGATACAGTACCTAAAGCCAAGAATATGGAATATGAGCTTCAACGCATTACCTTGAAGAAGTTCATGGCGAGAAGTCACTTTGACTGGAGAGGGCTCAATGACAAAACGAGGAGACAATTTGTGCATGTTTACAGGTTGGAGGATATCTGGATAGATCTTCGTATTGAGACAGACATACAGAGAATGGATTATCAGCGCTTATCCATTAAGCAGATTATTGATTTTAATCTTGCTGATATTCCCCCAGGGGTTGAGGATGATGATAACATCCTTGATCGTGATTATACCCGCAATCATGTTGAGGACTTGCCCATCTCATCTCCTTCTTGGTCTGGTAAGGAGAATGTTTCTATCTGGGATCGCTTTCAGTCAATACTTGCAAATACTAATATTTGGTTGAAGCGGAGAGGGCTAAAAAGCATTAAGGTAAGAGCCGGCAAGGATTTTGATCATGGTGGTCCGGTTGGTAAGCGATCAGAAATTAAAGGGAGGACTAAAGATGGTGCCTCTTCTTTTGCAATTGATCCAGTTGTTCCTGTTGTACCCACTCTTCCAAAGCTCACTATTAAGGGAGGTAAAGACACCGGGAGAGTCCTTGAGATTAAGAGCATAGAGACGGAGAGGATTCAAGTTGAATCCAGTGATGATGAGATGCCTGACTCACCTAAGGTATCCTCACCAGATGTACTTCCTCCAGATATACTTCCTCCTGTAGATAATTCAGCTACCACCACTATTCTTGATTCAGCACCAACATCAGATGATTCTCCTGATTCACCTATGGGTACTGCTGCGGACGAATTTACTATAGGACTCACACCTCCTATGGATTCGGTTTTGGTAACACCTGTATTACCTGTCTCATCAGCTGCTCCCATTGTCATACAGGAGGAGTCTTATCACAATTTCAAGAGTGTGTTTGACGCATACTCTATGACTATTCCGTCCGTGGTTACCTCCTCTGTGACAGTGTTGGATACTACTCTAGTACAGGTGGATCATTTCATATTAGAGGTTACTCACAGTAGTCCTACTCCTATGGCTATCTTGACAGAGGCTTCTCCTCTTGTTGCCACAGTTGCACATGCAGACCCAATTACCACTTTGGCCGTTGCATCTACAGAAGTAACTTCCTCTTCTTTCTCTTTACCTCCTTGGATCACTGTCATAACACAGAAAAGAAAGAAGGAAGAGATTCCTTTGGAGGGCTTTGATTTCAAACATGCTTCTAAGCCAAAAGCTCCCAAGAACAAGAAGGCAAAGACAGTCTCAAGAATTGTGGTGGAGGACAATTCCAAATATGCTGAGATTGCTGAACCTTTGGTTGATGAATTTACAGACAGTGTGCAGCCTTCTGATTTCAGGATCACAAGAGTGGAATTGGGGAAACATACACGGTTGAGTTGTCAATAGGATGCTCAAGATGCTGTCTTGCAACTCTCTCAAAGAAATGATCAGCTTTGGGAGAAGAAGAATAAATTAAAAGAAGAAAATGCGCGCTTGCTCGAGATCATTAGCATGATGAATAACTCACAGAATGCAGCCCCGATTTCAGTCTCACATCCCGAAGACTATGACAGGCGCCATAAGAAGGCCAAGGCAATTGATGAATGGTCTGCACAGATTGAGATGCAGGGTGTACAAGTGATTAAGGATTCATTAGAAGTCCTAAGGCATATACGCATCACTGCCAATGAAATAAGGGAGCTTATTTCATCTTTCCAGCAACAGTTGCAGATTTTGAGTGATGATCTCAATGTGTGGAAGACTTTACAGGGCTTTGATCTTAAGAAATTGTGTCAGCTAGAAGTTATCTCTTCTGATGATTCGTATTTCGAATCTCTCGATTTAATGGTTAATAAAGAGAGAGTATTGAGTAAGTTGACCACAGACTTACAAGATGTTTTGAGATCATGGGAGGAGCAAGAGTATCACATGGTGAGAGAATTTGAGAAGTTGTCCTGTGATGTTTCTTCCAAGGATGGTGAGCAGATCAAGGGGGAGATCATATTGGCGAAGTTCTCAGAGATGGTGCACTTCCACTCAGATGCTGATGATTTTAGTTCTGCTACTTTGGATTGGTTCATGGATTGCAAATTATCCTTGAATCAGTTACAGAGACAAGCAACTGGATACACGAAGTCTCACATTTTGCGAAAGGCAATTGCAATTGCTCATCACACAGGAGCCCCAGATTTGTCTGTTATACATGAGTCTTTACAAAAGTTTGAGGCTTATGTAAATACTCTTTGATGTAATATTCTAAGTGTCTAGGACACTTTTTCTATGTTTTATAGGTAGATTGGCAGATTGCATGTAGTTCATGAAATGTTTGTAAATACAGAAAAACATATTTCTGTATGCAGAAGTCATGTAATCAAGTTACAAGTACATTAAGGCTTGTAACATTGAATAAGTCAAAATAGTTAGTTGTTTGAACAAGTCAAAGTGGTTGAGGGTTTCCCTTTTTCTCTCCACTTTTCTCTCTTCTGTTTTCCTATTTAAAGAAGAGAGCTCTTTGTAAATATTTTTATCTTTTGTTGAAACAAGCAGAGCCTATTGAGAACTAATTGATGAAAACTTTGAGTTTCATTGTATGAGTTTTTGAAAGTGAATAAAGGAAGCAAGATTCTTCAAACTTTGTGTTGTAAATCTTGAGATTAGATGATGTTTTCTTATGTTGCATTATTTGATCTTTTCCAAGTTCATTTCTAAAGCTAAGCTTCTGTGCATCATTGGAGGTTTCAATTCATTTTTCTGAGAGACTTTGAGCTACAGAAGAGGGATTGCTATAATAGTAGTGGCTACTAGTATTTGGAGTTAAAAGACTTTGAGCTTTAATTTCAAGTATTTTCTTTATTTTCAAGATTATTAGTGAGAGACTTTGAGCCTCACTATTAGATCTTTTCACTTTGAAATAGAATCGATCGCAAGAGACTTTGGGCCCTCGTTGTAGATTCACCAAATATATTAGTAACTGCTGCCTTAGTCATTGTTCTTATGTCAATTACTAAGTCACCGGTATTATCGTAACAATTATGTTCTTTTTGTTGAATTTGAAAGTAACAGTTGTATGCAAATCATTCGTGAAAAAAGAGGAATTGATTGAGAGAACTACCCCTTTTATAATTTCAGTTAAGTTCCCATTGAAGCCACCTACGGTAAGAAGGGAGCCTCCCCTATTGTTGAGAGGAGAGATTTATCTTATTATACCGTTCTACAATTTTGTAAGTTGTAGTCTTAGTGACTTACAAAATTTTTAGCCAACAGTTTTTGGCGACTCCGTTGGGGATATCGAACGCATTCGGAAGCCTCACGCTTTCGTTTGAAGTTTTTATTCTTCCCATTGTTCTAAATTCAGTTTTTTCACACTGGAGGGCTATCGTGTATACGAACGTCGTTCCAAAGGAGAAGATTTAAAAGGTGCTACTCTAAGTTGGTCCCAGAAAGTTAAACTTGATTTCCTTGTCAAGAAAACTACTCTAGAATGAACTACCAGTTATCCACCTTCAAGAAAAAGGAGTCCTGTTCCAAGTGAGACTTCATTGTTCTTCCAGAAACCCCTAGTTTCTTTTTCTTTTCCAAAGATGGTGGCTGCCACGGGTCCATGGGGAATGGCTTTTGGTCCTTTGAATCTTACTACACTGATACATCCATTGCCACAAGGATCACGAAAGAATTTTCCCAAATTCTATGCTGATGGCAAACAACATCCTGATGAGCATATCAAAGCGTTTTACATTACATGTGGAGTGCTTGGTGTGGAATATCAAGATGTCTCTGTAAGGCTTTTCATTGAAACCTTGCAAGGGATTGTTGCAGACTGGTTTTATAATTTGGCTACAGGATCAATCACTGATTGGGATTCCTTAAAGACCAAATTTGAAGAGCGTTTCAAGCTTGCAGAAGATGAGCATGCACTGCTTGCACAGCTCACTCAAATGAAGAAAGATGCTCAAGAGGGAATGCGAGAATTCATTGCAAAATTCAATAAGTTGGCTAATCATATTCCAGCTCCATCTCAACCTACGGCGGAGAACCTCAAATGTTTCTTCATTAACACTCAACTTCCAGAAGTTAGTTTCTTATTAAGGAGGGCTGTTCCTACCACTTTAGCAAATGCTCAAGTTCTGGCAACTGAAATCGAAGATGATCTTATCATGGCTGGTAAGATTCAGAGAGATCGTTCCAAGGGGAATTCCAATGATTCTTCTCCTTCTGGAAGTACGAATCCAATGGTACAAAAATTAGCAAATGAGTTACTTGCTCTGAAAAAGCAAATTTCTCAAAATTCCTTCAATGCTCCATACAAGGATATTCCTCGAAGAGCATTTGCAAATGCTGCTAACAATTATGCAGCAAAGAATCAAGCTAAGCTTCCTCCTCCTCCAGAGAGGCTTGCGCTTGAAGCTCCTCCTGTTAATCAAGCTACAGGATACTTTGAGCATGATCAATTTGGTGCTGTACCAGATGATTGTCAAATGGAGGATAACACTGCTCTATACAATGAAGCTGATGGAGCGGTTGGCGACTCTAACATTGGGTATGTTTATTATGAAGATCAAGATCCTGAAGAGAGCTTTGGTCATGCTTATGCAGTTATGACACGTTCCCAAACACATCTAGCTAAACAAAAGGATGAAGCTGCTAAAGCAAACATTGATATACAAACTCCTGTTACGCTTGCTAAAAGAGGAATACCGCTGCCTACTTTGCCTAAAGATGCAGTAAAAGACCAAGTAAGTACAACTAATGCGCCTGGTATTTCTTCTAGTATACCAAATCCCAGTATATCTAATCCAAAATCTCAAGTTGAAGCTTTTTCATCTTCTTTAGCCAGTTCTTTTCAAGCATTTGATATTATAGATCATGCTAAGAAGACAAAGATTCAAATGTCTGAAGTTGAATATTTGCAAACCTATCCAGATCAATTGGAAAGATTGAATAAGTTTGTCAAAGAATCACAACCAACTCAAGCTCAGGTTGCCCTGGAACCTAAAACTTTGCCCAATAACTTAGTTACCATCCCTTCATCTGTCTCAGGAAAAATAGAACCTTTCTATATTTCTTTGCTTATCAATGGTTTTAAGTTGAGTAATTGTGTTATTGATTCCGGAGCATCTGATAATGTTATGCCAGCCAAAGTAGCTGAAGCCTTAGGTCTTACCCTGATGAAGACTTTTGGAAACTGTTATTCCATGTAAAATAAACAAGTGCCTCTTCGGGGGCAAATCAAAGATGCCCAGTTTGCATTTGCATCTTTCCCTAAAAAGAAAATCAAAATGACTGTTCTATTTGCTGATGTTCCTGCTTCCTATGGTATGTTGCTTGGTCGGAATTTCTGTAAGGATGTGGGTGGTGAACTTAACATGGATATGTCTGAAGCACGAATACCTGTTAAAGGCAATATGCAGAAGCTGCTTCCTGAAAGAGAAACTAAATATGTTGCTGTTAAGTCTGATGATCCTCATGCTCAGATTCTATTTGAGTCAGCTGGAATGGGTAATTATTATCTTCATACTGATGAAATTTCAGAATTTGTTGAAGATTGGCCTTTAGATGCATCCATGTTGTCATGTGATAATGAGAGGTTTGCGGATGCAACTGAGGATCCGATGGTTGATCAAGTTCCTGAAATACCCATGACGGATGGAGAAGAAATGGAAGTCAATGATAATATAAGTTCTTCTTCTTCATCTGATGAGGCAAATACTTCGAGTTCAAATGAAGTATGGACATTAGAGTTTGACGGCAGTTGCTCATCAACTGGTTCTGGTGCTGGAGTTGTTTTGATTTCTCCACAAGGCGAGTTCTTTCCATATTCTTTCAAACTACAGTTTGAAAATACCAATAACATTGCCGAATATGAAGCTTTGATATTGGGTATTGATGCTGCTCGGAATAAGGGGATTTGCAATTTGCATGCTGAAGGAGATGCTGAGCTTGTTGTATGTCAAGTTCGAAATCAGTATCAAACAAGGAATGAAAGGTTGAAGCATTATAGAAACCTGGTTTGGGACTATATTGAAGGTCTTGATTCCTTTAATATTTCTATGGTCCCAAGAGAATTTAATGATAAAGCTGATTCTCTTGTTGCATCTGCAACTCTTTTGATTCCTCATAATAGTTTTGAACAAGATAGATATTCTATTCAGTTAGTTTTTCGTCCGAGTGTTCCTGATAATTCTGAACATTGGCAAGTCTTCAATGATGATAACCAGATCATCAATTTTCTGGAGACAGGAGAAAATTTTGAAGAATTGTATTTTGAAGGTAGCAGTTCTCCTCCTAGGGAGAAAATTTCTGGGAAAGATCCTGATACTGGTGAAGAATTCATTCAGTTAAAAGGGAATAAAATTCCTCATGGCTTGGTTTCTCTAGAACGATTGTTTGATAAACATGATCGTTATGTCAAAAATCAACAAGAAGCCAGATCAAGCTCTGCTATGGAATTTGAAAAATATAATCTGGGGTCAGAGAGTGATCCTAAATTTGTAAATATTGGTAAATGTTGTACACTTGAGGAACGAGATCAATTTATTGATCTTTTGCGTGAGTACATTGATGTTTTGGCATACTCATATGATGATTTGAAAGCTTTTCATCCCAAAGTGCTGCAACATGATATTCCTCTCAAAGCTGGAATTATTCCTTTTACTCAAAAGCAGCGCCAGTATAATCCCAAAATTTTTGGTACTATTCTTTCAGAAATTCAGAAGATGTTAGATGCAAGAATAATATTTCCAATCCAGTATTCTACATGGGTGGCTAATCTTGTTCCAGTGCATAAAAAGAATGGTGAAATTCGCATTTGTGTGGATTTTCGTAATCTAAATCAAGCATCCTTAAAGGATAATTATTCTTTGCCGATCATGGATCATGTTTTGCAAACAGTGACTGGTTCTCAAATGTTATCCATGCTTGATGGTTTTTCTGGCTACAATCAAATTGAAGTCAGAGAAGATGATCAGTACAAGATTGCATTCACAACTCCATGGGGTACCTTTGCCTACAACAGGATGCCTTTTGGGTTAATCAATGCAGGTGCCACTTTCCAACGGGCTATGGATTTGGCTTTCCGTGAAATCAAGGATAAATTCATTGTAGTTTATCTTGATGATCTTACTATTTTCTCCAAGAAAAGGCAAGACCATGTATATCATTTGTGTCAAGTGTTGGAGAGGTGTCGGCGGCACGGAATTTCTCTTAATCCTAAAAAGTCAATCTTTGGGGTTACAGAGGGAAAACTTCTTGGACATATTGTGTCCAAAGAAGGAATAAAGATTGATCCTGAACGAGTCAAATCTATTCAAAATTTGTCATTACCCACAAGTAAGACTGCGGTTCATTCTTTCTTTGGAAAGGTGAATTTCCTACAAAGATTTGTTCCAGACTTCGCAGAGAAGACTCGTCATATCTCAAATATGATGAAAGGAGCGTCTGTTTTTCGCTGGAGTGCTGAAAGAAAGGCTGCTTTCAAGGAAATTAAAGAAGCAATTGCTCAAGCGCTAGTTTTAGTCTGTCCAGACTATACTAAAGATTTTATCATGTATAGTTATGCTTCCGAGCATACTATGTCAGCTATTCTCATGCAGAAGAATGCTGAAAATATAGAATCTCCTATCGCATTCATGAGTTGTCCTCTTAAGTCACATGAGTTGAAGTATTCATTGATGGAAAAGAACGCTTTTGCAGTTGTAAAGGCGGTCAAATATTTTAGATTCTATATTCTCAACTCTCATGTTGAAGTGTTGGTTCCTGATACAACTAAATAAATAGTAGTAATAAGTAAATAAATCCCTTGTAAGATTTACTTAAAGAAGAGGGATAGGGGGAAAGAACTACATGTTACTCCACCTTAATGTTGATTTTCTTTATACTTTGAAGATTTCATAAGACTGAAGATGAGTTTGATTTTGACAACTTATGTTATGAGTGGTTGTTGGGTAGTAGATGAGAAGTTCAAGAGTTTCAACTCATTATTATATCTTGTCTTGATTAGAAATTAATGTTTGATGAGGAGATGGTCAATTTTAGGCCCAAGATACAACAAAATAGCTACAATGTTTGGGAAATAGCTAGTTACACTAGACAACCTATGGTCGTGAAGCCACTATCAACAAAGTATCACCTTTGATGTGGTTGAGCTTGCTGATTGGAACACTGGTGAGATGTTTGTGGTCAAGTCATAACAATCACTTTTTCAATGAGTTGTTGATGAAGCCCAATTACACCATTGAGTATTGATGTTGGTGTCAGATTCAAACGTCCCATTTCATAAAGATACGTTGTTGAAGAAGTTCAAACATCATGATAAGGCCAGCAAAGTGATTTCAGAAGTCTTTGTCCTTGGGTATGTAGGCTGAGATTTTCTATTAGCTTGTTGATATCTGTCACATGTTGGGGTTTCCAATTCAGACAAAATTGTAGATATCAGTTACATATGAAGAAAAGCTGCAGTGCATCAAGCAATTGTTTGTAGCCAATTAATTGTCAAGATATGAAGAGAATTTTCCTTTCTAGATGTTATGTTATAGGAAGGGGATAATGGGGGAGTATGTTACTAAAAGAAAACAAAAGGATTGATTGGAGAGTGTTCAAAATTGATTTATGTATCCCTATATGCCTTGGTTCTTTCTATGTTGTAGTGGCTAGATTTGGGATTGCACTTGATGGGAAGACAATGACGAGTTAACTCTATTTCAATCAATCGACAAGCATTATGTGTGAAAAGGTTCTAGTATCCCATCCCTTCAAGTTGAAGGTACCATGGATGAAGGCTGAAGACGAGCAGCGTAAGTTCAAATGGTAAAATAAATATGGATGCAACAAGGTAGAGAAAACCATTAATACTTCTAACTCAAGGGGAAAGGATGAGGAATGGATGGGGAGCATTCTGAGGTACAAAGTTGAGTTTGAAGGTACTGAGCTGAAGTGTGCACATACTACGTACCCCTTGAGAAGTCAACATTCTCAAGGAAAATCTCTTGCTTTCTTTGTTGAAAAACAAATGCCCACCATTTCCTTCTTGTCTCTTTTTTGCTAAGCTTGTTGTGCCTAACCCTAAGCTAACAATTTTAACCATATAGAGAGCACATTTTAGTGGATGAGATAGTTCTGCTGTAATTGAAGATGACATTCATGAACTCACAAAAGCTTAATAGATGATGAAAATAGCAATAGTAGTTTGGAGCCTTAAGAAATGGATGGATGACACTGTCAGTAAACAACCTGCAACTTGGAAATTTGTGGAAATGCTGCGACACCTTCCTAATGGCTGCAGCCCAAACCCACGGTTGAGATTGATTCTTCTTGGGGCCTCATAAACAATTCAACCTTAATACAGTCATCTTGTCAACAACACTGTGAGCAATCACTATTGTTGAAGTGTGCAATGTTACTTGATTAGAGAGCGAGGGTTAATCATATCAGCAACCAAAAGTGTTAGGCACTTCTTTGGGTGGAAATAAAATAAAATTCAGGCTAGATATGCATAGGTGGGCAGAGGTGCATTTGAGGATGGTTAATTAGATGCAGACATCAGATGATTGGAGAGGCAATCTAGGTCCACTGTGTTGATTGAGAAGATGTATAGACAGCTTTTAGATGGTTGGTTTATATACATGCATCAGTTAAATGCCTACTTGATTAATGCTCAGTAATGTTCTATGTTGTGCCTAAGACATTGCAATAAGCAGTACTATAGGAGAGAAGAAGTAATAAAAATCTATAAAAACGAGCTGGTTTATATTGGCAATACAGTGAGGACTAATAAGAAGACAAATTGCTGCCTCAACAATCTTGAATCAGTACAAAAGCAGATGCCAATGGTAAAAATTCTCTGAACCCAATGAAGACTAGTGCTACTGATTTGATTTCAGATAAATTACTTCTGTGCTAACAATTGAAAAATTATAAACGGAATTTTGAAGGTCAAAGACAATCCTTGTGAACTTGAAAAAAGAAATCTGAAGCAGAGGGAAGTAGGTGGTCACAACACTTGAGTTGGATGTAGCAGAGTTGCAGAATAAAGAGACAAAATGGTAGTGGCGGAGGTCATGGTTTGAAAAAAATAATGCAGAACAAAAAAAAAAGCTGTTGTAGAGGATGCAACAAGTTAGTTTATAGTAGATACTCAAACAACAGTTCAAACATTTCTGTTGGTGAATATGCAATGTAACAAGTTGACTGGGGAACACAAATAATTTTAAGGCAACCATCAAATTTTGCTGTAACCTTCTATTGCTGCTTTCAATTTCCAAACTCCTCAACTGCAGACACTACTGTTGATGTTTTTATCTTCATCAACAACTTCAGCTTCGTTAACTTTGTCTTATGTTCCACTCATGACAGCTCTGCCATCCACTTTCCAGCCTTCCATTGATCAGGGTGGTTAGAGATGAATGCTATTATATAGGGAGAATAATTGTAGAATTTGTGATGTCCTATATATTGAAAGACTGGCACAAACATGAATAGCGGTCTCCATACTTTCTATATTACAATTTACCAATGAGTTATAAGTTAACTTTGTTTTTTGTTATGAGGGTTGTTGACTAATAGGGTAGGTGTTGCCCTACCTCCTCTTTTCTTCTTTCCATGAGCAATCATGAGAAGACTGGGGGTGTTTTTATTGGATCCTAGTATACAAGGTAGATGCGCATTGGAGAGCGCACATGATTGAATACTATGATGGCTATTATAGACTGTAGATTTAAGATTATTAATCGTTCTTTGATGTGAATAATGTTGCTGTTTTAAAGCCTAAAAATATCGCACTGATTTGTTGAAATGGACTCTCTCATTTCTATTTTAGTCCGTTTGTCACTTGTTGCAAGGATTCATGGCTCCTTTGTATTTGGTGTTGTAGTCTCCTCGGGTGTTGTAGTCTCCTCGAGTGTTGGTGTGCATTCTAGTGCGGGCATGTTGTTAGTCTCTGGGTCGTCTTTTATTATGTTTCCTCTGTTGTGGCAGTGCCTTGAGCGTCTTCTGTTATGAGATCATCTGTTGTTGCTATTTCTTATGGTGTTGGTGCACAAATTGTTGTGGCTGAGGTGTTACCTAAGGATTTGTTTTCTTTTGTTGTTGGTGCACAATTCACCTTTGTGTTTAATGTTTGTACTGTTGCTGGTGCTTTATCTTTTGCTGGTGATGTGCATGCTGCTGTGTCACTTCTATTGGCACCTCCCATGCTGTAGTGTTCACGTGCAGGGTGTTTTTGCTTCTTGCTACTGTTGCCACTCTCAGTGGGTGGGGCAAAACCTCCTACTGATTGTAGGAGCTTTGCTAATGTTGTAGGCATCGGTGCTACCTGGCCTTTGAAGGAGAAAATTCATTCCGTCCCTTGTGCCATGTTGAATTTGAGTAGATTATGTGATCATTTTATTTCTTTCAAAATATTCTTATTTATATATATGACTTCTCAAATTATCATACAATGATATATCTATCATATATATAAATACCAATGAAATTTGCTGCACAAAGTATAATATAATAAATAAAGGTGACTGCACCAAATATTTATATATTAAATATGACTTGCTGTCGCTAGATATTAACTTATCCTTTTAGGCGACTTTACTGTCTTTGTCGTCTTTCATATATCTAATTACTACTGCAGTACCTATCGCATATGTATAGTGTGTCCACCATGGAGACATGTCCACGGGTGGACGTGACTTCACTCCTGTGGAGTCATGTCCCCCCGTGGACATGTCTCCACACAAGGACTCTTACATTCGGTGTCTCTTATGAACTTTGATTACACCGACGATAAGGTATATGGACATTTAATATTTTAATATGTTTGTTATATATATATATATATATATATATATATATAACATAACCAATAAAATAAATTTATTTTTCATAAATATAAATAATTATAATTATCTATTACTCCTAATAGTAGTTATCTGACTGAAGCTATAATTCATTAACACTCCCTCTTAGCTAGGGAGGATAAACACAAGAATAGATATTACCTCAACGTAATATAGCAATTTGAAGGATAGCTTAGATCATAACCTTTCCATCATTTAATATCACATATGATATCTAGAGTATTGGCCTATCAGAATGTCAACACATGACATTCACCAAATACTCAAAGTATTGGCCTATCAGAACACCAACATATGGTATTCACCAAGTACTCAATAAGGTATTGGCCTGCAAAATTTGAACACATGATATTCACCAAATACCTATCATATATCTATACAAACAACTCATAGACCGCCAATGACATCTAACACTTAGTTGTTGATTTACAAGATATATCTATGCAAACAACTTATAGACTGTCAATTTAATGACATCTAACACTTAGTTGTTGCTTTACAAGATGTCTATATACAAGCAATTTATAGACCGTCAATTTAATGACATCTAACACTTAGTTGTTGCTTTACAATATATATATATATATATATATATATATATATATATATATATATATATATATATATATATATATATATATATATATATATATGCAAACAACTCATAGACCATCAACTTAATGACATCTAACACTTAGTTGTTACATTACTTCATCATGATCTGTTTCAACATTATAAATAATGTATATCATGATTTAAGTTATTGTAAGATCGTCACCTTCCAATAACTTTTGCAAATACAAGTGATAATCATTTGGAAGTCGTCACTTCCTTATGATGTACACAGGAGGTAGGCCCATTGAAATCATATAGTCTCACACATATGAACTTTCAAATTCCTTCTGAATATCAATCATCTGATCTCCTCATTAATGATGCTTTTGATGGAGCATCGGACTCCATTTGAATTTGACGTCAATTCTCTTTTTCCTGCAAGAGCATCCTCAGAAAAGAACAAGGTAAATAGTTCATAAAATGATTTTATTATACAATAAATATAGTACAGTATTTTGGTATTTACTTAGAGATGTTCTACATTAGTGAAATGATAGAACTCCCTCTTAATCTAATATTTCACAAGTATTAGAGTACAAATTTCTCACTGCAAACTTTGGCCAAAGATGCTTCATGTTTGAGTCTATTTGGGCATTTTGCTGCTGAGTGACCATATTCATCACATCTGAAGCATTGCATTTTAGAGTAGTCCATATATTTTCTTTTCCTTTTGAATTTTGGTTTTTTCCTTTTATCAACTTGAGTTGTGAGAACTTGAATATCTTCATTTCAGGATTCTATACTGGTTCCTCTAGATATTAGATTATACTCTTCCTGAATGTAGTCAGCTTTTAGTCAATCAAATTTAGGAAGTTTGGAGCGAGCGCTTATTCCTTGTCTGAAGTTTTCCCAAGGCTTAGGAAGTCCATTTAAAGTCAACATAGTTAATTCTTTACTATCATAGATGTGACCCTTTGTTGATAATTGATTTCTTAATTCCGTTATCCTCATAAAATATGAGGTGATAGTCTCTCCTTGTTTCATTCTAATATTAGAGAGTTGATTTTTTAGAGTAAGGATCCTGCTAGTGTTATTGCTCTCATATATGTTTTCTAGGGCTTTGAACATTTCATATGTAGAGTCTAATTTTGTTATAATAGGTAGTAGATGATCTTTCACTCCATCTACCAATAGTTCCATTGCTCTGGCATTTTCCATTTCCCATTTTCTCTTCTTCTTATTCTCAATAGAGTTGGGAGGATTTTGAACAATAGTTTTTAACTCATTCTTTGTTAGTATAAGAATCATTCGTAGTTTCCAAGAATCAAAATTTGAAGCACCTTCAAGTTTGTCTTCGAGTCTGATTCCATTCACCATTTTGTGAATGCAAGTTTTCCCAGAGAATATAAATTTATAAAGAATTATGATCTTGATCTCCCTTCAAATTAATTGGATCCTCCTTCAAGCGGTTAGACTTTTAACGAAGGAACTTGGATCAGATACCATGTTGAATTTGAGTAGATTATGTGATTGTTTTAATTCTTTCAAAATATTCTTATTTATATATATGACTTCTCAAATTATCATACAATGATATATCTGTCATATATATAAATACCAATGAAATTTGCTGCACAAAGTATAATATAATAAATAAAGGTGACTGCACCAAATATTTATATATTCAATATGACTTGTTGTCGCTGGATATTAACTTATCCTTTTAGGCGACTTTACTGTCTTTGTCGTCTTTCATATATCTAATTACTACTGCAGTACCTATCGCATATGTATAGTGTGTCCACCATGGAGACATGTCCACGGGTGGACGTGACTTCACTCCCATGGAGTCATGTCCCCTCGTGGACATGCCTCCACGCAGGGACTCTTACATTCGGTGTCTCTTATGAACTTTGATTACATCGACGATAAGGTATATGGACATTATATATATATATATATATATATATATATATATATATATATATATATATATATATATATATATATATATATATATATATATATATATATATATATATATATATATATAATCAATAAAATAAATTTATATTTCATAAATATAAATATTTATGTTAAATAATAATAAAACATTTATTTTTCATAATTAATAAATAATTATAATGATCTATTACTCTTAATAGTAGTTATCCGACTGAAGCTATAATTCATTAACATGCCAAATCCTTCTCGGTGGCAGTTTGTGGATGTGGTGAAAAAAGAGGACTTATATCAACATAGGGATTTGGTGTAGATTCTAGAACCTTTGTCCTTTTTTGCCAACCTGAACCACTGTGTGTTGGATTCTTGGAGGTCTCTTTTGGCAAGTAAGATTGAGCTCTGCCCTTGTGCTAAGGTTTCTTCATTGCTTTTTTTTACTTCTAATGAGGACATAGGTTTGGTGTTGAATGGTAACATGTGGTCTTGGACAGAGTTGATGAAGGGAAGAAATGACCCTCTCAAATCACACATTGAAATCACCTAAAGTTTGACTTAAAATCTGATATGGGTATTCTCCTAACCCAAAACACATTCATAATCTAGAAAATTAGTAAACCACTTCTCATTAATCTTATCCAAATGTTCAAGAAATGAATAAATTACATAGTAAATCTGCAAATATATTGCATGGCAGCCTTATAGGCTTCAAATAACACTCCAAATATCAAATAGAAAACTGATAAGATCAGTTAAAATAATTAGAAGAAATTACAAGCCAAGACACTTCTTCCCCTCTTGCATCCTACTACAAAACTGGCTTCTTATACTTCAACCTGCAAGAAGATTCAACATGGCTTCATTTCTTAAGCTTTAAATCTACCCATAATCATATTTCTCAATCTTCAAATCTGTCGTCTCTTCAAAGACAAATTTCTTCTTCCCTACAAGCATCCCCACAACCGAAAATTTGAATCCTAAAATAAATGTTGAAACTTTCCAAAACCTGATAGTTGGCAACCTTCCCAAAAGTCTCACCCAAACAAAGGAAATGCATCTTCCTAACTTAGAAATTGCCTTCAAAGCTTTTGGATGCTTTGTCAACTCCACCTCCAAACTTGCCAAGAATATCAATCCACTATGCCACCTACTCCACTCAATAGGACCTTGAAGTACAAACTGCTCAATAACTCATTTTTTAGGTGCCCATTTTTGAATATTTAGCATTAATGAAAGTATTTTTGAGTCAAGACAAATTGTAACACCTATGTTCCATGCCCACAAAGGAATATTTTGAAGAAGAATATGCCAAATTCAAATTTGAATAGCCCAACCACCATGGATGCTCTTGCATCAAGAGCACACTTCCTCTTAAAAGCCTTGGTCAACTTTTTTTCAATCCTCTTAGCAAACCTCTAAACATTTGTCTGGTGCAAGTTAAGACTTCTTAACCTCCCCTTTTAGTGGTGGGAGGTTTATTGTTACGAGGCCATATGTAACTCTATTTGTTTCATCTTGAAGGTCGACGCTACTTCTTCCTACACAGGGCACTCTACTTCTGCTCGCATTTTGGTGGGCGTTGAAATCTCTAAGCCTCTTCATGACGATGCGGTTTTGATGATCAAGTAAAGGCCTTGGACTCAAACTTTTGATTATGAGGGTCCCCTTTCAGATTTAGACGTTGCTTCTCCATTGGTCGTTTGGTGATGGATTGCCCTATCTCTTGATGTAAGGGCATTGTTACATCGACTGAAGGCTGACAAAGACCATTTGGCTATTCATGTTCTTGATTCTTTGTCCAATGGCTCTTCTTAGGACAATGAAGCTACCTTTGCTTTTGATGTCGCTTTGATGTGCACTTTAGACCCTATTGGGGATCCTCTTGCCTTGATCTCACAGTCCGCTTAGCCTTCAACTTTGGATCAGCCCTATACTACTCATGTGGTTGATCACCTTTCACCTTAGTTCTCTTACTGTGTCTTCGCACCTTGATGTGTTTTTGGTGGAGGAATCCCCCCACTTCCCCTTGTTTTGAGTAATTGGAAGATAATACCTTGTGGATTGTAGTTAGGAGGAAGAAAGGTCTTCCTAAATCATTAGCCCAAACTCATGCTAGAGTGTTGGGTGAGAGATTGAGTTGTACAAGGCCTAGCAATGTGTAAGGTGGACCTCAAGGGTCCCAACTTTTTTTGCAATTTGTAATCCCAACTTTTTTTGCAATTTGTAATTTTTTTAACAACTTGGCTGCTTCTGTACAATTTCAATGGGTTCTTTGAGGTTATTGCAAATGAAACTTGCATCTCTCTTGTCCCTCACAATCCAATGCCTTCAAAAACTTCACCCCTTTAGGGGACACTGCTGTAACATTGATCAATGGTCTATTTTCACAATCTTTCCATCCATTAGCAATGGACACATTTGTTTTTGGTTGTGTATCCTTGATCACTCTCAATGATATCTTTACTAAAGCTTTCTCCTTTGCTAATAAAGTTCACACCTTTTTAATATTTGAGACTTACATAATTGAGAGGTGTATTGCAGAGGGTATTCACTATACTTGCAACTAAGGCAATCTAACAATGTTGAAAGGAAGCCCATTGCCATAAATGCAACGAGGAATGTTTTGATCCACCTCTTTGATTTCATTTTTGAATGCCTCGTTGAATGGGCCTCTTTTTTGTGAAATTGAAATATTCTCTTCTTTAGTTCTTTAGAAGATGGTGGCATTGGCATGAAAAATTGTGGACTAATTGGTTGTGTGAATCTGCTAGGAGGTTTGTGTGAGCTTTTCTTGGCTGAATATGTTGAACACGATAGGATACTAAGGGGGGAGGGGGGTATTGAATCAACATAAACAAATTTTTATCAATTTTGCCACAGTTCTTAGTTATTGATTTATCAACAAAACACATAATATGAAAGCACATACACATGAACACGAGATTTATGTGGAAAACCCAATGTGGGAAAAACCACAGTCAAAATCTTACTCACTATATGAAACAATTAATTACAAAGCTTTAGGCCAAAAGCCAAGGAACTCACTGTCCCTATGATTTAGGCATATTGCCAAGGAACTCACTATTTCAAGTAGAAGTTGCACAATAAATAAATCTTCATAGTGCAACATAGAGAGCATACTATCTTGCAGTAGACATAGAGAAAATATGAAAATATAGGATCTCTTGATCAACTTCTTCAACCTTTCAGTGAGATACAACAACTTGATCACACTTGTGCACTTCTTTTTCTGCATTACCCAGTCTTCACATTTGATCCATACATCTTTCACAATCACCTCACATACTCTCATGCTTCTATCATCCATTTACTCTTGCGTATATAGTTGTTGTACATCAGAAACATCATTAAGGCTATCCTTGAGAAAAATAGGCAACATTAGTACATAGTTGGCCATTGTGAGCAAAAGTAAAAAAAATATGGTCCACTCCAGGACATAAAGGGGAACCAAATGCATTTCAACAAGTCTTCCCCAAATGTTATGGCCATAGAACATGCATCACATCTTTCTCCAAAGTCGACCCCAAAGGTAATGTGGAGAAAGACATTAAAATGTGTTACTAGTCAACCTCAAAACATTCTTTGAAGCACATAATGCCATGCAAAGCACAATGTGCCACAACACAACATCCATTACCTCTCAACTCTTTCCTTATCCTATATCTGATCCAATAATATTCAAACTTGCTCTCCGCAAATAGTTAAGTCAACTAAAAGACAACACAAACAACAATGTCGCACTTGTGACAACAAATCTTGACCTACAGAGAACACCATCAAAAGATATCTAAACTAAATCATTGCACAAATTGTCGAACCATGTTCACCAAACGACACAACTTGAATGCTAATGCAGAGCATTCTCTAAGCCTGTTCGAGCCATTCTTGATGGTCGGCCCTATTGTCAGCAAGCAACTCATCAAAATTAATTGAAAAGGATAGTTGAGAACCTGTAAGCATGATAGTGCAATATTCACAGTGCAAAGTCATTATTACAGGAATCACATTCAACCATTATCTTATGCGGGAGATTGCATAGCATTTTCCCATAAAGTCTTCTAATACTTTTCTTTGTATATTCCATCTTAACAACATTCCATCTTCTAGATATACCTTGTACTGTCTTAGAGTTATCATCAAAACACCAAAACATGGTTTGAACACACAATGCCAAACACTTATTGTCCCTCAAGCACTCATCTCAACAAATCAATCATCAAATACTCTTATCTATGTATTAAGAGCTTCAAATCTTCTTCATCAATCCATGATCCTCAACTTCACAATCTCAACAATCTTTTCAATCAGTTAGGACATTAATGCCACCATATAAGTTGACATCAATGGCAACACAAAGCATATATAATGCTAATAAAATCTTCGTTTCACATGTGATTTCCTTTTATGATAGTGATTGTGATCTACACTCCTTTCACGTCAATGACATCATTGATGGTAACTTGCAAAAAATGATGTGGGAATGCAACAAGAATTTATTTCTTGCCATGTTTGTAATTCTCTCCCTTTCTTAAACGCTTCCCCTTTGACATTGATGGAAAAGACTTCATAAAGTTGAAGGATGATGCAATGTTTAACTCCCCTTGAATTCATGATTCTCCTTAAGAATTTAGTGACTAGATGAGAGTGATATTGCTCCCAATTTTTGCTTGAGATACCTGAAAGTCTCTCTAAGGGGCTTTGTGAATGTATCTAAAACCTATTCCTTTGCGGCAATTTACTCCAACTTGACATTCTCTTTTGCTACATGTACTCTTAAGAAATGATTTTTGATAGGAATGTGCTTTGTTCTATACTACATATTAAGATTCTTTGAGATATTGATTGCACTAGTGTTGTTATAAAATACTTAAATTGGATGATCTAATTGACCCTCAATATCCCACAATGTTTGCTTCATCTAAAGAACTTTTGTACAACTTGATGTTGTTTCTATGTATTCAACCAAGGTTGTGGATAAAGAAATTGAAGGCTATTTCTTGCTTGACCAAGACACATTACCAAGAAAGAATGTTGATCCTCCACTTGTACATTTTCTATCATTTACACTACTTGTGCAATCCATGTGTGTATGCCACTATGGTGAAATCTTCACCCCTTGAATACTACAAGCCAAAATCCAAAGTGCCTTTTAAGACATTTAAATATCCTTTTGACAACTTGCACGAGTTTCTTTTGGCATTGCTTGAATATGTGCCACTATGCTTACATGTGTAATGTTTGGTTTTGAAGTTGTCAATATAGTAGGCTCCCAATCATTGACCAGTACAATGTCTGATTTGCGTCAAGATATTCATCATCTTTGCTCAACTTACAACCTATAATAGTAGGTGTTCTAACTTGTTTGTAGTCTTCCATCCTAAATTATTTTATCATTTTGTTGATGTATTTGGTTTGTGAGATAAATATGCCTTTGTTAGATTGAGAAATTTCTAAACTAAGGAATAATGATACTCACCAAGCATAGACATCTCAAGCTCCTTTTGTAATTCTTTGGCAAACTTTTGGCACATTTTGATACTACTGTCTCCAAAAAAGATGTCATAAACAACAATAAACTAATTCTCACCTCCAATCTTGATTTAGAGAGGACTATTAGCAATTCCTCTTTTTAAGCCTTCTTGTTGTAGGTATTTAACGAGTCTTGGGTACCAAGCCCTACAACTTGTTTTAGCCCATAGAGTGCTTTCTTCAACTTGCACACCTAATCTTTATTCTATGATAATAAGTTTGTTTTGGCTGTTCAATGTATACCTCTTCCTATAGATTGCCATTAAGAAAGATTGATTTGGCATCCATTTGATAGACTTTAAACCTCTTGAAACAAACAAATGCTAAAAACATCTTTCTATAGAAGCAATTTTTTTTTCTCAAAATCAATACTTTCAACTTGGGCATAACCTTTACAAACTAGCCTTGCTTTGTTTCTTACCATTGACCATTTTTGTTCAACTTATCCTTGAAGATCCACTTGGTAACAATAACATTCTTTTCTTTTGGTTTTGGAACAAGTTCCCATGTCTCATTCTTTTCAATCTACTTCAACTCTTCTTCCATAGCTTCTACAAAGTCCTTAGTCAATACTTTAGATGACAAGAAGAAATTTTCATGTTTAGATGTACTTGCTAATATTCTTCTAGTCAGTACTCTAGTGTCTTTATCACCAAGAATTAGAAAATGTTGATGGCGCCTTTGTATCATTGTCCTATTTCTACTTTTTTATCATCCTCTTCTTCTTCCTTCTCGATTGAGCTTCAATTTTTTCTTTCTTGCAACTTGAATCTTCTGAGTGATCATTTGCTTGTACTTTCTCCTTTTTGTGCTTTGCTTTGTACACTTTTATATTGGCACTTTCTACAATCTTCTACAATTTTTTATTGTAACATTTATAAGCCTTGCTTCTTGAGAAATAACCAAGGAAGATGCCTTCATCACATATAGTGTCAAATTTTCCCAAATCTTCATCATCTCTTCTTATGTAGCATTTACTCCTAAAAACTTCGAGTTATTTAACTATTGTTGGTCTTTCATTCTACAATTCATAAGACGTCTTGCTATTCTTGACTCTGATTTTTCCTCTATTTAGAATGTATGGTGTGTTAATTGTTTCTCTCCAAAACCTGTCTAGTAGCATAGATTCATTTAACACTATTCTAGCGATCTCTTGCATGACTCGATTCTTTCTATCAATTAGTCCATTCTATTTTGGAATCTTTGTAGTTGAAAAATGTCTCTTTATTCCATGATGCTCACAAAAGTCTTCAAATTTGTTCAAGGTGAACTCACCTTGATTTGATCTCGAGCACTTGATTTTAACCCAGTTTCATTTTCAACCAATGCTTTAAAATCTTTAAACTTGTTGAATGCTTCAAAATTTTCTTTTACGAAAGTAACCCATGTAATTCTTGAGTACTTAGCAATGAGTAACATAAGATAACCCTTGCCTTGTAAACTTTGTTTGTGTTCTTGTAGTCACAAAGAGATCCCTATATACAAGTTTGTTGTTGAGTACTTCTGCTTGAAGCTGGCTCTTGTTTATTTTACACGTTGACATTGCTTGGAAAGAGTGTTTGAAGGCTTAGAAATCTTAGACATATCTCTTACGACTTGTTTGGTGCTATTTTTTACTAGATAATTGGAGTTTATATGGCCCATTATTCTATGCCATAAGCATGTTTCATTTGTTTGTCCTATAAAGCATTTTTCTCCCTTGATCTCATTGATGATGTATACATTGTTCATTGTTCCATGTGCATTAGCAACAACGTTTTTTGTACTTGCCTTATCTCACAACTTTGAGCATGAAAATTAAGTGTTTGTCCTTGATTTGTGATGTCCCAGCCTAAATGTTGCAGTGGTGCAGATTCTCGCTGAGCGTGTACCCAGGGGTAGGACCCACCCATGATCAGGCAGTCACATGTCTACGAGGGGGCTGGCCTATGCTAGTACTTTGGTGGGATGAAAACCCCACTCTCAAGGCTATTGGGCACCATTTAGCATCAGTCTGGGCCTTTGGCGTAGAGGTGGCCTTGCTTGGTATCAGAGCCAAGGTCTCAAGGTCGAGCCTTGCAAAGCGTGGTGGGTTTGATGTCCCAACTTAAATGTTGTGGTGGTGCGGATTCTTGTTTGGCGTGTACCTAGGGCTGGAACCCACCCACGATTGGGTAGCTACGTGTCCACGAGGGGTGGCCGCCTGTGCTAGTACTCTGGTGGGACGAAAACCCCACTCTTAACCTCGGTGGACGCCATTCACCATTAGTCCAGACTTTTGGCATAGTGGTTGCCTTGCTTGGTATCAAAGTCGAGGTCTCGAGGTCGAGCCTTGCGGAGTGTGGTGGGTTGTGATGTCCTAACCTAAATGTCACTGTTGTGTGGATTCCCGTTGAGTGTGTACCCTAGGCTGGGATCCACCCACGATTGGGCAATCATGTGTCCATGAGGGGGATGGCCTTCTCTGATACTCTGGTGGGATAGAAACCCCACTCTTAACGCCAGTGAGCGCCATTCACCATTAGTTCGCGCTTTTAGCGTAGTGGTGGCCTTGCTTGGTATTAGAGCTGAGGTCTCGAGGTCGAGTCCTGCAGACCATGGTGGGTTGTGATGTCCTAGCCTAAATGTTGAGGTGGTGTTGATTCCTACTGGGCGTGTACCTAGGGCTGAGACCCACCCACGATCGGGTAGCCACATGTCCACGAGGGGACTGACCGACGCTAGCACTCTAGTGGGACAAAAACCCCACTCTTAACGCTGGTGGGTGCCATTCACCAGCAGTCTGGGCTTTTGGTGTAGTGGTTGCATTGCTATCATACATTTGATTAGCACTAAGAAGATTATGCTTCTTCAACATACACGACAATTTTTTGTTTTTGAGACTAAGAGTACCTTCTCCATTAATCCTTGTTGTATCATTATCTCCAAATTTTATGGTGCCTCCAATTACTTATTTTAAATTGCAAAACTTTCTCTTGGCCCATGTCATAGGGCTTGAGCATCCATTGCCAATGTACTATTGATTTCCTTCATTTTGGGCATGAAAAGTAGTGTGCACAACCATAAATTTTTCTATCTTTTGTTTTCCTTTCTCTTGATTCCTCTTCCAAACTTTTGTATACTCTTCATTTCGCTTGGCAAGGGTATTTGCCTTCTTGTTTTGTTAGGTTGTTTCACAAAATCACTTCTATAAATTTTTTCAATATGACAATAGTTGTTGCACTTATGGCAAATAATGGTGTGATCATTAAATCAGCAAAAACATTGTAGTTTCTATTTACATGTTGACAAGAATTATATCTTGTAGGTTTCCTACATTTTGTTGCTTTATGATCAAACCAGTTACAAGAAATACCAATAATCAAAGAAAGAGGTTTGGAACTTAAACATTTTAGACTGCCTTGGAGGAAACGATTTTGTGAATACCTCATTGTTGTCTTTGTGAGGAATGTTGTTTATTTGTGGGTTCTTCTTGTTATCACTATTGATGAGCTCTTATGCACATCTGCGCAACCTTTAGGCTTTTCTTCATTCATCTTATTTGGCTACTTTGTAGCCTTATAATTGGTATTGTCTTAATGAGGAATGTTGTTTTTTTGCAGGATGCCACTTTCTTTCCTCTTGTTATCACTATTGGTGAGCTCTTAAGCACATTTGCACAACCTTTAGGCTTTTCTTCATTCATCTTATTTTGTAACTTTGTAGCCTTAGAATTGGACAATGTTTAGTCTTCTTTTGATTTTTGTCATAACCAACACTAGTCTTAATGGATGACAACTTTGGGAATTGATAATATCATCTAGTATTTCAATACTCTCCTCAAACTTGATGCTTTTGTTCAATTGAGCCATTGTTTTCCCCACTTCCTTTCTTGAGGCAACAATTTCATATTCTAGCTTCTCATAGTTTTCCTCCCTTATATTAGTTGAATTCTCACCTCCTCTTCTATCCCTTTTTCCTCTTTTAGTTGAATCTTTAGTTCGATGATAATGTTTTTTTATTCTTCAAGGCTTTCTAACATTTTTGCTCTTGAATAACAATCCTCTTCTTCACATTTTGCAATTGCAACTTTTGTTTCAAATTCTTTTTCTTAAGCTTTTTGATTTTGTTAAAGGCATAAATGAATTCTCCTTCAAGATCCACTTCCCAATTCATTTCTACAAATTTTCCCTCTTTTGAATCCTTTTTTTCCTCTATCTTCATATTCCTAGGCATCATTCCTGGTTTCTATTGCCATGAAGAGAGTTTATTCTCTATCACTATTGGAGATACTTCCAATACTCTCTTGGGATGAGTTGCTAACTGCTTTGGAGGAAACACTTTTGTTGTGCTTATAGAAGTTCTTTAATTTTACCTTGTTTGTAGCTCTTTTTGTATTGATGATGTTTCCTTCCTTTTATGTTATGGTCTTCTTCATCATTACTTCCATTTTCTTCAAAATGTCTTATAAATTAACTTTTATTGCATTAATTCATTATTGGAGCTATAACTTCATTCAAGTTCTTTATTCTTCATTATTTTTGAGTCATTGTAGGCCATTTCTCACTTAGATGGCTTCTCCTTTCTTGTCCTCATTTCATATGCTATGAGAATCCAATGTAGTGCATCCATTGTCAATTTATCTAGATCCTGCATTTCTTCAAGGTTGAAAAATTTGACATCAAATCTCAAAGGGAGAGAGCTTAGCACCTTTTGCACGATCATTGAATTTTAAAGCTTTACACCAAGTCCTCTAATGGTGTTAACAATTTCATCTAGATGAAGGAAACCATGTTGCAATATTTTCCGTCTTTCATCTTCAAGCTTTTGAATTGTCTTCTATGGGCTTGGAGGTTAGCCTTCTTAGTCATCACCTTCATATATATTCTTAGGTTTGTCCCAAACCTCTTCCATCAATTCATGGTGCATTACTTGACAAGCTCGGATTTAGATAGACCACACAAAATAGCATTCATGACTTTTGCATTGTTTTTATCAGCCTACTTTCCACCCAAATTGGTTGGTAGAGATGATGAAGCTACATAAACATTAACAATTGATTACCAAATATCAATGCTAAGAGCCATTAAATAAGTTTTCATCTTTATGCTATCAGATGCATAGTATGTTTTGTCAAACAATGAAGCTTTCTTAGAGGAGAACCCTTCTTGACAAGCTATGTGTGCTTCAAGATCTACCTTGTAGCAGTTCGACTATTCTTGAAGGAACCCGATATAATACCAATTAATGAGCACACACTTACATTCAGAGGGGAGATGGGTGGTTGAATCTATGTAAGACAATTTGTAACTTATTAAAATTCAACTTTCACAATAGAGAAATCACATAAGATCTAACAAGAGACACAAATTTTACATGTAAATCATTTCGGGAGAAAGCCGCAAAAAAATTCTTTGGATTTATTGTTTAAATCAAACCATAAAAATGAAATTATCTTACGATTGTTTATAGACACCAACCTATTGTAGACACCAACTACCGCAGCTAAGCACCAACTTAGCAAGATACACTAATATCTTCTATTAGGAGGCACAACCTCCAAATAAACAAACTTTCTACCTTATTGAATATAGCTTCTTCAATAGATGATCATCATCTGACGACACCCTTCATAAAATTTGCTTGCAACTTCTTGACTTGTATTTTCCTCTTCAAAATTTGCTACAAAAATTTTGCCCTGCTCTAAATCTGCATGATGTTACATTAAACCGCTTTCTTTCCAACCTCCATTTCAACTTCTATTTATACCCCAATCATGCCTCTTCACCGAATAGGGTGAGCCTTCTCAAAGGGGGTAGACTGCAAATATATATAAATTTTTTCCTTTCAAATTTCTCTTTTCCCAAATTAGACAACCACACTTAGGGGGTCAACCCATGGAAAAGAGGTCCCCCCCCCCGCCAAATCATCAAATTTAACTGTCCACATAGGAGGTTGGCCAAATTTTTATTTTAAAGAAATTTCCAATGAGTGTCGACCAAAATTTTGGTCTCAACATATGCATGAATGGATTGATAAGTGGCCTTTGCATTTGGCATATGATTTGCTTCTATGATAACGATTGTGATCGACACTCCATTAACGTGTATCGTCTTAAAATGGAAACACTTCCATCTTGATAGGTTTAGCACCCTCTTTTTGTGCATTTATCATGATAGACTTGCATTTAGGATGCATTTGCACTTGATCTCTTCATTCGAGGTGAAATTAGGGTTTGGATTCCAAGGATCCTCCTTGATTTCCCTTCTCTCTAGCTCTATTTTCTAGGTAGGATCTAGGTATAGGTCCTCCTAGTCTTCATCATGTTCATCATAGGCCTCTGTGTCCTTTTCTGGCACTCTGACCTGTTCTATTATCATTTCCAAGTCTCTGGGCATCCTTGAGACCTCCTGCTCTCAACACAAACTAGATTTGGACCCCTAGGTCAAGGTCGAGGTCGACTTTGACCTAGGTCAAGGTCGAGGTCATCCTTGACCTTTGTCGGGATTTGATCCCCCTTTTCAAATTTTGGGCCCGGAGGAACCCAGAATCAATGTCGGGCTTCCGGATCTGAATGCAGAAGGGTTTTAATTTGAAATTCATTTAATTCTTTTACCTCCTTAGTTGGTTATTGTGATTCGACAATAATTCCAGTTGAAATTTAAATTATGGGCCCTTACATTGACCGAGGAGCCTCACCTTGAAACATTTATATAAAGACTTTCTCTTGCCTTCATTTTCACAACAACGACACACCAAGTATCCATGAGGAGCAAGCAAGTGATAGTGAAGATGCAAGATTGCAAGAGGATGATATAGAAGATCAAGCCATTGTTAATATCAAGCATTTTTGTGAGCACACTATTGTGGACATTCCTTTGGAGCAAGAGAGATCCCTTCTTCCTTGATCCACCATTTTCAATATTCAAGCATTCAAAGATACAATCATGGGGTAGCAATTACGTATTGTGAGATTGGTGAAAGTAGTTTAGCCTTGGGGGCTTGGTATGCTTTCTTATGATACTCAAATCTATGCATTGTTTTCTCATATCCATTCATGCTAGGGTTTTAATCTAGAGGATTAGATCTTGGCATTACACATTCAATACACACACATTCTATTACATCCGGCTATTCGTGGAGGTGGAGATCACCAAAACGGGGGTTTGACTAAGGCAAAACCCTATATAGCCACCCCAAAACACCCTTTTCAGATATCTACAGTCGATGTTTCGGGAGTTACAGAGTAGATCTGAGTACCCCTTTCATCAAACTTCCGAGATCCACGAACATAATTTATGTCGGAGCAGTTCAGGTCAAGGACGACCTTTAGGGGTAAGATCTTACCCCGCATTTGGGTCAAGGACGAACTCCCCCAGAATTGGAAAAGCTTTCTCGAAATGGAACACAGACATCAGAAAATGGGTATTTTCAGATCAGCTTTATTATGAGGTATGTAGTTTATCTTATCTAATTTCAAGCATTTCCAGATTTACATTCCTATCAATCAATCAATCAATTCATACATATATGTATATTAGAAATGTGGACTTAGGATCTCTATTAGGTACATTGTTGAAAGCCCTACCTATTTCCACATTTTCTTCCATTACAACATGAATGACAACAATATCTAACATCGGCTACTTTCTAAATCCGATTCGCAACCTTTTAAAAAACATTAGAGGTAAAGATCAATTGGTTTAATGTATCACACATCTAGTTGTGATTGAGTCAATGCACTTTTCTGACAAAGGGCTTGAGGGTTATTAAAATGGGATCATTTTTGTTTTTCCACTAGTGAGAAAATTTTATTGTAGAGGATTTATTTTCTATTAAATATAAGAGGAGCACCATGGGTGTGTGTGTGTGTGTACACACACACACACACACACACACACACACTGCTACTAAGAAATCAATAAGTATTGTTGTTTATCGATGTATCCACCCTTGACCACTACCCAAATTAGAAGGTGAATACATTACGTTATAGAGTATTACAAAAAGATTTCACATCATGTGTATGCCGAAAGTATGAGAATACAAACACTAGCAATTCCAATTAGATCTCTCTATTTTGCCTTTCCTTGATGATCTCCTTGACCCATGCAATTCATCCTAAGGGCAACTCACTCCACTTAAGAATTGCAATTTCTATCTCGGGTATTGGATTAGGTACTGCTCCAATAATATGTATGTTATTTGTAAGTGATACTCTTGGATCTCCTGCTGCCAATGGCATCACAGTGTCTACATCTTTTGCCTCCCTATTAATATGCATTCTTTGTTCCCTCCTTCGAGCTTCAAAGTCTGCCATGAAGTTGTCCAATACAATCTCATATGGGGTGCATTATGTAGAGCGTCTTGCCCAAGTATGCCCATGAGAAATATTTGAAGTGAACATTCTAACTGTGCCATCTTGCAAAAACCTTTCACATTTACCTTTGGAGATTCTCATTATTACTGAAACTTGCCAAACAACATCATGAAAGATGAGCCTCCTGAGAGACCTAGTAAGAACTTAAGCAAAACCACTAAAATTATCATTATTCCTAGCCTTCCAAAGTAGCTGTAAAATCTCACTAGAAAGGATAGTAAAAAAAACATTAGATTCTTCCTTAAGGTAATGGATCATACCCACAATAACCTCCCAAGGACTAATATTACTGCGTATAGTTAAACCAAAAAGATTCCTGACTTCCTTGGCAAAAATGCAACCAAAGAATATGTGGTGAATTGTCTCAAGAAGTCTGCACAAGGAGCACAAATTAAGATCACCATCCGGTTTTAAGATATGAAGCTTGCACAACATAAGGCTCCATATAAAGCACCTCTTCTTAGGCTCAATGGGTTTGCTCCATATATTACTAAGAATAGACCTCCAATAGGAGGGGTCAAGGTCAATACACCAAAAAATAGAGATATGAGAAATAATATCAAGGCTATCAACAAGGACTACATAAATTGTTTTAACTTTGACAAAGGGCAATAGGGATTCATCAGGCTAACAATAGCTACAAAAATTGTCAGTAATGGAGATAGGTGTAACAGGGAAGGAGAAAGCAACACAAGTCTCTTCGAGCATAGAATAGGTCCTCCATTGCATTTGAGGCAAGTCAAATTTGGCGCTAATTTCATCCCTTCTTTAATAATATCACTAAGGGTCTTAATGCCTTCATTAGTTGAGCTCCTAGCCAAGCAACCTTGTAGAAGAGTTAAATGTTTATCCTGATGGTTGAGGTTCCACTATAACAACCTTTCCCCACATAATTTGTTATTCTTATTAACGGTTTCATTATGGGAAATGAGCTTCCTCACAAAATCCCAAGCCTTCCATAAGGATTTAAATATAATTGATCCATATGTCCTAACTGGGAAATGCCCTGTAAGGAGATCACTCACAGGTAACCCACACTAGGAAGGGCTCTGTTTTGGAACAACCTTGGTTATGTTATGCTTGATTAGTACCTTCCATGGCTCATTACCTTGCCACAACTTAAAAATCCATTTGGCAGTAATAGAAATTCCTTACAATCCGAGATCTTTCAACCTCAATACCCCCATGCTCGTGCTCATGGTACACCAAGCCCATTTCACCACATGCCTCTTTTTTTGCCCTTGCCATCCGACCTGATGAAGTCTCTATTTATTTTTGGATATGGTTGAATTGATATCGACTAAAGAGATAGGCATATGAGTAATAAATGTAATAGGATGATAAAATCTTTTGGCAAACCTAAATCCCGCTTGCTATAGTGAGGTATTGTTTGTTCCACTTGAACTTTTTGTCTATTTTTTCTTGATGATCATACCGTCCCCAAATTAGAGGATATTTTTCAAACCAGGTAGGGGGATAGGTATCCCAACCCAACATAATGGACTTGGGCATGAAGATTCTACTCCCATAAGCTGTACAAAAAAGATCCATCTTAGTCATTAGAGCATCTACATTTTTCTCATCAAGTCTAATCAAGATAGCTGTGTCATCAACAAACTGTACATTGGAAAGATCTTCATTATTGGGGAGGGTTATTCCTGTAACTGGTGAGGATAACTAACCATCTCCCAAAAGATAAAACATGGCATCAACAACTGGTAGAAAAAGGGCAGGTCCAAGGGGGCAACCTTGCCTAATTGACCTAGAGAGATTAATTGACTTAGATCTGACCCCATTCACTTCCATCATAGCTCTAGCACCCTGTATGAGTGTTTTGACCATCTGACAGTATTTCTTAGGAAATCCTAGGCCCTCAAGCATCACAAAAATAAAATTCTATTCTATGCGATTATAAGCTTTTTCAAAGTCAGTTAACAACATAGCGGCAGATTGGTTTGATTTTCAAACAAAGCCAAGAGATTTCCACAATCTATGATAATCATCTGCAAGAGTTTCTGGATTTGATTGTGTAAACACAATCAAATCCAAAAACTCTTGCAGATGGTTTGATTATTTTGCCCAACTCATGGCATTGCAACATGTTAAAAGATTTTCTAATATACATATTCCTTTAGTAAAAGACGTTTGTGTAGGGTTGACTACTCTTGGCAGGACATTTTCCAACCTTTTGGCCAAGATTTTTGCTGGTATCTTATAAGACATACTAAGTAGTGTTATGGGTCTCCAATTTTTGAGTGTCCTATTAGCATCCTTGGGGATCAATTAATGAGCCCAGTGTTAATATTTTCACCAAGAGACCCGTTATTTATAGCTTCTCTATAGACATCCAAAAGTTCTTCTCCTATCCAATCAATATTCTTCTTGTAGAACTCTGCAGGTAGCCCATCAGGCCCTAGGGCCTTCTCATTACTAAGGCAAAAAATGGCCTTTTTAATTTCATCTAAAGTAATCTCTTTGCCCAAAGTGATTGCATCCACTTCATTAAGTTTCTTAGGAATGATACTTTGGATCTTAGATCTAGCTAACTTCTTCTCTTGCCCAACATATTCTGAAGAAAAGAGATTACTATAGAATCTTTTAAAGGCACTTAGAATATCCATACGGTTAGTTATTGTACCATCTTAAAATGGACGCACTCCTCATTTAAGACCTTTTAGTTCCCATCCTTTATCATTTTTTTGGACCATGGATAGATTCGTGCTCACTCCTCTTTTTCTCCTGTTTAGCCGTGTTTTTCTCGCTTTCATCTGTGCAATTTTCAAGACCTCAGAGTTGGCTTTCTGTGGGCCATCCTGGGAATAGGTCGATCAAGTCGACCTGTTCCCTGGGTTTGTGAGCCTTGGGCCTGGTGTTGTCTCGAGGATTTAAGTCTCAAAATGTGGTGACCATGTCGACTTTGTTTGTTTTCTCGCCCGAAAACTTGTATAAAAGGAAGCCTAGGCACCTCATTTTGCAAGAAGACACACACAAGAAGAAGCAAGAAGAAGAAAAGCAGAGGACAATTTGATGATAGCATTCAAGCATTCAAGTCTTCAAAGATTCAAGGATCCTTTGTGGACATCTTTCCTCTTCAAGATCTAGCATAGTGTTGGCCATCAAGGGAGGAGATCTACATTGAGACATTAATCATCTTCTTCATTTGATGCACACTTACATCCATGACTCCATGAAGTGATTATGATAGATCCATAACATTTGTGGAGATTTCCTACATTGCAAGTTCGAGATCAACATACAAGCATCACAAAATCCTTATTGACAAGGGTTTTTACAAGCAAGGTAAATACTTACATTTGTCTTGTTTTATTTACACATTTACATTTCAATTCAAGGTTGATTCCTCAAACTAGGGCTTAACCAAGGCAAGCCAAGGCAAGCCCTTATCCACCCCATACCAAAAACTTAGTTTTTTGTATGCAGAAGCAAGATCTCAAAATTGCAGGTACAGATATGGAAATTGCAAACAAAGATCTATTAGAAAAATTTGGGTCAACTTCAGTAAAGTGCCTCGGGAACACGGTGACATGGTTGACCTATTCCCAATAGCTTTAGAGTTTCAACATTTTTTGAGTTTTCAGTTGTCATCGGGGATCCACAGTCGGAAATTCAGCTACAGGTCCTGATCTATTTTCAGAACAGAAAAGCACATTCCACCACATATTTCGAGGTAAGTACCCTATCATTTATTTTATCTGTTATGATAGATCTGTTTTTGTATCTTAGTTGGGTTGATTGCTTACTTTTAGCACCTAGATCTCTATTACTTTCTTGCTAAATCAATTAGTCCAATTTTACAAGTACATTTACACAACCTTAATCAAATCTTTCATTGCATGAAAGAGGACTTGCTTGTATACTTCCTTAGTATAATTTGGGTTTAGCATTTCCATCCCTTTATCTTCTTGGGTTTTGCTAATCTAACTTAGGTTATATTGAGAGTTACGCCTGAAAGCCCCTCTTTCTCTTGTATTTTGAATGTTAGTGTGGAAATGGTTAATTAATGAATACATCTCACATAGTTTACATTACGAAATTCATCAACACCATTTTCACCTTGAACAGTTATATTACTGTCTTCATCCCATATACTTTCAATGTTTTCTTTAGCTTTTTTGGTTTTAATAATCTGGAAGAAGAGTTTAGAGCCCTTGTCGCCATGATCCAGCCTGTTCAACCTAGCTCTAGTTTTGAGCCCCATAATCCTAATATTCTCCACCCTCCTTCAAGCATGCTTTCCATGGTAAAGGGCATTATTAGCCTCTTTGTTACCAAGGTTTGATTGCAGTTGGAGCTCAACTTTATTTAGTTCATTGTGCATATCAGACTCCAATTTCCTCAAATCTTTCGCTTTCTTCTTGCCTACTGTTTGAAACAACCCCTTCCAACTACCAACATTGTAGTTCCATCTATCTCTAGCATTGAGCAGGGACTTGTTCTTCTTCTTATGAAGTATAATGATACCCACTACCTGCATAACATCCTTGTCCAGTAACTAACTAGTAATCAGTGCAAAGGATTCACCCTTCTTTCTAGCAGCTACCAAGTAGTTGTACAAGGAAATAACAACTTGCACCAGTTGGTGATCAGAAAGTAAGGCATTACTTTAACACATTTGCTATTTAGCTCTTTTTTAGACTGAATGACATCGTTATTGGTATAAAACTTATCCAATCTGATATATATTATCTTTGCACCTTGCTGGAAGTTGCACCAAGTATACCAGAGACTCTTCGCTTCACCTTTCCTGCTTGCCAAAGGATTAAACAATATGAATTTGTTGAGCGTTTTGTTCCTGAAGAATCTTTCATCTCCCTTCATTTCAAACTCAACACCACCAATTTTATCTGTGGTGCTTTCAATCATGTTAAAATCGCCCCCAACGGTCCATGAGAGCTCATCCAGTTGGGCCAGCCATTTCCACAGTTCAATTCTCTCACGGTAGTCATTAACAACATACACAGAGAAGATTCGTATTTCTCTATCCTTGATATTGAAGATAATCCACACCACTCTATTGCAGGGAGAACATCTGCATCTCACAATTTGTTTACTCCATTTGTTACTGATCAAGATGGATGCACCAAGCCCTTAGTGTGATTGGTCATGAAGTGGAGCACATCCTTCCATATACATTTTAAGTTGATCTACAAAGTAAATTGCACTACTTTCAGCTCTTGTAATAGAAACACATCAATATTTAGTTGGGATGTAAGGAATCTTTAAATTACATACTTCCTGTTAGGGGACTCTAACCACCTAATGTTCCAAGATAGACAACTTGACTCCATAGGAATAGTTAAGGATCAATGACCATAGAGGCCTTGAAGGAATTATAACACTTTGGAAATAGTCCCTTAGATTCTTTCCTAGCAACCTTACTAGCTATAGAGCCATTGGGCCCGCCCCTTTTCTTTTTGATACAAAGCCAATGCCTGTCCCAGTTGAGGAAGAGCTATCTCTTCTCAACCTCTTCCTTTTTTGTCCTCCACTACCTCTATCCTTCTTAGCAATATATGTTGTGGAGACTTCAATCACAAACTGCTCACTGGGGATATGACTATATGGCATAATGGCCCATGAATGGGTACCAACATCTATGCCCACCACATGTCTAGACACCTCATTCCCTCCAATGATAGGGACATGCCCACCATTCTGGATAGACAACATACCATCCCTATTGCCAATTTGCAAATGTTCACTAAAGGACAAAGGGGAGCTTCCATAGTCTCGAGAGAGATTTGAGGATGAGAATCAACATGGTCCTCTACTCTAGCAGTCATTCCTAGATTAGCCTCTAGGTCTAGGGACTCTTTACCCATAGTGGTGGTCTCATTCCTATTGGGGGGAGGGGGATTATGACATGTCAACTCATCAGAGTTTTTAGTACGTCTGTCATGCTTCTTACTAACTTTCTCAGGGTATATTTGGGCTGAAATCCTAGTCCTGGTATCTAAGAGCTTCTTGATTTTATCCAATACCAATTGTCAAGAGCATTTTCTTTACTGACTTTAATACCGTTATTGTACATCTCCCTAGTCTAAGCCTCATTCAAAGCTTGGGCAAGAGAGGGGATGAAATGGACAACATGTGCATGTGAAGCAACTTTAACAACCTGGAGCAAATTGTCCAGTTCTTCAACAATAGGGGTATGGTTGTCGACAACAAAAGATGGATTATCTTTCCCACTAGGGGAGGCAGAATCTTGAGAGGGGTTGCTGAGGGGAGCAGTGGAGCAAGAAATGCTTGGGTCAAATGCATTCTTGTCTTTAGAATAAGGTTTAGTAGGAGGAACACCAACATTATTAGAATGAGTAGTAACCTTTTTATTTTTCAACAATGAGTATTTATTTCTAAAATGACCCTCTTTTCTATGGAGGAAGGAATCATTAAGACCTCCTAAGAATTCCACATGGCAAATAACCTGTTCCTCATCAAGTTCTATGCTTAATTTGCTGAGGAGATCAACTTCTGGCTTAACTACAATAAGTAGTCTAATATCCATATGAGAGAGCATGGACGCTGATTCATCCATGCGCAACACATTGCCCACAAGTTTTGAAGATTTGGGAATCCATTTCTAAAGGATGGGAGGAACATTTTTAACGGAGATCCATATAGGGCATGACAAAGCTGCCACTTCCTGGTTATTGGCTTTAGGGGTCCACCAAATAGCCCAAAAAAATTGTTGCCAATAATCCAAAATTCATTTTTTAGGATTTCTTTTTGGCTACGGGAATCATTGAAGAATATAATAAACAAACCCTTTTGAATCATTCTACATAAATGAAATCCTAATTTCTTTAGTCATAGATTGTAGCCAATTATTCACGTAGTTCGTAGAGGACATTCAGTTATGATCCAACACTGCAAGAAAGATAGCAATATTTATAATCCTATTCCTCACATTTTTAATTCTACAACCATCTCAAAGTTAGGCATAATGAAAAGAGTAGTGGTAGTCGAACACTTAGCATTTGGTCCTCCATCCAATGCAGGTTTGTGCAAAGGTTCTTGAGCGGCCACAAATTTGGCCTCTGTCGAGCAGTGTGAGGCTTCCTTGAGGATATACTCAAAAGTTTTGTTGCTAGGACCGGCCTGAGCAAACAAAGGGGAGGAAGGGCTTTGTTTGGCTCCAATTGAGCCATCTTCCATTAAATAAACGTTAGCCTTCATAGAAGAGTAATTACCCCTACTGCGGTAGATAGGTGATGGCTACCTTTGCGCGGGGCGAGCAACTGGTTGCACAGGGAAAGTTGGCCTCACCAAGGAGAAAGAACAAGTTGTAGAGCCCTTGTTTGTTTGGTGTAGAGGATTTGTGAGAAATTAATTTTAGATAAAAAAAAAATAACATGCTATATAAGGTTATACATGTCCAGCTTGAATGACCTTTTCTTAAATAGGGCTTCTTGTAAATAAAGCCTCCTTGGTTAAGATCGGGGGAAATCATGATCATAATTATACTTAAAAAATTGTCTAAATTCAACACTAAATAATAAAATAGGAGACGAGCATTAATTATGAACATAGGTCCCTTGAATCTAATAAAATTAATAATTGCAATTTGAGCTATGGATACGACAAAAGATAATTGTATAGTGAGTTTTGTTGCATATCAAAGTATGATATTTGAAAAAGGGAATAACAATTAGATTAACCTTTCCTGAAGGTAGACGAAGCTACAATGACTTTGGGCCATTCTACCTTCGCCTGTATTTTGGTGGATTTGGATACATGTCTCAGTCGATTCCTGGGGATATGGTGCTCATGGTTGGGGAAAGGCCATGGACTCAAGCGCTGGATTATGAGGGCATTCCTTTTCGTTGTCAAGGCTACTTGTCTACTGGTCACATGGCTTCTGACTATGATCTCTTGTGCTGCTTCTTGGTGGAAGGCTGCAAGTAACACTCACTTGACTGTTCGTGCTGATGACTCTCTTTTTGAGTCATCTGAGGATTCATAGGCTGTTGTTGATGATGTAACCCATGAGGAAAATCTTGGTGATGCCCCTGCTACAGATCATGGCTAGACCTTTGCTGTTTTTCAATGTCCTGCCCCTGACGCAACTGTTGTTGTTGCCCCCATTTTTACTGGTGCTTTGGCTTGTGGCCAGGAGGACAATTATGCTCCCTCTAATTCTATTGATACTCCACAACAGGACTCAGCTTACATTGCTTAGCTTCTTCAACACTCTGGCCGTTGTGCTGACAGTTGCCCTAGTGGAGTCTCCTTTGTTGGGGAGCCTAAGGATAGTATTGCCTGGACAGTTGTCCGACAACGTAGAAAGAACTCTCGCCCCTCTCCTTTTACGGTGTGAGTTTGGCCCTTCTGGTGGGGCTTAAGGCTTTGTGCTTTGTGGTGGTAGCTTTTTGTCTTTCTTGTCAACACATGTTGTGCTGATTTGTGTTGTTGATGGTCTGACAATTTGTTTTTAGACCTTTCTTTTGTAAAGGGTCAGCCCCCTTTTTGTTGCCTACTTTTTAATAAAAAACAATTATATTAACCCTAAACCTCTTTTTGAGAATGACACATCCACATGCTTTTCTCTTCCAAATCCATAAACAAGGATAGACATAGAATTCGCTAGAGGGCTTAAGGATTCTATCAATTCTATAATGTAAGTTAATGTAGAGATTATTAAGAAAATATTGTATAATGGATATTTTCTCTAGAGAGAGGATTGATATTTGGTTAAATGACCTATATTAATAGATCGAGATTCCTAGTTTACATGCTATATATAGATTTTTATAAAGTTTGTATACTTTGTATTTTTGGCCAACATTTTATTAGTATAATAAGAAAAGATATAATATTTTTAAATTACAAGACAATTTTATAAAATAGAAATAGAAAATAATTTTTTTCTCAAATTGAATGCTAAATCTTATTATTCAATTATATATTAATTAGACTCGATGTGAAACTTTTATAGATCCATATATATTGATTTAATTTATATTTATATTTGAAGATGCTTAGCACTAACTATTGAGTTATAGTATCAAGATAATTTAGTCACATTAAGAGGCAACCAATGATATATAAATATGTTGATGACTTCCTTCTAAATTCATTCAACCTTTTTTTAAAGCTTTTTAAATGGCAACTCCAATTGCAAAGATGTTGGGAGTCACAAGGGGGACCTCCTCCCTAATCAACATGTTCAACTAAGAAGCCATGTGTTTTACTCAAAACAACGTAGAAGCAATAATTGAAGTCCAAGAGCCACTACTTGGAAATCCAACTGGATGTCAATTTAGGGGATTTGAATATTGATCTCCATCATGAGAACTTTATGACCTTGCCATTAGAGCACACCCCCATTGAAAAAAACATTCAAATTTTTGATATGACTATTTACTTGTAAATAAATCAAGAGATTTTTGAAAGAATAAATATTACAACATATATCTTTATAAGATAGGCTTGAAACTAGTGAATTGGTAATGTCAAGATGAACAATCCACAAATTCTTCAATCCAACCTTTGCCATTATAAGTTTTCAAATTAATTGGGTTATGTAACAAATTCCTCAATTCATCTTCTACCACTATAAGTCTTTACATTACTTGGGTTCTGTGTACCACTGGTAGCATCATGTCTTGGTACATTACAAAAAGTGACTATGTTGATTGTTTGGAACAATAAATTAATTCATATGCCAAGTAATTTCACAAACTTTTGTATCTTATTTCTAGGTTTAAGAAGTTACTATAGAAATAAAAAGGTCTAATATTGTAAAGGTCTTGTCCTTTTATCATTACAAGTACATATGAAATTTTGTATCAAATGATCACATTTGTAAATTTTTTTAATAGATTTTTCTAATTAAATTGATCTAGTTATATCTTTAAATAATTTGGTCTTCATTAGATCCCTTAACATGTTAAGTGAGACAAATAAATATAGTGAGATATAGATGGAGTAGGCTTACACAAGTTAATAAAACATTCATTAGATTAGACTGGGAGTGTTCCACTATATCAAACATATATTTTCCACCTTTGATTGTAACCTAATCCTAGGGAGTTTTAATGAGTAATGATTTACTTGACCTTCTTTCACATGCTTAAATAAATTTTGTTTATTATAAACAAGGTTTGGTATATTCTTGGTCTGGTTACTGAGTTCAAATTATGTGATCTATATTTTGAACAATAAACTTGAGGTAAAGTAAAAAATCTTCCTTTTTTCACCAAAGGAGTTAAATGTGTGTATTTGGTGATTGTTTTTTATTATAAACATTAGCCAAAAAAGGGTGTTGGCCCTTATAAAGATAGACCAAAACAACCATTTACAACAAGGTCAAGAACAAAACATTAAAAACATACTAGTAGAACTGCTAGTAAGCCACATCAAGAGTGGGTAGACAACTCGTCCACATTGTGGGGAAGACTATGAGCAACTAAAATATGAATTTTCCTATGCTAGTAGATAATCATCTAGGCATTATTATCCCCAGGATTCTAACCACAATGGGGAGAAAATGGTACAACCCGTATTGTGAGACTATCAACAAAGGGGCAAAGTGGTTAGAAAGGTGCACATTGTCAGTTGAAGATTGGAGCTGAGCAGGATCAATCGACAAAGAAGGGTCCACATGACAAAAAAAGGCCACACTAGCAGCAATAGGTGGAGTAGGATATACAGGGACAAAGGAGGCCCTCATAATCTATCGATTGAGTCCATGACCCATCCCGACCATGAGAACCACATCCCTAGGTTGAGGTGTGGAGAGATCTTGATTTCACCCAAAATATGTGCAAAGGTAGAGAGACCCATAGCGGCCATGGTATCATCCACCCTTAGAAAATGACCAATAGAGTTAGCGACGGCCTCAAAACAAGCATTCTCCAAAAAATGAAGGAGAAGATTGAGAAGATGAACCCGCATTGGACTCACACTTAGTGGTTCAGTAAGAGGGTTGAAGGAGATTGCCTAGGATTTGGCAAAAAGAGATCGAGTCCTCCAAGCCCACAACTTGCCCATCACAAAATCTTGTTCTTCAAAAGAAGAAGAAAACAACAATAAAATACCCCTTAGCACAAGTGAAAAGCTCAATGCTACCAATGGCCAAGGGTCTTCAAGAATCCATCACCCAACGATGAAGGTTTGGTAGAGAAGGTTAGAAACCAACAAACCTACAAACCAACTTGCAACGTTGGTAGAAGTCCACATCATCCACTACATCAAGGCCACAAACCACCACATGAGAGGCCTTGGCACAAGCTCAAGGTCAAATTTCACCTTTGAAGGAATAGTAATAGTACATCTGACAACCCGAGAAGAGCTTCGCCCATCAACAACCTTTGGGAGGGGGATCTCCATGTTCACAACTTTAATAGACCCAAACCCAGTGCCAAAACCACATACTCCCTCCATAGACTAAACCCCCACAATGCTAGGGGATGGAGCAAAACCCTCCTCCAATGCCCCAGTGCAGACCTCGTCTTCGACACCAATACCCACGATAGGTAACATAGTACATGCGATAGCAGTGAGAGAGTTGATGATTGTTGTTTGATACTTAAAAAATATTTTTTTTATTGTTATAATTTATGTAGAATTAAGTATCCAACTTTTTATGTTCATTCTCCATGTTTAGAGCTAACACGCGATCCTTTCACTTTCACAAATAACCATACTTGATTGACATACCTTATAACAATAAGCATAAATAAGTGCAATAACTTAGAAAGAAAGATGCACAATTAAAATGCAAATTGAAATTTAGAGATGTGATGATGTTATTATATAATTCTTGTTCTATAGGCTTGTAGGGAGCCAATATGAATTCCCATTCTCCAATTGATGAAAAATTCTTCAATCACTAGGCCATTTGGAGACCATTCTACACTAGCAAAAGGTTTTGGGTATAATACTTGATTTTTGTTTGGTTTATTGAAATTAAAATATTATTAAGTGTAATTGTTTTATTTGTTGAATATATATTTGAATCGAGGAGAAAAATAAATTAATAGGTATAACATATTGGAGGAGTCAATAATTAACATCTCTAGATAGTCTTGCACATGTTTCAAACCCTTGGCACACTCCCATTTTAAGCACATTTCAAAGTCTATGGGCCTACTAGATAACATACAAAAGAGCTACATCACATACACCCTTTGATTTAGTATATGACATGGATGCAATCCTACCAATATATTTCATAGTCAACAATCCTCAGACAACACTAACACAAAGGCTCAGATGAAAAGTCCATTAAGTATAGACTCTAGGAATTGAAAAATTTGGATGAAGAAAGAAAACTACTAAGACCACACTTATGGGCCTAAGGAAGAAGGCATAAAGCCTTGTATGATAGAAACATCAGAATGGAACAAGTCTATGTTGGATTCTACACAGTAGTGTTGTATGACAAAAAATTCAAAAAGTAGGGGAAACTTCAAGTTCACTAGTTAGGGCCCTACAAAATCAATGATATTCTTGATTCCAAAGCAATATGGATGCATACCGTAGATGAAAAAATATTCTATAGTGCTATGTTAATGAGGCAAGGTTAAGATATTACCACCATGATTCTCGACATAATTGACTTGAGGAAAAGTTAGTGTATTGAAGAAGAGATGATGGTGGTAAGGAAATAGGACACAAAAAAATCTGAAGAAGTTATCACATCTCATTGTAAGATGTCCTCGGGAATATGAATTCCAAAATATAGATTGTTATCGAGGGATACTATCTAAGAGACACATCTTGTATTGTAAATATAAACACATTGTAAGATCCATCCACTAGTAATCTGGTGGATAGGATGGTGAATATAATAAGGCAAATAGATATTAGTGGAAAAAATAATATATGAATGTAAGGAGATCTAAGGGATGTCAAGTATATGAAATGAATATGATGAATACAAATACTTTTGATTTTTAATATCTTGTATTGTGTATGATACTATTATTCTAATTTTCAAGTAATCCTAGCTCCAGGCATAATTCCTTTTTGCCTCAATAGTTTTGAGTCTAGGGTAAGAAGGCTACAACACTAGAAATCCTTAGGATATAGAACTGTGGTCTGCATCCCTTAGATTTCTTACTAACATATGGTAAAATAGGACATTTTTCTACTAATTGTACACATGCAAAAATCTTGTAACTATTGTATCAAAGTATCCACTATCATGTTAACCTTGAAAGACTGATCAAGTAGAGAATGAAGATGAGGATTAGTATGTTCCCTTGTAACAACTGTAGAAGGATCATCCTCATCAAAGAGAAGATGAATGTCATCAATAGTGTCCCCCAAATCTGCAATGTAGGACTCCACAAACAAACCAACAATGTCTATCAAGTAATCATCCAAAGGAGTTGTGTCTAGAAGAGAATGAATGTCCTTTTGTACTGAATCAGTAGGAGCCATAGCAGTACCAGAATCATTAGAAACCCCATTTGATGTAGGAGATGCAATATCAATACATATTTGTTGAACCTAAGTTGAAAGAATACCAAGATTCACTTGACCATATTGAATCTCCTCAAAAGATTCCATACTAGATGCTTGAGTGTGTTCATCATCCAAAGAAACAATGTCAGAAAAGTGTGAGGTGTACAATCAAGATTGATCATCTACCTCCCCAACTGCTATAATATCTCTACTTTGCAAATCCCGAATAGTCACAGAATCTTGCGTGAACTCAACACTTTTCCCTTCCTCGCCATGTGTGATTTGACAGATGGAAAGGATATTTGTGGACAATGAAGGTACACAAAGGACATCATTGAATGATTCTCTGTCTATGTCAATAGACCCTTTCCCAAAAACACTCATGAATGTGATGTTAGCCATCAAGATGTTTGGTGATGAACAAATTTCAAATGAAGAGAACATATTATGTGATGAAGCCATATGATGTGAAGCTCCAAAATCAAGGATCCATCTCCCTGACTTAGAATATGCAATTGAGAGAAGTGCTTTCCCCTTTTGTTTCTTTGTATTAGATGAGGATGGTGAATCTTTTGAAGGCAAATTGATTTTATTCTATGTCAAAACATGCTTCAACTCATCAATTTGTTTTAAATAATATTGATGCTCATCTTGCCCAAATTTCTTTCAATATGTATGTGTAGGCTTCTCCTTTTTAGATGATTCCTTGTTTGAGGAAGATGATTCAAATTCTTTTTGTGCCTTGTGTTCTTTTTCTTCTTTTGTTTTTGTTCAAGATTCCCTACTTTTTGTACATTAGGCTCACTAGCAATCAATGCTTGTGACTTGGATGTCTTGATAATACCCATTTGAATTAGCTTCGCTTCCTCCTGGATTAGAAGATTTGAAAATGCATCAAAAGTAGGATTAACATATGAAGCACGCATAGAAACCCTATTGGTATGAAAGGTAGAAACAAATACATAGTACTCAGGACCAAGCTTGGATAACACATTGAGAATCAACTGTCTATCTTCCTTACTTATCTTGCAATCCTTTAGCTATGTTCTTAGTTGTTTAATCTTGGAGATGTCTTGGATGTTAAAGATTTTTGGAGCAAGATTCATCAAATCATTATCAATATGATAACCCTTAATCTTGTCAGTTTTACCATACAAGTTTTCAAGAGCGTCACAAACCTCTTTAGGTGTCTTGAATGATTCAAGATGACACTGTAAATCAAAAGAGACTAGAGAACAAATGTAACCAATAGCTCTTTCACAATTGGTCTCCCATGCTTGTAGAGCATTATCATTAGTAGGTGTAGGAATAGATTCTTTTACATAGCCTGTGCAACCTTCTCCTCTTAGGTAATTCCATATTGATTTTTTCCATGATTCATAATTATATGGAGTTAGGAGTTCAATTTGAGATTTCCCCATTGTACTAACACACAACAAAAAGAACCCACACAATCAAAACAACATAAGATTACCCCCCAAATTCACTAAACCAGAAATCACCCCTCCCCAGATATTACAAGTTGGGCACTTTATAATTTAGTGTGTTTGCAAAGATTTTTCTGAGTTTCAATGCTTAATAGGCTCATAATGGACAAGATTACAAATTATTGTACAAAATGAACCAGAGATAAAATATAGAAAAATAACAGTTGTAACTGTGTAGTGCCCTTCACTATCTTTCTGGTAATATCTCATTTTTGAAAAATGGAGCATTAGAGTGAATGTTATGGCCAAATGATGAAAAAAGTGATTCTAGACTTCAACTTGCAAAAACCTAGATAAAATAGAAAAAATCAGATTCAAACCTCATTCAATGGAAAGAGCTCATCTCCATCTTTCCAAGGATATCTTGTTCAAGAAATTTTTTGACTCTTGGAGCCCAAGTTACGCTCGTTTGGAAAAAAAAATGCCCTTTATAAGGGGCCTAGAGGAGCATGAGAGGCTTGTTGGTTGCACCACTAACGATGGTGGCTAGTGAGCTGAGCGTAAGTGGCGGCACATAGGCGGTGGTGCAAGGGAAAGGCGTGTTGGCGGCGTAGGTGGGCAATGCCAGCAACGAAGCAGCTGAGGTCAACACAAGCAGTGACCGCTGGAGGTGGGCCTTGTTGGCAATGGGCCTTACTAGAGGTGAGCCCCACTAGTCTGAAAATGCTTCATTTGCATGTTGTCCTCCAGATCTGAGCTACAAACCCATGTTTGTAACTTATGCAAACGATCTCCTAAAAGGATAAAATGAAAGCCAATATTGACTTTCTTGAGCCTTCTAGACACAATGGTACAATAAGAAATGCTCTCCAGATGGTTCAAGGTGTTGTAATCAGCTAGATCAAGAAAAAACATATATGTAAAATAGAGACTGTTGAATCTAATCTTTCAAAACATGCTTTGATACCATGTTAGAATATGTTAAAATAGATATACAACTAGAATTGAATTGAAAGAGTTAGCTCACAATTGGAAATAAAATAAACAGAATACCATTACTTAGAGAAACTTGATGTGAATGCTCGACATCTAGAGAATTCCCCAATATGAAAATCCAAATATTCCAATATATCCAATTTATCTCCAATATGGAGAATACAATGCTTCAATATCCCAATATATAAAATACATGCAAGCTAGCCTGTTTATATAGGCAAGAGGTGATAGGAAGCATGGACAAGGTTGAGACAAGTGTCTCAACCTGGAGGAAGTAGAGTCCTAATGGAACTCAACAACATCCTCTAGAAGAGTAGAGTCCAAATTGGATTCAACCATATCTTAGGAGGAGTTAGAGTTCAAGTAGGACCCAACCATATCAAAGGAGGAGTTAGTTCAAGTAGGACTTAACCATATCAAAGGAGGAGTTGGAGTCAAAGTATGACTCTACAATATCCTCCTAAAAATACTAACCAAATAAATAATATGCTCCTAATAAATAAGTTGACCTAAGTAAACTTAAGTCAAGAGTGAAATGGAAAAGAACCATTTACTCTAACAAGTAACAATGAATCTAGTACAGGAAGAAGATGTTGAAACTGAAAGCGAAGTGGATCTTGAAGAACTCATTTGTGCTCTAAGGGAAATCAAGAAGCTTAAGGAAAAAAAATCTAAGACAAAAATTGTGGTTGTAAAAATATGAAGAGGAGGATTATGATTGAAAAGAAAAAATTTCACAAAGCTTTGAGGAATTAGAAAAGGCCATCTGTCTGAAGATTCAAGTAGAAGTGGTAAAAATGATAGATTAGGTAGTGAGAATTTAGTTTAAGATAAAGAAAGAAGATTTTGATAATATAGTCTTAAATTGTTACCTTGAGAAAGAAGTTGAAGAAAACATTTTCTTTGAACAAAACTTTGAAGTATGAGAAGAGTGCTAAACTTCTAGATGAAATTATCAATTTCCAAATGTCACCATACATTAAGACTAGTCTTGGCTATGAAGAAAATCAGAAGACTGAAGAAGATCAAAACCCAAAGGTTGTGAAACAACCAAAGTAGACAAATATGGAAAAGTCTAAAAGCTATACATATGACCTTAGGGGATTTTTAAGATTTAAAGCACTAGGAAGAAAAAAAATGATGTTTCTTAGAAAGAGAACAAGGGTTTCCAGAGAGCGTTTCCTCCAAGACAACCGAAAATGACTAGGTTCCAAAACTGATTTTTTGATTTGTTTTTCTTGTAGTCATTTTGGTCATTAAGGTAGTTGAGTGTAGGGAAAATGCAAGCATGCGTGGAACAAAAACAAGAGTTCTTCTAGGTTCTTATATATAAACTATAATTTATTTTCTCTTTTATTTGATTACAATATCATATGTTATAAGTGCAATTTTTTTTAATCATATAGCACATTTTTGTAATAGTTTTGGTGAACCTTCTAGATAGAAAACAAAAGTGAATACCCCTAGTAAAGAAGATAAATGATTTTTTTGGGAAGAGTGAGAAAGAAAACAGAAGAAAGAGAAGTCTCTACTAGTGTAAACTGTTAATGATTATAGCTTATGTTGGATAAAAACAAGATTATATATATATATATATATATATATATATATATATAAAGCGACCGAAAGCTAATATAAGGTGGCGGTATAAACTTAGTTTATTAACATATACAAATGGTGTCGCTACCACAAAGTGGAGGGCCGACCATTGTGGAGGCACCTCCACGATGGGCGTGACTCCATAAGGAGTCACGACCATTGTGGAGATGCCTCCACAATGGGAGACTCTCCACACATATATGTATGCATTGCTATGAGTGCTAAGAGACACAACATCGACATAAATTCCATAGCCTCTTGCATATTCTCAGCAGCATGCAACAACAATAAATACATATTATGTGGTATTTTTAATTGACATTCACAACATATTGAATTAGATATTAAACCTTTCAAATTAATAGTTGATTATGTATATAAACTTGAAGATATAATTCCAAGTTCAAAGTGATCTTTATATATATATATATATATATATATATATATATATATATATATATATATATATATATATATAATCTTAGTTTTAACATGGTATTAAAGAAGGCTTAAAATAAAAGATCCATATCAGATTTATATATAAAGACTTCTTTTATATATATATATATATATATATATATATATACACACACACACACACACACACATACATACATACACATACATACATACATGCATGCATGCATGCATGCATACATGGATGTATGCATGGATGTATGCATGCATGTATGGATGTATGTATGGATGGATGTATGTATGTATGCATGTATGGATGTATGTATGTATGTATGTATGCATGTATGGATGTATGTATGCATGCATGGATGTATGCATGGATGTATGCATGTATGGATGTATGTATGGATGGATGTATGTATGTATGCATGTATGCATGTATGGATGTGTGTATGTATGTATGCATGTATGGATGTATGTATGTATGCATGTATGCATGTATGCATGTATGCATGTATGCATGGATGTATGTATGTATGTATGTATGCATGCATGGATGTATGGATGTATGTATGTATGTATGCATGGATGTATGCATGGATGGATGTATGTATGCATGTATGCATGGATGTATGCATGTATGCATGTATGCATGTATGTATGCATGGATGGATGGATGTATGCATGTATGTATGTATGTATGCATGTATGCATGTATGGATGTATGTATGCATGTATGCATGGATGCATGCATGTATGCATGGATGTATGTATGCATGGATGTATGTATTTATGGATGGATGGATGGATGTATGCATGGATGTATGCATGTATGTATGCATGTATGCATCCATGTATGGATGCATGTATGTATGCATGTATGGATGTATAGATGCATGGATGGATGCATGCATGGATGTATGCATGCATGGATGTATGGATGTATGCATGCATGGATGCATGCATGCATGTATGTATACCACATTCAAAATGGTGAATGGAATGAGATTAGAAGATCGTCTTGAAGGAGCATCAAACTATGTGGCGTGAAAATTACGAATGATGCTCACATTAAAAGAGCATGATCTAACACCCATAGTGGGAAAACTCAAGACTGAACAATGTGAAAATGATGAACAAATTAAATGGGATAAGGACAATACCAAGGCAATGAAATTGCTAGTAGATAGAGTTAGAGCTCATATAGTGCCTATAATCATAAAATTAGAAACTGCATATGAGATGTTTAATACACTAAAAGATATGTATGAAATTAACAACACAAGCAGAGCGCTTACCCTTAAGAGTCAACTTCATCAAATAAAGATGAAACAAGGAGAAACCATCACATCCTACTTCATGAGAATTACATATTTGAGAAATCAACCTCCACAATTGGTCACTCTTTTGATAGTAAGGAATTAACAATGATTGCACTTAATGGACTACCCTTTTCATGGGAATCCTTCATTCAAGGAATAAGTGCTTGACCCAAAATTCCTAAATTTGATCGATTGAAATCAGATTGCATTCAAGAAGAGTCTTGATTATCAATTAGAGGGATCAATACAAATACTTCAAAAGAAGTCTCCCAAGTTCTCAATACAAAATCACACAAAAGGAAAAAGAAGACTAACTTTGAAAAGAGGAAATGAATCAAATAAGAAACCAATATTTAGACATAGAGACCTATCAAAAGTACAATGTTATAGATGTGACAAATTTGGTCACCTTGCTCAAAAGTGTCCTGAAAGAAATAAGGTACAAGCCTCCTTTGCCCAGGTCAGTGATACAAAGGAGAATATGAATTCAGAGAAACTTGTTTTCTACTCTGCCTTATCAAGTCAAGTTTCAAACAATCACAACACCTGGGTTGTTGATAGTGGGGCCTCTCGACATATCACTCGATTCAAAGAGCATCTAGACTCTATAGAAGAATGTTCTAAACAAGAAGTTACGATTGGAGATGATACTTCCTATCCAGTTGTGGGTATTGGGACCTGCACCATATATGCTGAATCCGAGATATCTCTACAACTCACTGGTGTTCTATTTGTACCTGGCATAAGAAGAAACTTAGTTTCCATTTCAGCACTAGAAGACAAGGGACACATAATCACCTTCATGGATGGGAAGATCTTAGCTTGGCCTAAGAACTCAAACATAAAAAATGCTCACACTATTGGAGTTAGAGATGGAACCCTCTATAAATTGTGTACTCTTTCTCATCAAGCCCTAATTCATACATCAAATGAAAGTGAACTATGGCATAGGAGACTAGGACACTTTCATTTACATGGTTTAACCTCTTTAGTGAAAGTAAAACCAAGAATGTTCTAGAACTTATTCAATCTGATCTATGTGGCCCTATGTCTGTTCCCTCTATTGGAGGATATTTGTATTATATTATCTTTGTAGATGATTACTCTAGGAAGACCTACATATATTTTCTAAAATGTAAAGAGTCAGAAGAAATCCTCTTGAAATTCAAAGAGTTCAAGGCTCTAGTGGAAAATCTATCAGGTAAGAGTATTAAAATATTAAGAACAAACAATAGTAAAAAATACACTTCAGAAATAATTCAATTTTTTTGTAAACATGTTGGGATAAGAGGGAGTTCACTGTTCCATACAAGCCACAACAAAATGGGGTTGCAGAGAGAAAGAACAAGACAATAGTAGAAAGCAATGATGCATGATCAAAACTTAGAAACCCATCTTTGGGTTGAAGCCTCTAATACTATTGTATATGTTCAAAATAGATGCCCTCACTCCTATCTTGAAAATAAAACCCCTGAAGAAGCATTCACTGGTAATAAACCTAATATCAGTCACTTGAGAAGTTTTGGGTGTCATGTCTACATTCACATTCCTAAAGAGAAAAGAAATAAATTAGAACCTTCAGGAAATAAAGGAATCTTTGTGGGATATAGTGAAAATTCCAAAGCCTAGAGAATTTACATTCCAGGACAAAGAAATATTGAGCTAAGTAGAGATGTAATATTTGAAGAGGACACTGCACTCAAAAGGTCCAAGGAAGACAATAATGATTCTCTAGAAGATCATAATCTTGATATTCAGAGGGAGAATCAAGAAGTTGAAGATAACGAACCTTTAGATACTTCTAATGAATATGAAGTAGGAAAGAAGAGACCTCTTTGGGCTAGAAAAGTTATTGAAGAAGGTGAGAAATATGCTGCTCCAGACGGGACTATCAAGGAAAACAAAAGACCTCATAAATTCTCCAGTTATGTTGCACTTATGAGTAAGCTTTTAAACTCATAACCCTCTAACCCAAAAGAAGCTCTTCAACATCAAAATTGGAAGGATGCCATGACAGAAGAATACAATTCTATCTTACAAAATGATGCATGGGATATTGTACCTAGAGCTAAAAACAAATCAGTTGTCTCCTCCAAGTGGTTATTCAAAATTAAACATGTTGCATACGTAAGTATTGATAAATACAAGGCAAGATTTGTTGCAAGAGGTTACTCTCAAAAGGAAGGCATTGACTATGAAGAGACCTTTGCTCCAGTTGCAAGATATACCTCGGTTAGAACAGTTATTTCCATTGCTATTGCCAAAGGTTGGAAGATCCATCAGATGGATGTAAAGACAACCTTTCTAAATGGTGTGATTGAGGAGGAAGTATATCTAGAGAAACTAGAAGGATTCATAGTACACAATCAACAAACTCATGTCTGCAAACTAAAGAAGGCATTATACAAACTTAAGCAAGCACCTCGAGCATGGTATGAAAGAATAGATCACTATCTATCTAAACTTGGCTTCTCTAAAAATGATGCAGACTTGAACCTCTACTTTAAAGTGGTAAAAGGAAATATGTTGATTTTAATACTTCATGTAGACGATTTTTTAATAACAGGTGAAGATTATCTAATTAGTAAGTGTAAAGAAGATCTTGTAGCTGAATTCGAGATGAAAGATTTAGGGCTACTACATTACTTCCTAGGCTTAGAAGTTTGGCAACATGCTAATGAGATTCTTCTAAATAAAGGAAAATAAACTTTAGACATTCTAAAAAGATTTAGAATGATGGATTGTAAGCCTATGTCCACTCCCATAGAAGCAAATCTACTTAAACTAAAAGAAGAAGCATCAAGTTCAGAACCTGCAGATTCCACTCTTTATAGGCAGATTATTGGGTCTCTAATTTACTTAGTAAATACCAGACCAAACATTTGTTATGCAGTTAATGCTCTTAGTCGGTTCATGTGTGAACCAAAGCAGATTCATATGGTAGCAGTGAAGCACATGCTAAGGTATCTTCGAGGAACAATAACTCTTGGACTAAGGTACAAAGATGTAGATTTACAACTACATGGTTTTACTGATTCAGATTGGGCCAGAAGCACTATGGATCGAAAAAGTATCTTTGGGTGTTGTTTCAGTTTGGGTTCTACAATGATATCCTGGTTTAGTAGGAAACAATCCTTAGTTGCTCAAAGTTCCACAGAAGCAAAGTACATTGCCACATCTATGGGAGCATGTGAAGCAGTTTGTTTGAGAAAACTTATTTTTGGTTTGTTTGGAGAATCTCTAAAACCTACCATTATTCATTGCGATAATCAGAGTTGTATAAAGCTCTCCTTAAACCCATTATTTCACAACAGGTCCAAGCATATTGAGATACGTTATCACTATATTAGAGATATAGTGGAAAAGAATGTTATTGAGTTGAAGTATATCAGTACAAAGGAACAATCAACTGGCATTCTCACCAAGGCTCTAGCAAAGACAAAGGTAGAACACTTTAGAGGTGAACTTGGTATGATTGTAATTTCTGAGAACTTATCTCAGTAACTTTTATTGTACTAATAAAACATTCTTTGTTATGAGTGTTATTTCATAATCATGTGTTCCTTGTGTATATCATTAAGAAGTGATGACTTCCAAATGATTTCCACTTGTTGTAAAAGTTGTTATAAGGTGACGATCTCATAATAACTTATTCATCTATTGTATGAATATATCATGTCTATACGGTAAGTATCACACATGTAATACTAGTGCACATACCATACTAGACATCTTGAGTACTTGGGTGAGTATCATGGATTTGATACTTGGGGACCATTACTCATGATAATCATTTTGAGCAATTAGGTGAATATCTTGTGAGTTGATATTTGGAGACCATTGCTTTGAGTACTTGGTAAGTATCATGGACTTGATACTTGAGGGCCATTACTCATAATATTTGTAAAATGATTATCTATACTCACATTGAGTACTTGGTGAATATCATGGACTTGATATTTGGAGACCATTACTCTGAGTACTTGGGTGAGTATCATGGATTTGATAATTGGAGACCATTACTCATGATAATCATTTTGACCAATTGGTGAATATCTTGTTAGTTGATATTTGGAGACCATTTCTCTGAGTACTTGGTGAATATCATGGATTTGATACTTGGAGACCATTGCTCGTAATATCAGTAAAATGATATAAACTTTAAATGATTATCGATACTCACATATTACTTTGAGGTAATATTTTTTATCCTCCGTAGCTAAGAGGGACTGTTTTAGCTAAGAGGGAGTGTTAATGATTATAGCTTATGTCGGATAAAAATGAGATTACACACACACACACACACACACACACACACATGTATATTATATTACTATATATTTATAAAGCGACCGAAAGCTAATATAAGGTGGTGGTATAGACTTAGTTTATTAACATATGCAAATGTTGTCGCTACCACAAAGTGGAGGGCCGACCATTGTGGAGACACCTCCATGATGGGCGTTACTCCATAAGGAGTCACGACCATCGTGGAGATGCCTCCACAATGGGAGACTCTCCACACATATATGTATGCATTACTGTGAGTGCTAAGAGACACATCAGCGACATAAATTCCAAGTTCAGAGTGATCCTTATTCAACAACAATATACATATATATTCAGTTGTAAACTATATATATATATATATATATATATATATATATATATATATATATATATATATATATATATATATATATATATCCGATCTTAGTTTTAACAAACTACTTTTCATGCCCAAGATGAAGGAATGAAACGATGCATTAATAGATGGTCAAGCTACATCACAAGGGACAAGAGCAACTTTCTCACTTGAAGACTTTAGATAGTGACACTATAAAATTTGAATATAATGCTGCAAGGATAATTGGAAAAAAAAATACCTTTAGCTTAGATAATGGAAATACAAAAATAATGCCTTATATGTTGGAGGTTTGAAACATAAACTTCTTAGTGTTAGTAAAATTGGGGATCGAGGACACACCTTTACATTTCATGTTCAAAATTGTGAGATCAAAAAGGAAAGTACAATAAATTTAGTTGTAGAGGTAGAGAAAACAACAAATAACCTATCCGTCCTCAATGAGATCAAGGGAGAAATATTTTACAAATGAAAAACAAATGAAAGTTGGTTATGTCATAGAAGAATGGACCATTCAAACTTTTGATAACCAAATATTATATAAGTCAATGTTTGTCAACCTATTATATGTGATAGCATCATTGCCAAAAATAATCTTTAAACTATTGAGGGACATTTTGGACTTTGGTTTGTGGTATCTTAGAGGCGAAGATTTCACTTTAATAACATATATAATGTTGATTGGCCAAACAATATTTGTTTATAGCAAGTAGTGTTTGACACTAAAAGCATGTATTTGTTAAATGTTTGAAATGAGATAATGATATTAGAAGTGCCATATACCATGGGTTGTGAAATCTCACAAACTATGAAACATGAGATGGTTTTTACATTGGCTATGCGAATGGGCTTGGTAGTATAATGTGAAACTACTTGAATCATTTAGTTTAGGATATCATAGATCTATCTTCACACTTAATTAAAGTTATTTTCAAGCATGTAAGGTGAACAATAAATTTAATAGTAGGTATGCTAGAAAATATGGTGATTGACTTTACCATAATGTCATCAATTCAAAGAGGTGCAACTTACTATACTATTGGTATTTTGAGGGCAACTTTCTCTATATAAAACTCATGGACCTAACAACACTAAACCACTAGTTAAAACTAGTAAAGAATCTTGTAGTGCCATGTCTAGTGATTGCTCAAATCATTTGGTTGCATTACAATCTTTTTCTTGTAGCCACGTTTTGTGAGGGATAATATTATTATTAATCTTGGTAAAGTAATATTTATAATAAAAATATTGTAAACTTGATGACACATTTCAATTTGAAATGCCTCTTGCCCGCTCTGCAACTCCTGCTCATGCCCATTCTACTGTAGCAGCGGATGGCTCCCGTCCATTGGCTCCGGCTGGATTTGGTGCTGCAGTTGCTGGTTCGCAGTCTCCCGCCTGTTTTGCAACTGTCGCTCCTTCTGCTGCGGATGCGGTACTAGGCTCTTGCTCGTTGGGTCTTGCAAGCCTCCCTGCCCCAGCTCCTTGGCTCCTGCAGGCCTCGGTGTCGCTTTTGATGCTATTGTTTCCTCCGTTGCTGTTGCGGCTGTAGATGCCGAAATGGGCACCTCTGGTGCCCCCAAGGATCCTCCTAAGCTGGCGTCTACAAAAGTTTCTCCTGATAGGCTTTCCGTGGAGGCTCTCTTGAAGGGTCTTGAAGCCCTCACAACTTTTGGTTCGGCTCGGTTCCCTCCCATGCCTGCACCTTGTCTTGCTACAGGGAAGTTTGTTCGCAGTGCCTTCCCGCTATGCAGAAAAATAGCCATTGAATTGGAGGAGGAGACTATATCAGAGATCAATGTCGCCACCTTTGATTTCTCTTCTCATGGACTGATCTGCAGATTCAAGGGTCACTGGCCTAGCTTGCCAGATCTACATTCTTGGATTACTAAGCACTGGGAGCCCCTTATCTCTGGTAAAATCCATATTTTTCCTATGGCTAGGGGTTTTTTTTGTTGCTAAATTTGAAAATGCAATGGGTAAAAAGACTATCCTTTGTGAAAATTTCTTCAGCTGGGACGACCGCTTCATATTGATGCTAGATCCTTGGCATCCTGACTTCTCCCCGTCCTCTGAAGAGTTTCATAAAATGCCCATTTGGGTTAGACTACCTAATCTTCCCCTCCATCTCTGGGTTAATTCTCTTCTCAAAACTGTGGGGGATGCTTTAGGTGATTTTATCTTGGTTGATGAGCAATCTTCTGATTTGCTTCACTCGACTTTTGCTCGCATGCTGGTGGATTTAGATACTTCAAAAGGTCTTCTTGCTGAGATCAAACTCTTTACCCCTAGTGGCCGATGTTGGATTCAACACTTGGATTACGAAGGCCTCCCCTTCAGATGTAGAAGGTGCTTCAAGACAGGTCATCTTTCAGATCAATGTGAGCTTCAGAAATTTAAAAAGACTTCTACCTGGTGGCAAGGTGTCTCTTCTCAGCACTACATGGTGGAGAAGGCATCCTCTCATCGGATTTTTTCATAAGTGGTGGAGCAGGCTGGCCCTGTGTCTTCTCCTCTTCCTCCTGTCTTTGATGTTGGAGTTGAGGGTGATGTTGTCCCTCCTTCTTCAACTTGTGTGAGGGTTCCCCCAGCGTTTGTGGTGTCTTCCCTGGTTGTTGGAGATGACTTTGTTCCTCCTAGTTCTTCCGTAAGGTCTGCCTCTGGTTTTGTCCCTGTTGGTCCTTCTGCAGGCTTTGTCCCTCTCCCTGGCCCTGGCTCTTGGCTTGATGCCTTAGGGCAGGATTTTGCCCCCTTTGGGGGCTTTGTTTCTTCTAGTTTGGACTCATTGGTTTGGCAGAAAGTTGCTGCTATGGTTGAAGATGGATGGATTAAGGTAAAAGGAAAACATTCTAAGTGATCTTCACCCTCTTTTGACATGACCCTTTGATCCCATCAGACAGGGTCTAAAGGAAAATCCTAAATATTTGAGATTTTCTTTTGGCTAGGTTCTCTTGGGGCTTTGCCTGAGTTGTCTGTTCCAGGTTGTGGGAGCCTATTGGAAAAACCCTCGTATAGGTCTTGACCCGTATCGTCTAAGTGGCCTGTCGTTGAATATCTTTTGTGACCTTCTTGTAAAGGGTTTCAGGTCCCTTCAAAACTTGTTTTCCTATATCAAAAATAAAAATATTGTAAACTTCAAATTCTAGATTTTGTATTGTTTCTTATATTGATAAGCAGGATTGAAAGGACCCAAACCCTTGTACTACAACAAAGCCAACACAAAAACTAAACTTGAACCATGAGCAAGGAGATAAATCAAACCACTCTACTAAAACAAAAGGAGTGAGGTGTTGCTGCAAAAAAGACGCCAAAAATAACTCCAATAAATTACAATGTCGAGACACTTGAGGTCTCACTTAGACAATACCATATCTTGTATGAATTGGCTTCTTATTCAACACTCTACCATGAGTTTGTGATAAAGATTTAGGAAGGCATTTATTCTTCCTAACAACTATCTAGGAGATATAATTTTCTAGATTCTCAATATATTTATTATCATTCTTCTAATTTTTTTTGAGAATTGTCAAATTAAGACGTTCCCACTTTACTGGTTTTTTTGTATTTTGTATTTCTTCAATTAGTATTTATATCTCTTTTTTATATTTATTATCTTATGGATGGCTTATCTTTCTTATTCTTTTATTACATTCAAGTGTAATTATAATGCAAGCAAGTGGTAGAGTGTAATAGTGAGAGTGTGTTAACAAAAACTATTAAGGAGTTGATATATTAAAATAATAATATAATAAAATATATGAACATAAAATAGTTTCAGAACTTAAATAATTTTACTAAAATAACTTTATAGTTTAGTAAATATAATTTATTTTAAAATATTGTAAAGTATCCACTAAATAATAAATGTTAAGGAGATGTGTGTAGCAACTTGGCTACAATTTTTTTTTTGTCAATGGTTGTTGTTGTACAAGGGTTTAGGCCATATTAATCCCACTTTTACTTTTGTCAAAAACAAATGTTAATTAAATAAAACTAACTCTTCGAATAAAAATAAACTAATAATATACAGGATTCCAAATTAAAAATTACTTAAAATAAAATAACTCAAAATTGATAGTTCTAGGTATGTTTTAGATAGGTGTATTCAATATGTCTATACTTACTCCTTCTATTATTCTTAAAAAAACTTAAACAATGGATTCATTATGACAACTAAAGAAGAACACATGTTAATGTTTAATGTTAATTGTCTTTAAAAATGCAACTAACACTATTCTTTATCATTTTATTTTATGAAACCTTCACTCTTTTTCTTGATAATTTTCTTGTCTTATTATCATTAACATGTGGCAAGTTTTTAACACATCTACTTCCTAAAATGTTTATATTTGTATGATGAGCACATAGTTACACATAGAAAATACACAAACTATTAATACACCATATCATGTTTTAATGTGTTTGTTAATTTTTTTAATCCATGTATAAACATATTAGGAAATAGTTATATTTTGTTCTATTCATGCATTATTTTATGTTTATAGTTTGTGAGATTTCACAACCCATGATCTATGGTACTAATATCATCATCCCATTTTAAACATATACCACATATATGTTTTCAATATCTGTAGGTATTTCCAATGTATTTTGGAGATAGAGGCCTTGACATCCAAACATGCATAAAAAATTACATGGTGTTTGCTATTGACTTATTGGGTTTTACTGCTAAGATTAGATCATAGCATATGGTACTGAATGTTGCTTAACCATTTAAAGTTGAAGATTCATACATGTTCAAGAGAAATTTTTGTATCTTACATAATGAATCTTTGTCTTTTATAACATTGTATGATTATGTATGCATATATATAATTAGCATTAAATATTTAAAAATACATGTGGCTTGTGGAAGATTGGTATGTAGACAACTCCATCAAGCTAGTGCTATGTATAAAATACATTGGCTACTTTTGAATAATTGTTTATCATTGGTTCAAAATTTACCACAAATTAAAAAAGGATGTCACTCCTTGGGTTCTCGTGGAATTTAGATAATAACAAGTCTCACTCTTTATGAGTATGCCATAAAAGAGTGTATACAAGAATCTTAGAACAACCTTTATGATGAATGGAGTGAGTTCTTTGAGCCAATAAATATTTTTAAAATTTATTTTAATTTTTAATTTTAATGGTTATGACTTTAAAAAATATTGTTATTGTCTTTTTGGTTGAACCATGTTGATAAAAAAAAACACCATAACTTGCTTCTCCCTTATAAAGAATCTCTATTTATGTTGTATTTGTAGTCAATGACATGCTAAACATAGTGTTATAGTGATTTAGTTAGATTGTCAAATACATTATAAAGTTTGTAACTAATTAATCACAATCATATATACCCTATTAGATTTAACTCCTATTTATTTTCATATATATATATATATATATATATATATATATATATATATATATATATATATATATATATATATATATATATATATATATATATATATATATATATATATATATATATATATATATATATAAAATCTCTTAACCTTCTATTTATATGTGCTTTTATATCTTTATTATTATTAATTATACATAAATATGTATCGATAGACAAAAACAATACATTATAGGTAAATAAATTAAAGACAACCTTTTCATTTATTATTTTCTTCAATAATAATATTTTTTATTTTAAAATTTAATAAATTATGTTGAAAACTACGCTTTTGTTTAAAATACAAAATTCATAGTCATAAAAGTATTGAATATTTTGTTAAAAAAACTTTAACTTTTTCATTTTTGTTTTGCAGGACTCGTATATGTATTAATTTAAATGAAATTGATGTCATTCATAATGTCTTATAATATTTAGAATTTTTTTAAAATTTTGTCATAGAATCGTGATAATATTTTATAATATTCATTTTGTCATAGAATCATGACAATGTATTACAAATGTATCAGGATGAAATATTTAATTTTAAACATTTGCAAGCATTTTCAAGTATAAATGTAAAGTTCAATTCTTGTATATTTGTATTTATAAACTTTTATTATATGGTAATACTTTTTATAATAAAAGGAATTGTTAGTATTAAGTAGTAATTTTATTTTTGATACTTGATTTTAAATTTAAATAATAAGTATAAAAATGTATTATTTCTTATTTAAGAATGAAATGTTTAGATAGATCTATTGATTTAATTGACATCTTTTTGTTCAAATGTAATATCAAATCTAAGTAGAAAGAGATTTGACATAATAGTCAACATAAACATATTAATGAAATATAAATACTACTAAAAATTATTTATAATATTATTTATGAACTTTAATTGGCGCAAATAAGATATTGAACTCATTTAATTATTGTAAATTTGATTTTTTTTAAAAATATTGTAGAGGTAAAAGGTGCATACCTAGCACTTTTTCCCATTAATTTTAGACTCACTTTGACCTTTGTCCTTCATGCAATAGTCTAATGTGCAATTGAGTCTTTTTATATAACAGTTGATTTAGTTTGTACTTGATTTGAACTTGAGTCAATAGACTCTAGCAATTTGAGTAAGATATCCAACACAAGTACCAACTCTTGATAGGTTCACATTGATATTGATTATGGGAATTACATTAATTGAATTAGAAAAATACTTTTAAGATAACAAAGAAACAAAGCATTCCAAGATAGAAATAAACATATATTACAAGATATACTATGGAAAAACCCTTTCCAAAAAATAGCTTCAAAAGCTTACCCAATGTATTATAAACAACAAATCTAGTTACATTACAATATTAGAGTATTAGTGCTCTATTAAGAGCAAGAAGAGATTGGATTTGTCACTTGCAACTCATGCTCTTAACTTGTGAACAATCTAGCATTGCGACTATACATCCATTACTATTCTAAAATGTCAAGACCAACAACAAAACATAACACTCTTCAACCATGGAGGAAATTTGAGAGCATAATAGTGCCTTTCCAATTGACCATACTTTACATAGACAAACATCAACAAAAAAAATATTTTTTCTAATCAATGGAGTAAAGTGACATTTCCAAGGTTTATGTGTAAGTTTGACTTTAGATATAAGATTCATTACAATCTCCAAGGCAGAACCCATACGACCTTGAGTTAAACTCTCATGCTTACAATGGTGTATCTTCATGTGATCTCCCCACATATATTAAATTTATTTTTCTCAGTGTTCATATAAAAACTTCTTAGAAAAATAATACTTTACCCAATGCGTGTCATCATTTTTCAAGATGAACCATAATTTTGTAAAATATTAAACATTTTAGTAATTTCAACATCACAAAATACATATCAACTTGCTCCAACCACTCATGAAAATGTGTTCTCTACCAAATATGTGATTATCTAAATTTGACACAACAATAGTATCCTACTATATACTAGAGTTGTAAGACAAGCTTAGATGAAAATACCCTCTTTACAAATATCTATTCTTGACTCAAAGGAATCAAATCATAACAAACTATTTATGTCTTGTAATTCATAACCTCATCCTTAGAATTGACTCCACAAATTAAGAAAAACTATCATCATAAAAATATAAAGCAAAACTATAACATATAAAAATAAGAAGGGCTAATCCTATATGCCCATTCTCCATTGAGCGACAAATTGATCTCCAAGTATAAGTGTTGGCCCCATAGCACTTTTTGTTAAAACCTTATTGAGAAACTCACTTTTCCCATACTTGATCTCTAAACACCCAAGAGATCTCCACCCCCACCCAAATCTATTTGGTAAAACTAGATACATTGTCAAGAATCATATGCCATCCAAAACTCCAAGAGCAACATTGTGATAGCTAGAAATGTCTCTCTCCGTGATAAAATGATCTTTTATACGCAATGGAAATATTATTATCAAATCATCTCTCTCTCTCTCTAGCAGCTTCTTTGTATCCAAGTAGTTAATTGACAAGTAAGCAGGGATGGTACGTTGTTCCTTTCCCATCTTCAATCTTTGTAAGCCGGTCACTCTCTAGGTTTAGGAGGTAAGGTAAGCCGAGCCCCTTGATTCAATCGAGTATTTTTGAGTAGAAATATGCGAGTAATCCTTGGGCATATAGCATAAAGCACATCATTGCTCATTGATGACAATTGCAAGACTCCGCTTCGAACTCTATTCATGCAGGGGAGACTGCATGGCTTGTCTCTATACATGGGCATTTCAATGCCCATTGGGTAATGTTAAAATTCATCTGCTTCCCTGAAAGGCCCCCCGCACGTTTGCCAATGTCCACCTATTGCCTCAGGTCCTGAGTATAGGTGCCGGAGCACCCCCCACTCTAGAGCGCAGCAAAAGAGCTCTAAAATGCCCCCGTTAGGGGCTTAATTAGATACTGTCTTTAAAAGCTTTTTCTTTGCACTAGAACGTGGGTTCACTCCCACACATACCCTCATATCCAAGAACATCCCCATCCCATCCTAGTGATCAGCATCAGGCCAGTCACAGTCATAGTCAGCAAACTGGAGAGAGAAGATCGTGATACCACCCCAATATCAAAAGGAGAAAGGGAAACCTCGATCAATCCAATCCCTACTCCCCAAGGATCCCATCCACCTATCCTCCTCCCTCCCTCCTTGGAATTCTACTAAAAGTGATCTAGAGCTACCTATTTTATTGTGATAAATTTGTGATAGATTATCAAACACACCCATGTCATGCCAAAATACCCACACCATGTATTTACCAGCTTCTTTTTGCATCTGAGATCTAATAATCATCCATGACCTTAACACCGTCTAACAAATCCCATCATTATGAGCTCCCAAATCAGCAAGTAGAATCATCATCTCCAAAACCAATAAGATTAAATTTGACAATCAAATATGTTCCTGCATAAACATCCCATAAAATCATGCTTTAAAGTCTCTCATGTCAACATTGCTCGTGTCCACAATACTCTAACCAACATATTCAATTTTAGACATTTTCATTGCTAAAACTCCTATAAAATGTGATCTAGAGCTTCTTGCGGAAAAAATGATTCACGTCCTAGAAAACACAAGTATTTAGTGATGTGTTTAGGCAGTGATGAATTAAAAATACTTTATAGGTGATATGGTGTGATCATGGATTTTATTTGAAAATATCCCTTTTTAAGTTAGTTTAGGTGTTGTTGGGACAATACCTTACCATCTCTATTTACTAGAACCATAGTATATTTCCATGGTGATATTTGGAGGTTTGTCCAAACATTTAGGTGTTACTTGTTGAACACACCTATAGATTGGCGGAGTGAACTTTGAATTCAATTCCAAAAACCTTAAACTAAGCAGTTGTTACCCCAATTTGAGACTTACCCAAGTTTAATTTTTTTAAAAACCTACCTCATTAATGGTGGTCTCAGCATCAGGTTAAGAACTAACTTGTGAATCCTAAAGTACCTATGCTAATTTGGGTTGTCACACATTGTTTGAATATCAGAGACATGTAAAACCCGATCTTGTTTCAAAGTTCAAAGATCACCCAATTCTCTAGTCCTACAAACTATTGAGCTTATGACAGTTTTGATTTGAGTTCCGAACTTCCCATTTCTTGTGACTCCTTGATATGAGAATGATCTATCAGGAGGTCAGGCCTTTTCATCCCAATGGAAGGAGCAATAATAGTTCCAAAATTCCATGACTACTTGATCGTCTGAAACACCTAAGGGTTGTAATTCTGCCAACTCCCAACCAACATGTGAGGCTTAGCTTTCCATGCAAATTTGTTTGAGCTTGGAAAAGTACAATTCTTTAAATGTTGAAGTGTAACAGAACAAACTTATTGAGGTGGCAAAGCATTTTTCCAAAGTTAACTTATTGTCATCTGTCCTTGACATTAAAAGAGTTTTAAAGCTTGTTTATCAAGGAAGGTGGTGATGTTTTTGAGTTAATTCTTCTCTACAGAAAACAACTAGTTGATTCTTCAGAATGGTAATTCCAGTGATCACACAAGAGTGAAATGAGGAATCTATACCTGTGATTCAATCGAATTTAACTTATCTTGAGTCAGAAAGCTTGACATCATATCCGACTTAGGCCATTTGGCATGGAAGGAAAAAACCATCTACACAAAGTATTACAAAGACATCTTTGTCTTGGAAGAAGAAGAGACAAATGCCAAGCTTCATCAACTTTTTATGGAAATTCAGTTGGAATTTGAACAAGACCTTGCACTCTAAGTGATGGTTTTTCCTATTTTATTGTTTGTGGAATCTTGATAACTATTAATTTTTGGATTGATGCAAGTGTTACCATTTTTAGTCTTTTCTTGATACTGGTCATTTTGAAAACCATTACTCTATATTTTGAAGGGAGATAAAAGGGAGGGGAAAGAATTTTTTTTTTGATGTAATCATTTTTTGGTCGTGGAAATGAATTGAACTTTGCGTCATTAATTTCTCTGCAATTATCATTTAATAGGAATGTATGCATGCAAAGCTATGAATTTGTTAAGTTCTTCCTTGGCTATATATTAAACTTTGTGTTATGACAATATTATGTGATATTTTCCTATTCAAAATGGTTGTTGTACTTTCATATTGGAAAACCTTATGTTTCTACTTTGCAAGGAACCCATTCCCTTGATCTTTAATGTTATATTATGGGCGAGTTAGACTTTGTGTCAAATCATCTCTTTTAAATTTACTCCAAATCCTTTTTCACATGTAGAACATGGCTATGCTCAAATATTATCTTTGTTGTTCCTTATTTTTGGTTAAAAACAAACCCCAAAACATTAATTGCATCATAAGAGGGAGTTGTACCTCCAAAATTTAGAGAAAGATCATCTGTTTATCAGGGATCTCTCCAACTGTTAGTTTGTATTTGTCTTTCATTTTTGGGGCATTTGTGAGTCATCTTTAAAGTCATTCTTAGAAAGGAAAAAAAATTAAACTAACACTAGAGCAATAATGAAAGATAGTACAATGAACACCAATGCACAAAAAAACCATGATGAGAGTTCTCTCACAATATATGAACAAGTATTACAATTTTTTTAGGGCTCAATGCTTAAGAAATCACACTACTCCATGAATGACTTACTATAAATATTCACTATCTCATAGAAAGATACACCTACCTACTGAGAAGATTCACTATCTCATAGTAGGATGCATAAAAATGTGAATTACACTGAATATGTTGTCAACTCACAACTTCCATTAGTCTATGGAGGATGTAGATGCTCTTGACATGCTGCCTCAAGCAACCGTTAAGAAATTTAGCTCCAAAACTTCCAACACACTTTTTCTACCTCAATTTCTTATCTCTCCCAATTGAAACCTTTTGCAACCAATTTGAACTTCTATATATATAAACCATAAGAAATGAAAACATCAAATTCAACTAGCAGAAAACAAGACAAGTAATGACCCCATAAAGTTAACCTCAAAAATATATTGCAATAAAAGTGTTCCAAACGAGGAGATAAAGTGGACAATTTTTTTTTTATTATGTCTTTCTATGTATCCCCAAACAATAAGCATGCTAGAAGACATCCTCACATGTTAGCAGTAAGGTAACATGTAGATGAAACATGTAACACTTTACCAGTTGGCCCAGTAAAAAATTTTTAAAATGAGTTTACACAATGCAATTTCTATCAAGGTATAATAGGGCCCAAACAAAACTTATCACAACCTCCAATGCTGGGGAGACCTCCAAATGAATAACACAAGCAAGCGAATAGGCCTTGTCAAACAGATAACTACAAATTACCCAAAAAGACAGCTTCAAACAATATGCAACACCAAAAAGATCAACCATTATCATGCAGACCACATAGAGGAAGTTCATGGATCCTCAACAACATCCCCATACACTTCTTTCACACTACCATGCCAAAATACGATGGCAACCAAACTCATACAAAGTTATTTATACCTAGAAGCCAAAAAAATATAGTAGTGATATAGAACATTAACATACTTGCAGTAAATTTAAACACTTGAAAATTGAACTAAGATATTGCACAAACAATATAAGAATTTTCACCATCTCATAATGGGAAAAATAATTATGTGGAGAAATGCAGAACATTTTCTAGACTAGTCTTGACAAACATACTATATTTACCAGAGACATCTGCTACAACTCTGGCGACTTGAAAAGATAGAAGTGCAACATATACAACACATAAAATCTAAGAACTAAATTGCAATACTTGAAAAGATGGAAGTGCAACATCCATAAAACATTCAATCTAAGTACTAAACCACAATACAATAACATGAATTGTAGAGGAATGTAGAGCATTTTTCCAAATAGTATTTCAATTACTTTCCTACATTTTCAATGTCATCAACCTACAAGGACAAAAACATCCTTATAACACCATTGGAATTACTCAAGAGAAATAAAACAACAACTTGTAGCATGTATAAGACATTGACATTATATCCACTTCATCATCATGCTTCTAATCTTCATCTTTCTATGATATCATCAAGATAACACTTTTGTTGACAACCAACAAGTCATTACTTTTGATCACCATCATTCTCCATTACCATCTATTTTCTTCAACACAAACATCATCACTATCATTATCATTCAAGTGCAAGTATTAATGACATCACAACATACTAAATGTAGACATCAACACCAGAGAGGTCTGACATCCAACCATATACTACATCAGTTGAACAACATCTCTACACAATTAAACATAAGGTATCAAGACAACACCACAACATCAATCTCCACCAATATTCACAATATTGAGGTTGACATCAATGAAAACACCACAACCTTAAAACATATATTACCAAAAATATCCTCATGTGTCATTGATGGAAACAATCACCTGATAAAACATTCATATGCACTCTAATATGAACATTCTCTCCCACCTTAATATTAGGGAAAAAGGACAAAGGTATTCACTAGAATCATCATATAATTCACACTCTTTCCTTAAGACTCATCCACACTCTCTCCCACTTACACATGCTCCCCTATCAACATAAAATAATAAACTACCTACTCCCCCTAAGAGGAAACCCACATCAATCTAGGAGAAAAATATATAAACTTTGATTCTCCCAATTAGAAGAGGGAGGGTAGTAACCCCTAGCTTCTACCTAAGACACCTAGATGTATCCTTTGGAAGCACTGTTATGAAAATATCTACAATTTGATCCTTTGTTGGAACATATTCTAGTTTGACTTCTTTCTTTTCAACCTTCTCTCTTAGAAAGTGATACTTGACAAAGATATGTGCGGTCCTTGAATGCATCATCAAATTATTTAAAATATTTATAGAACTTGCATTGTCAAACATGATAGGAATAGGTTCATCATATACCACCTTGATGTCCTTCAAAACTTGATTCATCCATAGAGCTTGGGTGGAACAAGATGATACAACAATGTATTCAACTTTTACTATTGACAAAGACATTGAGTCCTACTTTGTATTGAGCCAAGAAACCAATCTATCTCCCAAGAAAAGTGAACTACCACTAGTACTTATTCTATCATCCACACAAATAGCCCAGTCAAAATTTGTATAGGCCTTGAAAAAGATTACCCTTTCTTACCACAAACCATAATCTAAAGTGACTTTCAAATATTTGAATATCCTTTTAACAATCTTTTGATGATTTTGTTTAGGATTGGCCTGAGATCTTGCAACCAAGTGTAACCCATGCACAATATTAGGTCTAGAAGTAGTCAAGTACATTAACCCTCCAATTTGTAGACCTACAAAAAAATTGATTAAATTGAGATGACTCATCATCCTTTCTTAGGTGATAACCAATAGCCATGGAAGTAGTCATTAGTTTGGAATCCCCCATACCAAAACATTTCAACATTTGTTTGACATATAACAAGTTGAAAATGAAGAAGTTTGGGCCATGTACGATACTGAAGAAGCATGATTCAGGAAATGCATATGAGGTAGAATTGCCTATTGAGTTGAATATTTCACTGGTATTTAACATTTTAGATTTGATAGAGTATCATGAAGCAGGTGTTGAGGATGAGACACTAGTGCATTTGACCACAAATTTCGACCAAAATTTTTGACCAAAGTGCAAAATGGTTTTACTTGGTCGCATTATAAAGGATAAATTTTGTTTTTTTTTACTTTTATGCCCGTGTTAGTCGAAATTTTGACCAACACGGGCATAAAAGTTAAAAAAAGAAAAGAAAATGCATCTCCATTTCATTTTATGTTGTGCGCGTGCGAAGATCATATACGAACGGAGTGAAGCTGGGAGGGAAGATTGCAATTTACTACCTTTCTACCACTGTTCTTCACTATCAACAATTCCGAGTATGTTCTCTACTTTTTGTTTTCCTGTGAATTGTAATGACAGTGATCTCCACATTGTGAAACATTAGCAGTTCATGTTGCCACTGGTGTTTCATTTTGCTTTGTCAACTAGATAACAGTAACCTTTGGTGTTTCATTTTGCTTTGTGAAAAATTAGCAGTTTGTGTTGCCACTGGTGATGGCCCTTCTAACCTTATGGCCCTTCTAACCTTTTCTTTAGCCATCCCTAGGCTTCACCAGGAGATTATCGATGATGCTAGCCGAAGGTTCTATAAATCGCGCTAGAACTATATAGTTCTAGCGCAATTTATAGAACCTTCGGCTAGCATTGAATGAATCAAATGGGTGGGTGAATCAGTAATTTATAGAACACAGTTCAAACCATTGAATGAATCAAATGGTTTATGCAGATTATGGGAAAACATTGTGATCACAGTGAAGAGCAATGGTAGAAAGGTAGTGTTAATGGTGGCTCGGTATAACAGTGGGTGAACCGACCACATAAGTCATATATTTTATGCTGGGAAACATTCTAATATGTTGAGTCGATGGTGTTCCAATGACCAATTTGACACAGAAGTGTCGACGAGGACACAAAGATTGATAAAGCCCTAAGTTTCAAGGGTTTGGGGTCCCAATTTGGGGGTTTGGTATCTGCAGAGCACTGGAATCTAATTGCTTCGGGATTTGGGCAATTTAGGACATAAATAGGCACTATCTAGGAGTTGAGGTGTATAAGAGGTCCTTAGTTTGCACTTCCTTTGTTATTTGAGCATTTTCATGTGTTAAAAATAGGGTATCAGTCATACTTACCAGTGTTTGTCCAAAATAACAATATAGAAGCTTTTGGTATGTTGTAGAGTCTTGTAAAAGGTAACTATAAATGTGGTTATCTCATTAAGTGCTTTGAGAAAAGAAAGAGTTATTTTCATTACAAATTTGCAGCATGGCCAATAGGCAGGGTATTGGGCTTTGGGGTCCAATTTGTGAAAACTTTGTGAAGTGGGATCATAGGTTGTGTTGGGATATTGTAACCAAGAAAAGTGAAGACAATAAACTCAATTCCATCTTTTAGGGACCCTTTGAGATTGCCTTGAGAAGTCAGGCTCTTGAGCATTATAGGTTTGGGTAGGCTACAGTGCCTATACCTCTGAAATTTCTAAAACTTATTGTGAATTGTAGTCATAGAGTCCCTAGATCATCATGGAATTATGTAATTTAGACAGTTCACTGCCTTGTCTATGTTATTTCTTTCTATCATTTGTAATTAGGATTGCCTCATCTTTTATTGGTGAAAACTTATCAAATAGTTATATTCCTTGTATATTCTATTGCTTTCTATTAATGCTTCAATATATATTTTCCTAGAAACCTTATCTTTTTCAAAAGAACCCATTTTAGGCTTTTGTAGACATGCATGAAAATGTGGTAATATAGACGGGCAGTGAACTGTTTGAAAAATTACCTCAATGAAATGTGGTCTCATGTTTCTTAATTTGTCCCGAGAGCATTTCAGAAAGATACTACTCATAGTTCATAGAATAACTTATCTCGAAGAGAAATATCAATACTAGAAGTATACCTATTTTTTTTTAATCAATATAATTTCATGAATTAATGACTATGAATGAAATTCATGAACTTTATAAAGTACTTATCTCTTTATGTTAATTCTAATGGAGACACTTTATATTTCTTGGAAATCTCTCCAAAGATGCACTCGAGTCTAAACTGTTAGTTGCTCCAAAGAATGATGTCAAATTGTACCATAAAAGCCAAGAACATTCATGAACATCTCTCCAGTCCACTAGAAGAAATTACCTCCACATTGAAGAACCAAATCACAATCTACATAGACTCTTTCTCTTTGAGAGATGTCTTAGTTTTTCTCTATAAATCCTGGATGCTACAATCACTTTCAAAAATTCCTTGAAAATTTTTCTAATGCATTGTTCAGTTAAGAAGAATGAGCCTTGAGAATATCGGTAGCCTCTGCATGAACTAATGCTTTATTTCCACCAAAGAACACTAAGGGGATTTTTAACAAAGGTTATAGTTGTATGTGCCTTTCTCAATATGTACAAAAATGAAGAGAAAAACCAAGCACGTGAGCTACTTCACACATAGTTATGGGTTTTTCTATGATTGACATCTTCTTCAAATGGAACCTTCTCCCCTTTATAACATCCAATACGAAGGAGAAGTTACTCCTCTTCCTCATGTCTATTAAGAGTCACAACCCTTCACAATTACCACTTTTTGAAACAACACAACCCTTCATAATTTTCATTTTTTGAGAAGGTCACAAGCTTTCTTCTTTTTATTTCTTTCTTCTTTCATTAATCCTCTCTTGATTTATATCCTCCATTCCCTCTTCTCCATAAATATGGATCCCTCTCTGAATTAAGTACTGTGTCATATTCTTATTGCCTGATAATTCAAACTAAATCTCCTTTTTCTGCTATTACCCTATTTCCACATCTGATTTCATCTCAAATATTATAATTCTTATTTTGTCTGCTTTTATTTCTGCCATAATTGTGTTGTGGACCCGCTCTAACTTGAGAATGCATTTTCCCTTGTATTCCTCTTCCATTCAACACCTATTTGTGCTTGCATATTTTGAGGAGACACATCTCTTTAGAAAGATGCACCCATTTAAAGGGGTCATATCTCGTCATTGTTGTCTTGTTGATTAGATCTGCACTTCTCATTCTTGATAAAAAAATTTCCCCCTTTCAAATGAAGTTGCCTTCTCCCTTTTATACCTCATAGTTTGAGGGAGTCACAACTTTTCCTCTCATGCCTTTTGACCATTCATTAACTTAATTTTAATTAAATTTATGTTAAATTTAATTTTTATTTTTTGTATTTTAATTTTGTTATTATTATTATTTAATATTAAATCCTATTTCAGAAAGGGGACATTACAATTAGTGAGACCATGTATCAAACATTTCGTTATCCTTAAATTATGTAGATAGTCTGAGTATTCTTACCAAACGAAAACAAGTCTTCCCCAATCCAACTTGAAACAATTTTTGGAAGCTACATCATATTTTGTGAAATGTTCAGTGCAGTCAATATGTTATAATGCTTCTTTCCTCCATGAATATGAACATAGGTGTTCCAGAAGTGATTTGTGAACCTCTGACACAAAAACTTTGAATTTAAAGGCCCCATAGGATTCTGGATCACCTAACTGAAATTTTTCCGTGTTTAGCAATTGTGGAGGGCATAGGATTTATCAATGTAATAGAGAATAATTATAATCTAACTTTATATTTACATATTTATCAATGTATATAGTAATATCAATTATTGATATTGATATGTATGTATATATATAATAAATTATTTCTCATAATAATCATATAGTCAATATTATTTATCTAATCGATGTTACAAACATCAACACTCCAATATTATTTACTTGCAAATATGGACCTCAAAAATATCAAAATATAATATGAGAATGGGAAAATTTGATTCGCTTGAATTTCGAAATCTTCACGTAGTTTGATCTGAAAATAGATTTAATTTACTAAACTATTCAAAACTTTCATCAAATTCAAAATTTTCTGTGTTGTGAAATGTGCTAACTTTTTAGTTTGATTTTTTTCGCTTCATTTTAATTAATCAATTTAACTTAATTATTCTTTAAGCAATGATAGAGGTAAAAATGGTGTGATTTCTAATAAAATTTAGTCATAATTTAGATAATGTGTGGTTCTATTTATACAAATTTATACATTGGGTTTGTAAGTTTTTGAATAAACTGTAAACCCTTGTTTGCATAGTCATGGCCAATATAGAAAATTTTGTTTTGACCAAAACCAAAAAACTGACAGGATCTTCCTTCTCAAATGAGGAAAGCCTCAATTCATTGATTCCCTCAACTAATATAATTGTCTCTTTATCTACTCCCTATAGTCCTAAAGAAATGAAAGCTATGAATTAAGCTTCTCAATTTAAGCTCTAGTTTCTGCATCCTTATCCTTTGAAATATTATATATATTATTGCCAATTGTGTGATCTATGACTCAATGGAGTCAATCTCATCCTTTATGCTTTTTTGAAAAACTAGGTCATTTCAAGAAAAATTGATAGAACACATACTTAACTTCATTAGCACATTCCTTAAATAATTTCAAGTGATGCTAAAATATATCAATTGTGTGCATTTTCATACTGATTAAAGGCTTCTACCTTTCTCTTATCTTTTATCTTACTTAAGGCATCCCACTCTTCTTTATTCTCAATGAGAGAGGAATGATCCTTGAAGGAACCTATCGAAAGCTTCAATTTTTGTTTTAGAAGCAATGAGGAATCAATGTTTACCACTTAAATTCATCACTTGTCTTAGTAGTGTCTTGAACCTTCTTAGTATTTTCCTCTTCCTCTTTCTCATTAAGCACTATAGTTTTCTCTAAAAGAACAGTGTCCTATTCTTTGTTTCTAGTTGTGTTCCTTGAAGGAGGGACACCTATTTGACTTTGATCTTCTGCACCACTACTCTTTGGATGAGCAGTTTTCTTATCCTTCTTATCACTCTTCTTTGTTGTATCCCTCTCAATCATAGGAGCATCAAAGGAAAATATATATATGTCTTGTGTGGATGCATAAGGTATATCCTAAAAATTAATATCATCTATAAGTGCTTATTACATAGGAACAACTTCAACCTTCTTCATCTCCTCTACTATTTTAGTAGTCATCTTTTTAGTTTGTTTCTTTTTCCTCTCTTTCTCTTCTTTGTCCATTCCCATGATGGTATTCACCCATTTTTTGGGGCTGGAACTCTTATGCCTACATTTGAGACAATTGGACTCTTTCCTCATTTGAGAAGGAAGACCCAAAAAATGAGGACCCCCTCTTTTCACTTGGCAGTATTGTGAGGTTTTCACACCATCACCCCCATTTCAAATGGGGACCCCCTCTTTTCGCTTTGGCAGTATGAGTAGTGGTCTTAGTTGGTACCAATTTTCAAGTCTCCAAGTTTGAGAGATGAGTTTGAGCAACTTTGCCTCATTTATGAGTCAAGAGCCGGACCTTGAAATGTGAAGAGGAGAGCAAGATCTAGTGTTTGAGACTTGAGAAGTAAAGAGAAAGTAGGATGCACCATCAATGGTGATGGTGCATGAAAGTTGTTATGAGAAACAAATCCAAATGGCATTGATATGGGTGTGAATTCAAGTTTGAATTAGATTGTGAACAAGGTATGAAATTGAGGTGAGAATGAGTAAGATCCAAGTATGATAAATGGACAAGTATGAATGTCAACATTTAGTTCAGGAATGAATCCCACTGAAAATGGAGGCAAAGAGAGTTATCACGGACCTAATTTCAATGACGAATGACCAAGCAAAGTTTAGCTTTGGATGAGCTATGCCAATAAAGTAACTCCCATTACAACCACTTTGTAGCTCATTCAATAATAAATAGAGGCCACATACATTTCTTTTTAAATAGTGGCTATTAAATATATCATGCTGGTAGACCTGATGTTAAAATACATTTTGTATATAGGCATTTATTGCTTATGTTAATGATGTAATAAGACCCCATTAGTTATGCCAATAAAGAAACTCCCATTACAACCACTTTATAGCTCATTCAATAATAAATAGAGACCACATACCTTGAAGTGTGTGCCATCCAATTCTCTCAAACTTGATGAATCTGTTCTTTCAACATTTGTAGCAGAGCAAGGAATCCATAGGAAGTGTATGCTGATTTAGAGAGAGGAAACCCAAAGAAATAAAGTTGGTATCTAAAAGGGAAGAAATATGCTGTGGACCTACCGTCTGAGGAACAATTGCAGCATAGATGAATTGTCGTAGAAGGCATGGGTAAAATGTGATTGGGTATGGATAAACAATACCAATAGTTTACTATCTAGATGAAGAATTATCTGATACATCTAAAAAATAAATTGGATTATGGAAGCTCTGAAGATTGCTTTATGGAGATTTAGAATTTAGCAAGCATTTTTCTAGCATCTCTTTTGTGCATTTTCATCATGAAGGTAACAATGCAAATAATGCCTTAGCTAACGTGAGGATTCTCCAAGACCATCTCTTTTTTCTTCAATGATGATGTGGAATCATGAACTTTGTTAGGAAGCATTCTACTGGATGATAAGTCACCTTGATTACTTTAAAGAGTATCAACTTGTCATTCCCAATGGCAGTTGTCTCTTAATCATTGGTTTGTTATATTTTGATGTGACCCTTTGTTCTATCCTTGGTGTATGTTGGTATTGAAGGCATTTGTATTGATGAGAGCTATTTATTTCAGTCGCTGCTATGTTCTCACACATGTCATTGCTCTATTTCTCATGGTATTCTAGGTTTTGAGTTATCTTGCTTGTTTGATGCTTTAGTATGTTTCCTAGTGTCTACATTTTGGTTATGTATAAGGCAATTTAGTTATTCCCTTGTGTTCCATTTATGGGTACTAAGGGCTTCCCTTTGGTAACAAGAGACTTGTTCATGTTTATCTGCAGGTTGCAAACAAATCATCCTTCTTCCACCAACGAGTCATTCCATTCAAGAAAGACCATGTCTGACGATATCAACACACAAAAAAATAGGGAGACAATTGCTAGACTATGGTCTAACTTAAAAAGAAAGGGTGATGGAAAATGTTATTGTCCTTGCAAACTTTGTAAGGGCTTAAAGACTCGAAGATATCTAATCAAAACAGCTGAGGAACATTGTAGGCAACATGGTCACATTGAAGGGGGAAACAAATTTCGTCCATTGGTATGTATTTTAATATTTTATAAAATACATAAGACATGATTTGATGATGACAACATGGTCATGGTTAATATAAGGTCATCATTTTCATATAGGTCAACGTCCCTCAGTTTCATGTTATGGACCATGACAATCTGGAGAATGTGGATTTCCAAATGAGGGAACATGGAGGTGTGAATATAGAAGTAGAAGGTAATGATATCATGGAAGAAGACCATGATGATGAAGAAGATCAAGATGATCATGATGATCAAGATGATGATGATGTTGATGCAGAGCTTGATGTACCTATACTTGAGAAGGCACACGAGCCCCTATATGAAGGCTCCGAAACAACTCTTCTTGCCACTGTATTGTTGTTGGTGAACTTGAAGGTTATGAATGGTTTATCCAACATAGAAATGACACGTATGTTAAGGTATGTCATTTTTTTTCATTATTTTGACCCTCCAAGCTTTCCTAGATACTTTTTCATCAAACCCTCCCTTTAAGGGTTTCTATCCTAGGGCTTCCTAGAAAAGACCCTAAATCAACTCACAAAACCTTTCTAATGGCTCAAACACCTTCAAACAAAGTCTCTCAATCATTTCCAACACTCATTTACCAATTCCACCCTCAACTTGTTCATATTCACCACCTGGTGCTTCCCAAATGCACCCTTCACTGCCTGTTCAACAGTCACCTACTATTCCTTTCTCCTTTCACTAACACCTACATCCAGATCATGATAAAAACATAATATTTACAGGCTTTAGTACCTCTCCCATAGGCGATTATTAGAACACAAACAATTACGGGTACTTTCCCCTTTTTAATCACAACAAAAGTTGACAGTTCCGATTTACATGGAGATCCAATTAGAATCAACTCTAACATACTTCACAGATTAAAAGCCCGTTGTTTAAGCTTTACACAGCTTGTTGCCTATAGATTGTAATTTGCAGTATGTACTTCATTCTATATATGAATAAGCTAGCTAGTTTGTTAATTAATGGCCCAATTTCTTTGAGAATTTGCCAGCCTTTTCAGAAGTATTTTTGTTTAGGATGTCAAAGAGATATGAAGAAGAAGAAGAGAACTTTTGTGAATTGAAGTGTCAAGAGGGTGGTATTTATCTTTTGACATTTGGAGGGCGTGACAAGCATGTGTAAGCTGCCTCACTTGCATTTTGAATTTTATAATTCTATCAAATTTATCTTGCTCATTTGGTTTCGCTTGTGCAGGTTTGGGCCTGGGGCAATCCCAAATATCAATGAAGCTTTGAATAAGGTATGAAAAGATATTCATAAATTCACAAGGTATGTGATATTTGTTGGGTCATTGTATTTCATTATATCAATGGTTCTAAGGATAATTTGGCAGGTCGAGGGGGACAGAGATGCAACAGTTCTTGTCACAACGAATGAGGTAATTTCCACCATTTTTACAGGTTGGGTTGGATCATGAGAATAGTTATATAATTTGATAAGTAGGAAATATTTTTTTACAATAAGTTAAATTATGATATTATTATCAGAATTTAACTATGTAGTTTTATAATTAGTTTACTGACAAATGTTTCATGAATAGTAGTTCATAATAACCTTTCTTTTATGAGAATGAATGGAACACTTAGTACTCATTGCATCTAGATGATGTTCATAGAGGTGAAACACTACTTCCCAGCAGGTCACTCATCCCAATATTATTCTAGTTCAAGTGCTCTTTACTACGAAGGTTCCTCCAACGTTAAGCCCACTTTGCTTGCAACCCCATTTGCAAAACATTCAGCAAGTTTTGTGCCTTGTGAACCATTCATTAAAAAGCCTCTTAAGCTCATCAATTGATAATTAAGAGATATTTTCCACAAGTTGTCAAATTGTGATATTGCAATCAGCATTCAACCATGTAGCTTTATGGTTAGCTTATTGACAAATATTTCATGAGTAGTGATTCACATGAATCCATCTCTCATGAGAATGAATGGAACACTTAGTGCTCATTTCATCTAGGTGATGCTCACAGAGGTGAAGTGATGCAGGGGCATCCATCATGCAACCAAGGAATTCCATGGTACTAGGTGAAGACAAGAAGGATAAGGCATCTAGCCATGTCAACTGGAATATTCTAAAGCCAATCATGGCATATTTTCATGGCCAAAGTACTTTAATGGTCAAAGGTCCTGATAAAGCCTGTGGGAAAAATGATGTAACAAATGGCATATGAGCCATGAAAGGGTAGTAGGATGTAGTTTCATGTTTTAAGATATTCAATAAGGTCATTGGACCAATTATGAGTCATTAGCATAGGTCTAGATATTAGAAAAAGCATAAAAAGCATATCTTATAATTTGAATTCAAACTCAAACGGTCACTAAGTAGTTCTGGAGGGAAACTTAAGATTTAGTATTTGTCTTGTTTAAATAAACATTCCAACTACCTTGGTCGGTTGGGCAGTCAGTTAGAGGTCTATTTAAGATGTCACAGCCTTAGGCAAGGAGGAGGCATGGTTTTGTACGAAGTACACAAAAAAACTGTATGGACAGGTAATGAATCAATGAGATTTTGAAGTTTTCTTGCTAATTTGAAGCCCTCTTTGATGTAGAAATCTTCCATAAATGTTGGTAAGGCATACTTAAGTTGTTTTGAGTTGAATTTGGTGAATTTAATAATACATTTCAAAACTTATTACTGCTGTCACGCCAAACATACAGTTTTGCATTGTTTTTTTCAAATGAATAAGTGAGGGTTCCATCCTATGAATGTATATCTGACCATGGGATGGACCTTGATGGTTCTAGCATGTTTAACTAACCATGAAAATGCAAGGAAAGTAAAGATTTGCAGGATAGGGTGAAGCATATGCAAATTTGAGTGGTGTAGGGATTGATTTGGGTACCCAAATGATGCTAACAGTCACACAGCCGTACATCTAGCTTAAGGAGGTGTATTTTTTGTTGGAGAATATTTTAACACATGTTTAATACATGGTGAAACCTGAAGTTTGGGTCTTGGAAGTGCCAGATTGACCTAGTTCAATGATGCCCTAGGAAATGAGGGTTTTAATGCATGTAATTGGGGTTTATGTACCAAAACACTTCATAGTCTGAAATTGATCAGTGATTTATTTAATTGGGCATAAATAATGATTGTCCTATGAATTTCATGGAGTTTGGATGCATTCGGAGCATGGTTGCTTTGTAAACGCACCTAATTAGCCCTCTAAAAACAGTCTCAATCATGTTTTCTGGTAATATTTTCCATAGTAACAATATTTAAGTTTTGGATATGTTTTAGTAAAATAAAAAGGGTATTCATAAATATAATTACCTTATCAAGTGTTTTGGAAAAAAATTGAGTTATTTGGGTTTTAGTGCTGTTGGAGGGCTACTAGCCTGTCAACTAGACCTAATAGTCAGTTTTGGGGATTTGATGATTGGAGTTGCATAAAAGGTTGAAACTAATTGATTCTTGTCTAAAACATCTAGTTTATACCATTTGTGTCCACCCTAGGCATTTGGAGGCAAGATTGAGTGTTTTGTGGGTATTTGACCTTTGGAGTACCTTAAAGGCTTGTGGGATCCTTGTAGAATTGAACAAGTTTTGTGTGAAACCACCACTTCTGCTAACCACTCTACATCATGAAGCACTAGGACTATTTTTTTAATTTTTGATGATTTTGGAATGCTAATGAAAACTATGAATGAATGTTGTCTAAGGTGCATGTAGTATACCCTAAGATAGATAAATGTAAACCTTCTAAGGAAATACCTAAATGATGTTGGGAACTATCTTGAATTCAATTTTGAGGAAAACAAAATTATAATTATGACAAGGTGTTTATGAATAAGACAAATTTAGACAAGAATGACAAGCATCCAAGAAAAGGTGGACATGAAAAGAAGATAACTATATTTAAAGGAAGTCAAGATAATGTGCAAAGCCACTATAGGAATGTCCTCAAAAGATGTACCCTCTAATTTGGAAAATGACTCTAGAAAGTGTAATTCTTGACCCTAGGATGTGCAAGCTATGTTTTTAGATTTTTAGATTTTTTGAATCTAAGATGAGGACTATTCACTATGAAAATGACTAAGAAAGGTTATAAACTCTCAATATAAGAATGCCACTAAAATGCAAGGTATGAACTTATAATTTGCAAGGGTTTCCAATCAAAATATTCTAGATAAAGGGAAAATGATATATTTATGACCCATGCTATTTTGTTTCTCTATGTGGGGACATTTTTTAGGACAAGTTTTGATGATTCATAAACACAAAAATCACACAATCACTTATGGCTGTAGGTATGACTAAAATGAAATGTTTTATCTTTATTCTGTCTACTATATGAAAAAAGGCAAAGTGTGAAATCTATGAAAATCACTTTCTTGCATGAGTTTAAAATGAAATAAGGAAAATTCTATGATGCAGGAAAAAGAAACGAATCTGATAAATACCCCTCGGTATTCAACATTTCCCCCAGGTTATGAGCTACCAACAAATATTGCAATAATTACACTTTAGGTAAATTTCGCATTCTTTTCGAGAGGATGATGAATATTTTAAGGTTTATTTCAAGTAGATTGTTTGGGAGAGTCATTTATATTTATTTTTTCCTCTTTTAGTTTTTATTTTACATTGAACATGCAATTTGGAGAACAGGAACTGGAGGATAAGCTTACTTTATTGCGTTTAGCACATCTTTATGAGGTAAATTTGAACTTTATATAAACTGGACCATTTTGTTTGTACAAAACTATGGTCTGAAATTGTAAAATTATAAAAACATTTGGCAAAATGTCTATTGTCCTGTATTCTTGTGCAGATTGGAGAAGATGACAAGTTTTCAACCCCCGCAAGAGTTGATCTTCAAAAACTATTTCCAAGACAGAAGGTATACTCTTTTGTAAATGGACCTTACTAGCTTCTGATGCCCTATTTTTTCATGTGGATATCCAATTACTCCTTTGTAAGATTGATGGCATGTGTTTGTCCTTAGTTGTATAAAGCTTGCCTCAAACATTTATTCCAATGCGTTGCCTTCATACAACCAAAAAATCATATTTATGCATGTCATAAATGCAATTTTTCATATTTAAGGATAAATCTACTTTGGCAACATGTGTCTACTAAAAACTCATTAAAGTGGTTATTATAGATTATCACTCTTTCAGTCCTCTTTGACATTACCTTCTTTATTGATTTGTATACTCTCATCTTTTAACTATTATGTTCAGGCATAGAGAAGCCCATATAACTTGATACTAGAAAAAACATTTGACAAATTTGCAAACAATTGTTCACTTGGTGAAGCAAAAAATGTTTTGTAGTCAGTCTGCCAAACAAGAACCATCTATCTCTATTTCATTGTTGAACACTTGGATATTTGAAAATTTGATCTGCCATTTTGTTTGATTTTATTTCTACATTCTTAAGATTCCACAACATATTATGTTGGTGATTTAGTTCTTCATTAAGTTGTTTTTCAATTGTTATAAATCAAAGGTAAGCAGTCACAAGAAAATTTAACAAACACATTTGTATGCTAGCATGATAGGATCAAGTTAAAAGCATTTTCTAAATTCATAATTATAAGACATTGTTGTCATTTTAATGAATTCAATATGCATAACAATAGAAGCCTATAGAAGCCTTAGTTATAGGTATAACAATAGAAGTTTGTTTTTCAACTTTCAAGGATAGTATTATACGTAATCATTAAATTGGTCACTGATGCAATTTCCAAAACTGAATTCTACTGTATATTTTTTTATTTTGCCTTGTAAGAACACTTCTTACAAAGGCATCACAGGAAATCAGTCAAAATTAGTTTCCTTTGGTTCTTTCTACCTCCTCAGAATCAGTATTTTCAGTTCAAAAGTGATAAGGGAACTTTGTTTCTGTTATCTAATATTGAAAGATATGTTGTTTTTGTCATCGCCATATGGTACATGGATTATACAAAAGCTTTGCTGGGTCAAAAAAGATTAACCTTTTAATGTTGAAATTTAAAATGGTCTTTAGATATTATAAAACAACTAGAAAGCCTGAGGACAATAATTGGAAACTTTTTGAGAAGGATGTCTTTTCAAATTATTAATATTTTTTCAAGTCAATACAAATTACAAACACTAGAGAACTTAGTTCAATGAAGATATGACTAGTATTGATCATGGAATCGTGAGTTGATCTCCAACAATTTTGGTAGGCTTAACAAATGCAATAAATGAGAATGATAAATAAAGGCTTTCTATTTGTTCTATTTAGCAAAACCTCAATTGTTGAGTATATATTGTTCTAAAGTTCCTTGATGGCTGTTGACATTTATTGGTGATTTCTGAAGAGGAATATTGAAGTCAGTCATATACATCTTGGTGGAAAACCAGAAATAAATGTTCTTGAAATAGATATATGAAACAGCAAGTGAACACTCTGGTACTTGTAGTTGATTTCTCAATATTATTTTGTTATTTTCTTTTTGATGTTATTAATTAATGCCTTTTAAAAAATTTGAAGTTCAAATATGTAAACTTATATTATTGAGGCATGTGAACTGAGGGGACTTGCACCCTGCTTTGTTTGTTGGAACATGTCACGTCAGCAAGATGGATGTCATATTATTTGACCTAGTTTCATTGTGTTATTGTATCTCTTAAATAGTTTGACCCGGCTTGTCCATACTAATTCCTTTATGCTTTTTCACATGAGCTCACTACATTAAACAATTTACTGCTATGATTTTGCATGTACAAAAACCATCCCAATTTAACATTTCTAGGTTATACCATCCCAATATCATGTGTTTGATTAAATATGTTATCATGTGTTTGATACAACCATATTATCTCCAATCTTCATCGCTGTGCTATTTTGGTCAATTTTTACTTTTCATTTCCTATGATAACCATTGAGAAAATAAACACACTTTCCTTGAAGGATGGAATAAGGTCTTGAAAATATAATCATAACTATTTAAAATGTTGTAGACAACAAGCCATGCATAACATACGATTACCCTTTATTGCTGGTATTTTTCTTCCACAGAAATCTTTAATGGGCAGTTATTATAAAAAATACAATTGAACATATCATTATGGCTTTATTTAATTTAATATTTGCCTTTTAGGTCCTTGCATGATCTTTACTCTCCCATCTCTCATTCCCTTCTCATGGGTGATTGACCCTATGTATTGAATCATTTATATATACATCAGGGGATTAAAAAAATTGCATGTACACGTTCACATTTTCTTTGAGTCAGAATATGAAGAACAGTAGGAAGCTGTGGTCCCTTTAATGAGTTTAGATGGTAGAGTCAAAGATTAAATGGTATATTTGCTCTAATTGTTGAAATATTTGTTTTGCATGATTTTGTAGATTGAAGAAGTTGTCGAGCTCAATCTTTCTGCGGTTCAGGAAAAGTTAGAAATGACATCATTGGACTGGCGAATTGAAGGTGAAGAGAATGATATGCATGAGCCATCTAAGAGAAACAAAATAATGAATGAAGAATTTATTGTGGAATTAGCACCTATGGAAATCAGAACCGTTCAACTTGAGTTTGATGACTGAGGACTGTGTGAGTCTTGTATGAAATTTTTTACAACAGTTAAAAGAACCCATGATTGTCAAATTTTTATGACTCGGGAACCCCACTAGCCCTTCAGGCTCACCAAAGGCTACATACCCACAATTGAATCAACTATGCCTCCAAACACCTAAGATGGACCAAAATGGTGTAAAAAAGGTGGTTTCAATAAGAATCAATCATTTTTTATAGCCTTTACAACACCTATTGACCACAACCTTCAAATCTGCCTTCTAGCCCTATGAGCCCCAATTAGCCCTGCTGGACCAGTTTTCTCCCTTTTTCTCTAAGTTTTTCCAAACAACTTGAGAAAAAAATTATAGTTTCAGACACCCTTTTCAAGGTTATTTAACATATGTAAACTTCAATGGTGACTCCTTTAGACTAGTCTTAACTTCCTTCACAAGGTACCCTCCTAATGACATCAAAATCAAGCAAATAACAAAGCAACTATATCATTCTCTTATCCTCATCACTCTAGACTTTCATCATAGTTATAATATGGCAAAATATGACTAAATCCAAGAGATTTTAGTCCTATTCCACAAGGAACACCCAAAACACTCATTCAATGCCTTCAAACCCTTGTTGCATAGGGTTTCACCAAACACCTATCTCCACTAACCTTGGAGACCAAATAATGGTTCATACACCTTCTCTTTGATGCCCTAGGACATCTCAAATCATTAGATAACCTTCTTGTACAGCTCAATATGCTGTTGTCATACTATTCCCACTAATCCACCATGGGACATTTCCATTATTTTCTCCAAACTTGCTGTCTTCGCACTAGTGCTACATCAAAAATTGTTATATTTCTATTGTACATGTTAGTAACATGCCTCCCATGAAGTTTGGGCCCTTGAATTCATGGGAGGTTCATCTATTTAAAGAAAACTTTTATCTGTCACAGGAAAAACTCAAGAAAACAGCCTGAAATGAACCAACAGTCGTATATGCTGCTTCAAAACAAAGTGTTATTCATTCAATAATGAGTGAAATGTGTTTAAATACCCTTCTAATTCATGTATTTGATAGTTTCAAACAAAAAGAAGTTCAATACATTGAATGGAACATCACCAAAATGAAATTTTATTGCTTGCTTTCACAACAGTCTGTACAACAGGGTTTTTTTCTCCCCGTCCCCCTCCATACAATGGATCCTTTAGACATTTAATGACCCCTATCTACCTGCCTCAACCAAATTTAGACAGTTGGGAGGTTTAATTAATCCTAAAACCTGTTAAAACTAATTTCCCTCCAAAAAGGTAATATGACCATTTACATTCAAATTTAAATTAATAAACTTTATTTTATGCATTTTATGACTATTCTGACTTCCCAACTTACTCCATTGACCTACACATGGTCCAATGTATTTATTGAATGCTTCTAAACATGAAAACTACTCAAATCTAATCCTATTGGACTCTTTCACCTATTACATTGCTTTGATCACTTATTACATTGTATTGGTCCTTAGACCTCTATCATGACTTTTACATAGTTTATTGAATCCAACACTATCATAAGCCATTATAGGCTTCAAAACTTGCCAATCAACTTGTCTTGATACCATCTTCTCCTTCTTAGTTATTGGAGTCCTCCTTTGCTCAGATGCTCTTCTAGATGCCCCTGCATCAAATATGCTTTAAAAAAGTCTTTCTTCTTGGTTGGGATGAGTCTATTATTGGCCTATCCATGGAAGCCTCATTTTTAACCTGTTCAGGGCATTTTGTCCCTGCAACATATCTGGTTTATACTTCCCGAGTCACCACTAGAGTCTTCAAATCTAGATATTTTGCACAAGGTTAGGGCACCATTGCCAGTCATTTAAAACATGGTTTTTTCTTTAACAGATGATTTTTATCATTAATATTTGTGTGCTTATAGACCCTAATGTTGTTTCTCCAAGAGCCCTAAATTGGAAATCTGTAGATGGGGTTTGGTGTTAAGAAATAATATAAGATTCATGTGATAAGTAAGAGATATTTTCCATAGCAAGCCAAATTGTGATATTGCTATCAGGATTCAATTGTGTAGTTTTTTGAGTCAAACTCATTGACCTATGATTCATGAGTAGTGGTTTACATGAACCCATCTCTCATGAGAATGAATGGAACACTTAGCACTCATTGGCTCTAGGTGATGCTTACAGAGGTGAAGCACTGGGACTTCCCGGGAGGTCATCCATCCCAGTACCACTCCAGCTTGAGCACACTTAACTACGGAGTTTCCTCCATGGTTAAACCCACTTTTCTTGCATCCTCATTTGCAAAACCTTCACCAAGTGTTGTGCCTTATGAACCATTCATTAGAAAGCCCCTTAAGATCGTCAATTAATAAGTAGGAGATATTTTCCACAGCAAGTCAAATTGTGATATTGATATCAAGATTCAACTGTGTAGTTTTTTGAGTCAAACTCATTGACCCGTGATTCATGAGTAGTGGTTCACACGAACCCATCTCTCATGAGAATGAATGGAACACTTAGCACTCATTGGCTCTAGGTGATGCTCACAAAGGTGAAGCACTGGGACTTCCTGAGAGGTCACCCATCCCAGTACTACTCCAACTCGAGCGCACTTAACTATGGAGTTTCCTCCATGGTTAAACCCACTTTGCTTGCATCCTCATTAAACGCACTCTACTTGCATCCAAAGTGGGTTTAACCATGGAGGAAACTCCGTAGTTAAGTGCGCTCGAGTTGTAGTACTGAGATGGGTGACCTCTCGGGAAGTCCTGGTACTTCACCTCTGTGAGCATCACCTAAAGCCAATGAGTGCTAAGTGTTCCATTCATTCTCATGAGAGATGGGTTCGTGTGAACCACTACTCATGAATCATGGGTCAATGAGTTTGACTCAAAAAACTACACAGTTGAATCTTGATAGAAATATCACAATTTGACTTGCTGTGGAAAATATCTCCTACTTATTAATTGATGAGCTTAAGGGGCTTTCTAATGAATGGTTCATAAGGCACAACACTTGGTGAAGGTTTTGCAAATGAGGATGCAAGCAAAGTGGGTTTAACCATGGAGGAAACTCCGTAGTTAAGCGTGCTCAAGCTGGAGTGGTACTGGGATGGATGACCTCTCGGGAAGTCTCGGTGCTTCACCTCCGTAAGCATCACCTAGAGCCAATGAGTGCTAAGTGTTCCATTCATTCTCATGAGAGATGGGTTCATGTAAACCACTACTCATGAATCACAGGTCAATGAAAAGAACTCGGTCTATAACATTTTTTATAAAAAAATAAAATTCGTATTGGTCAAAATTTTGACCAACACTAGAACCAATTTTGACCAATGATTGGTCGAAATTTCAACCAATGGACCAAAAAATCGACGACAAATCCATACTTTCGACCAATCCAATGGTTGAAATTTTGACCATTTGATTGGTGGAAAGTATGGATTCGTCGTCTATGGTTTGGTCCATTGGTCGTAATTTCGACCAATCGTTGGGGCAATCAGTGGTCAAAATTTTGACCATTAGAAAAAATGATGGCAATTTTTGAGCCTAGGATATCGTCAAAATTTTGACCAAAACACAGGTCAAAATTTTGACAAATAGTAGACGCATCAAAAATTCAAGGAAAAAAGAATGACGACAGTTTTGGTCGTAAATTCCACCAATTACTGTCAAAATTTTGACCAATTTTTGTCAAAATTTGAAGTCAAATTTACTAGTGAGATCACAGCGGCACAATGGAGTATTCCAGCAACTATTTCAGCTACCAAGGAGATTAAGGACATACTAGATAGTCGTGTTGGCAGAAGCACAAGGAACAGGACATATGAAGAATATCTGGTCAAATGGAAAGGATGACCTATTGAAGATTCATCATGGCTGTCAAGGGAGGAGGTTAACCATCTTGGTTTTCCTCTTCACACCTGAGTCATGACAGGGTCACTTCTCAAATTACCCTGGGTGTCTGATGCAAGAGCATCTTGGGTGTAAGAGCAATCTTGCATCACCCAAAAATATTTCTGGTTTCTTTTCAATAAGGACTATCTTGTGCAGAGCTGCTATTTTTGGAAAGTTACTATTTTTAGTAAGTTTTCCATTCGAGCTCAGAATGGTCTATTTTCTTTCTTGTAGGTTCATTTTGGTCATATCGGCTTGCCAATAAAGTTTCATTGCCAGATCAAGTCTAGTTTTGAAGATATTGAAAATTTTTTATATTGGCAGCAGGGTACAAAAACTTTGAACTCAATTTTGAAGGCTTTAGAGGCCCCAGATGAGGTCGAAACTTTGGTTGAATGAAGCTTGCTTGATTCACGCATTGTAGAGCACTTTGCACCCTTTTCGAAATGGGGTCATAATAGTCAATCGGGTCAATGGGTGATGACTTATGGTCTCTAGAAATTGGGCCACCTAAAATGGCAGAAAATAAATTTCCTTCAAAATTTTTGTTTGGGTTTCAAAAGATGTTTCGAGCCAACTTTGATGTAATAAATTGAAAAATAAAATAATTCTAGGGTTGGTCATCCTTAAGGGCTAAATTTCTGGAACCTTCTCGGGCGGTGGAAATTGCCTATATAAGAAAGGCCTGTAGTGTTGTCTAGGGTAGTTCAGAGTAGTTCTAGGTAATAATTCAAGGCTTTGTCCTACAAAATATTGTAAGGGAAATGCCCATGTGGCTTTGCATATTGTAATTCTAAAATTTGTAATTCCACATTTGTGGAGATAATAAGAAGCCCATTTTTTGTTCTTGCAAATTGTTGTTGTTCTTTGTTTCTGTTATGTATTTATGGTATTAAGGGGAGCACCCTTCACCATTTTTTGTTCTTGCAAATTGTTGTTGTTCTCTATTTCTGTTATGTATTTGTGGTATTAAGGGGAGCACCCTTCATCAGAAATAAAGATACAATGACCTAGTCGATAAACTTGAAGTCCAAGGAAGAAAGAAAGTTCACCAATCATAGGCATCTCAAATTATTTTTGCATCTCTTTTGTAAATTTCTTATACACATCATCATCTCTGTCAAATGTCATCAATATACACAACTATCAAAAAAATTTCTTTCTCAACCTCAATGTAAAGATTTCTATCTATGATACCTTTATTGAAATCTTTCTAAAATAAGTACTTATCCAACCTAGCACACCAATCCCTAGAGGCTTGCTTGAGAATACACAAATCCTTTTTAAGTTTTTTAACCATGTTTAGATCCTTTAACAAATGAAACTCATCTGGAAATCTCTCTGTAGACTTCTTCCTCTAGATCACCATTCTAGAAATATGATTTGACATCCATATAATAAACCTTAAGTTTCTTGTGATTTACAAATGCAAGAAACATTATAATTTCTTCCATCCTAACCAAAAAGATAAAAGTCTCCTGAAAGTCAATTCCTTCCACTTGTGAATGGCCTTTGCAAACCAATCTTGCTTTGTTACTTGTCACTTCTTCTTCTTCCTCCTCCTCTTTCTCCTCCTTCTTCTCCTTTATCATGAAGAACATCCTTAGTTTTGTTATTTCCATTAATTGTTATTGTGCCCTTTTCACAAATTTGGCCATACCCTTCACAATAAAGCTTAATTGATCCACCATTCAACTTCTTAAGGCCGATGAACTTTCCTATGTCACTAATCATATGAGAGACCAACCACTATCAATTACACAAGCATTTTAGATTTCTTTTGCATGGAAGGCAGTTCAACAATCATTAAATTTTATTGTCTTCATTAGCCTATAAGGCACTAGACTTCTTGTGCTTTTCAATATTATTCATTTTTTCATCAAATTTCAAAGTTGTGAATTTTTTATTTTATTTGAATCATCATGATCCTCATCTTCCGAGAAGAAATTATTTTCGTTGGAATAAAGACTTATTTTTAACTTCTTCTTTTTTTATTTCTATCTACTTATTCTCCAAAGGTACGTTTAGATGCAAAATGCCATATTCTTCTACAATTAAAATAATTGAAAGGTAACGTATCTTTTTATTTCTTGGTGTACTCTTTCTTTAGTATTCACATAAAGTTTTATTTTACTTCATCAAAGTCATCAATTGATCAAAAACTTCATCTTCTACCTTTTTACCAACTTTGAATGTGGCTTCCCTTTGAGGAGCATCTTCATCACTCTTTCATTTGAATTGTAGTGAGCACTCCATATAGGTGATCCATTGAATAATTATCCAATTCCTTACTTTTTGTAGTAGTAGATCATCTAAGTACCTTTTTTACAACTTCATCTTCTTTCAGTCCTCCACCAATACCTCTAATGTCATTTACCACTCCATCCACTTAGAGTATATAACTAGAAAATAATTCATCCTCTAATATCTTCAAATGTTTAAATTTGCACTTGAGGTTTTGCACCTTGATTTTCTTTACCATAACATCTCTTTTATATATGTTGTTAAGCTTTTCCCAAATATCTTTAGCAATACTGTTTGACATCCCCTTTTCAAGTTTAGAAAATTCTAACCCACTCAATATTTCTTGCTTTGCCATTTTTTTCATAAAACATAATCTTAGCCAGATTTGTAGGAGTAGCAAGAGTAGAATAACCATCTTTGACTAAGTTCTAAACTCCAAATCATAAATAGAACAAATGTGCTTCCTTTATAACTTTTCGAAGAGTGAAGTTTGATCCATCAATCTTGAGTGCTTGGTGACATCCATCTTTTTCCTTCCCAAACCTTCCTCAAGTGGTTAAGCTTACTTTAGGAGAACCTTCCTCTAATACCAATTGGTGATCATGCCTATAGATCAAGAGTGGGAGTGAACTAGGCTCCAACATAACTTAAACATTTTAATTCAATTATAGAAACCTTAAACTAACTAGCATAAATGAAATATAGAATAATGAACACAAATGCACAAAGGAACACAAGATTTACATGAAAACCCCAACAATGGAAAAATTATGATGAGAGTTATCTCACAATATATGAATAAGTATTAAATTTTTCTGAAGTCCCACTACATAAGGGAGTACATTTCGCCTTGAATGACTCTTTGCAAAGATTCACTATCAAATAGACCTATACATGGGCCTACTAAGGAGATTCACTATGTCAAAGTACAATAAATGTAAATATGAATTGCAATGAATATGCCTTCAACTCACAATTTCCAATAGTGTCCTTAAAATGTAGGTGCTCTTGACATGTTTCCTCAAGAAAACATTAAGCAATTTAGCTCAAAAAATTCCACCACACACTTTATCTACCTTGATTTTTCATCTCTTCCAATCCAAACCTCTTTCAAGTGATTTGATCTTCTATATATACTCCATAAGCAATGAAAAAAACAAATTAGGTTGGCCACAAAGAAAGAAAGTAATAACCCCATCAAGTCGAGCTCAACAATATTTTGAGATGGAAGTGGTCCAAAATGGGAGATAGATTGGACAAAAAAAAATGTATTGCATCTTCCTATATAGCCCCAAACAAGAACCATATTAGCGCACACCCTCACAAGTTAGCAATAGAGTAAAGTGTAGATGAAATGTGGAGCACTTTACTAGTCAACCGAAAACATAATTTCTAAATGAATTTACACAATTTGGTTAAAGGTATATCAGGTCCCAAATACAATTCATCACAACCTCCAACTCTTGTACATACCCCCAAATGCATAGAAAAAGCAAGATAATAGCCCTTGTAGAATGGACAACTTTAAATCATCAAGAAATCAAACTCCATACGATATGAAATACCAAATATCAATTAATTTCATGTAGTCCACATAGAGGATTTCCATGAACCCTCAACAACATCCCCATACACGTCTTTCACACTATCCTGCCAAGAGAAACTAGCACAACCAAACTAATGCATAGTTGTTTATGCCTAGAAACCTAGAAAATACAATCATAAGATAGAACATTTAAAAACATACTTGTGTTAAACTTCATCACCTAAAAATTGGATTGAGACACTTCACAAACACTATAAGATTGTCCATCAAGCTGCAATAATAGAAACAAAAATGCAAAAAAAATTTGAGAATTTTTTGAAGACTTAGTCCTAATAAACAACCAAACTACCAACACATTGTGTTCACCAAAAACATCTACTCTATCATCAAAGAATTGAAAATATAGAAGTGCAATTTCCAAAACACATACAATATAACTACCAAAATATAATACAATAACATTAATTATGGAGGAATGCAAAGAATTCTTCCAACTAGTCATTAAAGAACTTCCTTGCATTTTTACACTCATTGACCTACAAGGACCAAAAAACCCTTGTAACACCAATTTCTCACTTAGGATCAATGTAAAAATAATCTTTACCATGCACAATACTATCAACAACATATCTACTTCATCGTTATCCTTCTAAAGCTCATATTAATACTTCTAATCCTCATCTTAATATGATATCATCATGATAACATCTTTGCCGACAACCAACAAGTCATGACTTCCAATCACCATCATACTCCATAATACTTGTTCTTAAACATTACACATCATCATTATCACTATCCTTATTATTCTAGTACAATTATCAATGAAATCACAACAAAATGAGTGTATCCATCAATGCTGGAGAGGGGTGACCCAACCATAGACTACATCAATATAACATCTCTACACAATTGAAGATAAGACATCAAAAAAATAGTATAACATCAATCTCCACAATGTTAAGGTTTGAAATCAATGACAACATCACATCCTTACAACATATGCCTAACATTACCAAGATTCTCTCTAAATCATAAAGTGTTGGTTAGGTGACAACTAACTCAAACATCTCACATTAAAACTTTTGGGAGTTATCACTTTTATATATGGATCAAAATAAAGAATATTCTTATTTGAATTTGTATACATTTGTAGATGAATCCAAATACACAATCCAAAACTCTCTGAAAGGTCTCACTTGGTTGATTTCTCTTCTCCTTATATATTTGTTTTATTTTAAATCTATGCCCTCCTAGGCTTTGCACTAGTGACAACTTGAGACAACTTTAGCACCAACTTTTACTATCCAATCTCTAAAGGACCAATGTCTTGAGGCATTATTTGAAAAATGTTTTACTTGTCTATATAATTTGAGGGTGATATCTTGAGTCCTTCCAGACTACTTCTAGTCTCCTTTCTTTCTATCAACAAACTTGAAATTTTTATCACCTCAAATATATCACAACAACAACTGGAGGCTTCCCTTGAATTTTTTTTACCCTAGATATCACATTACTAATATTTTCTTCTTACATTTTTGTTTCCCAACATGTTGATGCACCAAATATACCAAAAAGGTTGATTGAATAGAATCTAAAACACTTTAAAAAATGCTCCAAGATTTTGTATGGAACATGTAGGTACAAACACAACATTCACAAACTGCCAACACACATTGACCTCCACAAGTAAAATAAAATATGGCTATTTATCATCTTAAAACTAAACAAACAAGCCATAAAGATAACCAAACTTGACATAGTGTAGCTTAGATCCACCACAACAATGTAGTCCTACAAACATGCAATGGGTAGAGAAGATCTTGATGGAGGATTTAAAAGGATACACGTTTAGGGATGACATTGAAAAAGGTATTTGTGGTAAAAAAATATAGAATGAAACGATAGGAGAAACCTATTTAGATACATAATAAGTTTCTTTATGATGTGTGGAGGTCTTATAAATGTCTTTTCCATGAGATATTTATTTGAGGTCCTTAAATCTTTATTTTTCTTTTATTTGTATGGGTTCCAAGATTTTGTGTTCATGAAATCTTAATGATTTTCCTTGATAGTTCATGTTGATATATCTAGTTTACGATGGGATACTTATTGCTTCCAAAGAAATATATGAACCATTTTTTAGATAGGTAGGGAATGGTGGTGGTTGTAGTTTCTTTATCAGAGAGAACTAAACTGGTAAATGTGTTGCAACTAATGGGATAGGATTGTGGTTTGGGGATGGTTTCAATATGGGTGCTTTGAACTTGAGATGGTATGGGAAGATGGAAGGGATTGTTATATATTATTTGATCTTTATTTAGGTGGATATGTATTTGGAAATTCTTTGAAGAAAGCTCTTGGCATTTCTATACTTGTTGGGGAAATATGAGGGAAACTTGATTTCTTGCATTGTTACTAATTAATGCATGAAAAAAATCATAAATATTGGAACATAGATGGGGGTTAGGGTATTTAATATGCTTATTTTGATGGATTTTATTTCAAGATTGATGAATGCATGGTCAATGAGATACTTGGTTAGGATGGGATCAACAATGCTACAAAGACAATTAACTTTGTTTGCACCTTGTCTTGTGATTCCTTATAAATAATTATTTGAGTATATACATAAGGGTTGTTTTGGTTGGCTTGTATTTGGATTTGGTGAGATAGGTTAGATTATGAAGGCTTTGAAGTTGAAGCATTGACATAGGAGGTAGATGATACAAGGTGAACACTTGAGATAGGTATTTGAGATATGGATGTGTAGTGAAGGTATTGGGCTAAAGATTGTTTTCCTTTATCAAATATAGGATGATAATGACCAATAAATAATAATTTAGAAGTAGTATGATAGCTCTTCTTTTATATTGTTCTTGGATTTTAGGTTCTTGACGATTTGTGCTTGGGAAACTAGTGCTTTTGGCACTTTCTTGAGGTAATTTCATATAAGGATTCATGAGTGAATTCATTTTGATCCACACACAAAACTCTCATTATCATCATAGGGATTGTATTATTCTTAATTAACAAAGCTCAAGTTTTTTATTAGAACTGTAGAGGGTGAGATTGAATTTGAGACAATTTGGATAATTTTAGGTTTAATTTTTGGTAGATGGTCAAGGGGTTCGTACCTTAGGATGATTTGATTATATTGATTTTCTACTTGGGATGGACCAGTTCCTTAAGAAAGGGTATTATTTTTATTATTATACTTTGGATATACAAATTCGGTAAGCAAGGATTATATTTTATCGAACTTTGGATTATTATATTTACGATAGAAAAGTTTATAAACAATTTTGGATTTGATTTTTAGATTTAAATTTTTTATCTTGACTATGGATTTTGATTTGGATGAGTGGGTTAATGGTTGAATTAAATTATTTGAACATGGATGAGGGGATGGGAGTTGATTAAGGTTACCTAGTATTTTAGATTTTTCTTGATTCATCTCGGATTATCTATTATTGTTTTTTGGTAGGAGTTATTAGGTTTAGGATTAATATTTATGATTTAGATTTGGGGATTTAGGTTATGATGATGGGATGAGGGGTTTTAAGATTTGGTTTGCAAGAGGACTTTGGTGTTTGATTTTGATTTCTTCAAATATTGGAGGTTGATTTGATGGTTTAGGGCTATAAGGATTTGATATCTTGGAATTGTTGGGTGATTCGTAGGTTTAAATAAGAAAACATACAAAACATAAGAACACCCTAAATTATTCAAATAAGAGTGTGAATAATTGTAATCCCACCAATATGACTTATCTTGGTATGGGATGTAGGGACCATAATGAAGCACTAAACATGTATTTACCCAATATAAATTAATGGTGTGAGGGGAAAAGTACATGGCCTATAACCCCATTTCTATTTTCATGAGGTGAGTAGCTTCTTGGGGATAACCACTAACTAGTGCATTACAATCAAATGTGATGTATAGGCTTGTACAAGATTACTAGGATATTTAATAATACGATACAATACAAATTTGATTAATGGTCAAAAGACATGAAAGAAGATTTTTGACTTCCTCAAACATGAGATATAAAAGGGATATGGTTTCATTTGAGGACACACATCCATAAATTAATAACCATTCAAGAAGGAAGAAATCAATCAATTTAGAAATAAATAATTATTTTCAAAAGAGAACAATCAAGGATGAATAGTTGTGACTCTTTCAAAGGGTATAAATAATGAAAGGTTGTGAGCCCATCAAGAATAAGATAAAAGTGAAATCATTTCCTTGGGAGGAGATCATCAAGCAAGGAATAAATAAATCATAAATTACAAATGAAGGAATAAATTTGAAAATAATTTATTATTCTCAAAAGGAAATAGTGAAGGGTGGTGATTTAATTCTTGTGAAAAATGGTGACTCTTTTACCAATAAAATATAAATGAGATATCATTCAAAGGATTCAATCATCTCCTACCACTCTATCAATTAAATCATCATTCAAAAATATATTAAACCAGAATGCATTCAATCATTAATACATTGAATCAACACTCATAAAAGCCTCACTCATAAATTCATCAGAGGAAAATATTAAATCATCTATAAGCCACCAATTGGGAATAAAGGAATCAAGCAAGCAATCAGTGAATTATACAAACATGAACTTATTAATCCATCAAGAAGTATATATCACCATTAACCAAGAAAATTAATAAAACAATAATTTTGAATTTGAGGAAGTGTCTTGTAGGACTTGGAATGATGTAATTCTTTCATGCTTTGGGGCTAGGAGTTGATAGGAAAAAATACCTCTTGTGCTTTGAGGCTAGGATTTGGGAGGTACGAGGACCCTTCTTTTCTTTAGGCAAATTAATTACCAAAGAATTCACAAATTCATTAATTTTTAGGATTATGATATGATTGGTTGGTGTAATTAGTAGCTTAAGTTTTTAATGTTTGATAAAGTTATTTCCATTTTGAATCAAGAATTGTTGTATAAGGTAAAGAAATCAAGAATATACCAAAGAAGGGTATTCCAAGAGTGTAGGTCCTATAATGAGATACTAACTATTTTTTGACCCAATATCATTCAATGATGTGAGGATACAACATACATGGCCTACAAACCTATTTCTAGTTCATGAGATGAGTATCTTCTTAGGCCTAACCATGTACCTATGAATTATAATCAAATATGATGTATAGGTCCTACAATCTTGTACAAGATTACTAGGGGATGTCCTCAATATACCTGAAGGTATGTCTAATTGATTGGTACAAGAGGACAAGCCATTCTTATCCTTCACTTTACAAAGTATAAAACTATTATGATCTTAGTTGATAGTAAAAAAATCTCTCCAATTGAAAGAGTATTTTGATTCTCTTATAAATTTCCATACATCATTAAAAAATGAGGGTTTGGGTCTCCTGTTTGGTGATGAAATTAAGGAAGACATGCTAGGTGGAATAGTTGAGGAGTTTGTCTCCAAGATTTCCTTGTTGCATGAGGATAGAAATACAAAACTTAGTTTATTAAAGTTGAAAATGATAAAAGAGATGAAAATGGTGTTCTAAATCTTCATGATAATCTATTGGGGTGGGAGGAGCATAAACACCACAATGTTCATATAAAGATAATATATAATGTTTATGTACTTTAAAATTAGATGTATAACTATATTTAGTGGTAAATAATGGGTGGTTTGAAAAGGGATCCTATTAGAAAAATGTTAATAATTTATCAAATGATTATTAGACCAACGATAAATTGCAAGAAAAAGGATTAGCTTGCAAAATATGATTAATTAAATTTTATGTATAGAATATATATTTTCAAAGAGAAAAAAACACTAAAATATATAGAAAAGGCATTGAATTAGATTCATAAATGATGAAGGATGATTTTTGAACTAATTACTAGAGTTAATTATAGAAACATTGAAGGGTAATTATAGAAATTCAATTCTATAAAGTAGAAACACTAAGCCCATGTGGCATGCATAGAACAATAGATAATGAGAAGAAAATAATCTAAAAGATGAAAATTTTCAAGTGGGTAGTCAAAATCAAAGACGGGAATGTTTATTACGAATCCTGGGAGATGGGAGAAACAAAACAAAATGAGAAAATGCAACCCAAGATGTCAAAATGGATGTTAGGACTGAGATGCAAAGGCACTAAATTGTGAAGAAAAAATGCTACTCTACAATAAAAAAACATCATAAAGTGCAACATAAGTGCTAAACTATAAAGGAGGTTTAATAAGGCATGGAAACCTACAAGATAAGGGTGATATTTGCAAGAAAAATATCATGAATGGACACAAAAAATGTTAGGAAGGAAAAACCCCTACAAAAATACACCCAACATATGTCTAAATCCCAATACAAATGAGAGAAAAATAATGTCAAAATCCTTTCGGGGTCATTCACAATGAGCATTTTTAAATAAACTAAATAAATGCCACATTATAGAGTGAAAATGCCAATCAACATGCAAATGCACTGATCTAGAGCAAATATGTTGATCAATAGCAAAAACATCAATATAAAGGAAACCATGTCAATTTGTGTAGAAAATATGTTAAAAGAAAGGGCTAGTGTGTCCAAATAGTGTCTTACAATGAAGACATCAACAAAAGACTCAAAATATTGTTAGATGAGTGACATGGGTCTCATTGATTGTTTTAAAATATGATCAAGAAGTATGTAGAGCACACAATAAGGAATCAAACAAAAAAATTCAAATCCTAGTATACACCTCATTGACAACTTCAATTTAGCTGATTTTGCAAAACAAAATGAAAGACAAAGTTTCTTGTTGCACACACACGAGTTGTATGTAGTTGTGCTCCAATAGATTTGTGCTTGATAGACTATATGTGGTTGCTCTGATTGACATGTCTTTAGTTTTATGACCCTCTTTGCAAATAATATACAAGAGTGCTATTTATATATTGGGAGGATGATTGGTCAATGATTAGATTGCTTTGAAGGATCAATGGATGAGATTCATTGACAATCTTGGAGAAAAGAGAAACCTCCAAGTGCCACTTGGTGATTGTTGCACTAGAAGAGGGATAAGATCAAGGGGAATCAAATGGTCAAGATTATCTTAAGAAAGGATGAAGAGTGAAAAAAAATTCTAAAAAAAGACCCTTTTTTTGGAAACATTTGAAGGTTTATGATCTTCTTGGGAAAATGGATGGATGAAATTGAATTAGAATATTTTCTAGGGAAATGAGAGGTATGGGTCATGTGCATGTATAACATGTATAAGTGGATCTATTAGTTAACTAACTGGTTTTAGCCAATTAATGACTAGCAACAAAAATTGAAAAATTAAATAAATAATTTGTATTTATTTGACTTTTGAAGATGGAGATATGAAAAGTGAACCTTTGTTAAATTTATATTGAATTTATTTAATTAAGGTTGAACAATAGATGAAAGGGGGTAAAGGATTAATTAATTAAATGATCAAATTTTATTTAATTAATGTTAGGAAGGTGATTGGGAAGGGTGATTAAATATTTAATTTTATTTAATTAATTCTTGATGAAGATGAAAGTGTGGTTAGGATGTGATATACAAATGAAAGGATGGATGGTGAAATGAGAGAAATATATAATAAAATTATGCTACAAATGTGTTCATTTGAGTATCAAACTTTCAAAATATTAGCTCTTGGTGATCCTTTAATACTTCCCATATAAAATTATTAAATAAGTCTTCCATTTACTTAGTCTCCTTAGTCTCCTCATGCTCATACTTCCTTAGTCTTCTCATGATCATCCTAGCTAGTCTCTTTATGCTCATCAATTCAAATGTACAATTTAAAATCATGCAAAAATAAATTATATAAGTACTTAAATTTAATGGATATATAATTTAAGAAATAAACTATTCTCTTTATGCTCATCAATTCAAATTTACAATTTCAAAATCATGTGAAATAAATTATATAAGTACTTAAATTCATTGGATATATAATTCAAGAAAAAAACATTCAAAGAGAGTTCAACCAAGCTCATAAACACTAATTTTCTTTACACAATTATGAAAGTTCATCAAAAGGAATAATGAATATGATATATGGAAGTTAACATTTTGTTCATGCTGGTGTGACCCCCTCTAGCCATGTGGACCCTACTTCATATGTTGATCCTATGTTTCTCCAACCTTTGGTAGATGATGTGTTTCCTCATCATCACTTTGTTCCTAGCACTAATAGTCTCACTATGGAGGTTTCCTCATTTTCTACCCTTAAAAGAGGGTATTCCTAATGATGGTATTGTTTAGATTATTGTTCATTGGTGAAGGAAATATCATTCTTCATCCTATTCACTTTCTTTTCCTTGTGTCATGGGTGAGTTTTTTACCCACCCTTGATGCGGGGTCCTAGCAGTTCTACTAGTGTTCTGTAAGTGGTTTGTTATGGCCTTTGCTGGCAATGGCCTATTCTTGCCCGGCTAGTTGTAAGTGGCCTTTTTGACCTGTCATTATAAGGCTCAACACCCTTGTTTTGTTTCTTTCATTATGAAAAGCATATTTTTCATGTTTTTTATTGTATAATGTAAGAATCAATTTCTAAATCCTTTTTAGAAACTCTTCACATTGACTTGGCTTAATCATAAGCTTACATCTATAGTTTTGGTAGGCTCAAAAATATCTTTGTATTTCATTGTTCCAAAGACAACACATTTGATAGCCATATAAAGTGTCTCTTATAATATTTTTTAAATGAATACCATGATTGATCAACTTTATATTGATGCTATGATTCTTTCACAATCCATTGATGGTAGAAAAATTAACACAATTTTCTACCCCAAAGCACATATAGTAGTATTATATTCATTGTAGACACTTATAATTATTCTTCCTAATTATTACATAATTATTCTATATTTATTATAATAATTCATCAGATTTTCCATTTACAACCTTAAACAATTATGTAGATACGTTCTCTTGTATTGCTTTTGTATTTTATTTTAATTACCACCATTGTAATGTAGGTGTAGTTATATATATTTTGACATCTTTCACAGCATTATAGGTGTTAATAAGTATAAAGCTTTTGCAGATCAATTATTGGGGTGTTAATAAGTTTCAAATTCTGTTGAAATGGTTTTTATTTTAATAAGATAAAAGGGGAAATATACTTGATAATTATTTGCCTAAACTTTTTTTTTTTTGGGGTAAATGCGTAGAGCATGAATTATATAAATATAATAGAAAAGTACATAAAAAGTAATACATGTACTAGTAGACTGATGAAAATATGGGAGAAACACTCAACCAAGACGACAATAAAGAAGAACAAAGCACATACATTTCCTGATGAACTGATCACAAATCAAACACAAGAAAACTATGAAACTAGACCAACTCAAGTCTAAGCGCAATGCAACTATACGACTGCCCACTAAGAGGTGTCTAAAGCCAAACATGCAATTTGGAGACACTAAGAAAAGAGAATAAAATGTACCATATACTAGAGATATACCATAATAGAGGAGGGCATACCACCACACGGGAAAACTATTTAGACTCTTTAAACTTGACCACAATTAATGCCAAACCAAAGAAGAAGTCAATGATCTTTCTGTTATCTGCTCCTGAGATGAGATCCTCATACTCGGCATAGAACATTTTCATTACATTATAATCATCATATATAACACATGATTTGAATATAGTCCATGCCTCTTTCATCTTTTCTCAGCAACCATCTCTATATAAATCAAATATAGAATCTAAAGAGCTTGAAATTGATTCAATATCGATGCTTCCCAAATCTTGAAATGTCCACGGCCATTTTTGAGATGCCACAAGTTTTCTCCGCACAATACACACACAATAAGGTAAAGTGACTATTTGCAATAGGGGGTAAAGAATAGCTCAAGATCTTCTCTATTATATGTGTGAAAATCACCAACATTATGTTTCAGAATATAGGAAAAGGCCTGCCAAACTTCATCATTCTCTGGCTCAAAGAGTCTATGACATTGATCATCAATGGATTCTTCCAAACACTCGCATGTAACTCCAAAGGAATTTTCCATTCTAATATTGGGGATGAACCAAGTGAACACCACTAGATTGAAATTGTTTAGGAACTGTTATAACCATCTCAAACCAATGCTTATATTCTGCCAAAAATAAGCTCCCTAAGACTATAAAAAGGGAGATGAAGATATATATAAAGATCAAACCTAGTTGCAAGAACTGGAAGAATGATGCAACTCCCTGAAGGAAAGTGTTCACGAATGCAACATAAGGATTCATTGAAGGCAAGAATCCACATATGAAGCCACAAGGACAACAAAAATGGAATCTAATGAAGAAGAACTTTGAAAGAAAAACAAGAGCAGAGACATTGAATTAGTCAGAAACCCATACAATCTCAAAGAATCTGTACATACCTACAACCATAAATCTATTCAAATCGTTGCGCAACCAAGAAACTATGCAGACCTGTAACCGAAAAATAAGTCAAAGCCTGCAAAAATGAATGAAAAAGTTATCAATTGTTGTTCATCAACACTCCTTAGGCAAGGAAACTAAAAAGTCCAAAATTCCTAATAGTAAAAAATGAGGAGACATTGAAAAAAGATAGTCGAAGGTACCAAAGGATGTCTAGGAAAGCAGGACATGCGGATTAGAGATGGGACCCAAGTGCTACCCTTGTGACTGGCTACCAGGACTAGACTAGAAAATATCATGTACAAAACAAACCAAGTGAGGCTAATGATGATCATCTTATGGGATGAAATAGGAAGGACACCAAAGCCTAGGAATGACTACACATAGGATTCGGAAAGGATAGCATCAACTAAAATGTAAGGGGATAATATTGGGTCCACCATAATTTCCTTTTTGAAAATAGATTTCTTAGCAACTTCAAGGAGACATCCCTTATTGGCTAGTCCATTCACAACCATATTCACTTATCTAAAATAGTGAAGTATCTGGAAGTTAGAAAAGAATAGAAAACAATCCCAACCTTCTTGGATTATGTAACTGATTCTCCAATTTGGTGTTTCAAATTTTTAGGGGTTATGATAATATTTTGAGAATCTCCTTCAAACACCAACTTGTTCACTTTGAGTTTTATAGCTAGCTTGAGGCCAATAACAAGAGATATTGCCGCTGCCACATTGTTTGTTTCATCTAGAACTCTAGCAACAAGGGCAGCCACAACTATACCCATGGAATCCCTAAGGACACTTCCCACACCAAAGGTACTAGGATTGCCCTTTGAAGCACTGCCAAAGTTCAATTTAACAAAGTTCTTATCATGGAGTTTCCATTTGATTTCCTTCTTGTTGACTTGTTTTTTATTGTTATTTAGGAGACTACCTTTGAATGAGAGGAAAATATGATTCCACCCAAACAAAACACTTGCACCCTCAAAGGTGAAACAAGAATCAATTCTTTTATGTTTAATACATATGCATTAATTGACTCTGAAATTGCAATTTCAATATTATGGATAACAGACTCAAGGTTCTTCTCTTTATTTCTAAATATATGTCTTTCTCTTTCTCACCAGATATCCTAGATCAGAATGCTTAGGACAACCATCCAAATTATTAGAAACAAATTATTTTTCATGAGGAAGGGACCAAGATTCAAATGCTGCTAAAAGATCAACATTGAGGGGTGCATTCCAATATGGATTTTCTTAGAGTCATGACTACCAAGAGCTTGCAAATGGACAATTTAAAAGAAGTGGTTTATTTTCTTTAATTCTAATTCACATAACACAATTGAAATTAGGGGCAATCATGAGATGGGAAAGTCTATTAGTCATTAGAATTCTTCCTTTCCATGCTAACCATGCAAAGAAGATCGCCTTTGGGAGCCCAACATCTGGCCAAAAAAGGGAGAAGCCTCTTCACCTTGATACATTTCTAGGATTCCTCAGAATGTTATAGCATTGTTTGACTGAGTAGCTATCCAAAAGCAATGGAGACCAAATGAGGCAATCTTGGGAGTCCTTGTAATATAGAAATATTTGGTCTACCTCCCTTTTGAGATTGTTTCTCTAATTTTCTGAAATGGGGGTGGATGAGAGGTATTTTCATATGACATTTTTAACCCCATTGCAATCCTTAATGTAGAAATAATCACTAACTTTGACTCCCCATACTTATTTGAGAGTTTCTCTAGCTTGAGACAAGGAAACTAACTTATTTAGTGGAGAGTATCCATTACAAGGGTCCTCCCAAAAGGTTGCCTTTATGTCATCATGTGTGATCCAAGTTAGATGGGGAAGAAAAACACCTCTACAATTCATCATGAAATTCCATATTTGAGATCCTAATCGCAAATTGAAGGAAGTGAAGATTCTCTTTCGGACCTCCAAATCCAGATACTTAGCTCTCATGATTGTTGCCCATTTTGAGTTGTGATTAGAGAACATTTTCCATACTAAATTTTCCCCTAGAGCCTTATTCCTACATTATAAGTTGTGGATAACTAAGCCTCCAACATGTTTAGGTGTGTGTAATGTCCATAACTAGGAGGCTACCAATTTCCAATGTTTAACATACATTACTATGCATACAAATCAATTCAATTTAAGAAAACAATGAATAATTCATAATACATTTGGTAGTTAACATATTTAAGCCCGCTTCCTTACTTCTCTCCTAAACTCAACCCTAAGGAGGATGTGGATTTACTTGTCATAGGGCACTTGACACCAATCTACAAGTAGGCTCCCTCAAAGCTTAAGGACCCCTTCCTTATTCCATCTTGGGATTCACCTACCTTGTAAGGTTTTATTCCGCCTCTCGTTACACAATACCATCCTATCCTCTTAAGGGGCTATAGAAAGTGATTAAGGAATAGGCTATGAATAAACCAAATCTAAATGAATTATGAATAATTAGGAATATATATATATATATATATATATAGCAATGTGTAATAATCCACTTCCTAACAAATGAGTGAGAAACCAACCATAGTCAACCAAATCATTATGTAGTATATCAACATACAAGTCCATTGTTTGTCTTATAGAAGTCTAATCTACTGCTTATATTCAGTTATCTATCTCTTATTCCAATTGATTGAATGTCTTATTCTCTCTTATTGAACATTTATCATTATGGATTAAAATGATAGATAAGTTTCCCATTTTATTCCATATCGATCCTTCTTCCCCCTTTATATCTTTTGTGAGGAAGGGTCATACCTCTTCACCATGTCTGCCTTTTTTAGTGGTTAGACCTTGTCACAATTACCGCCATTCAAAAAGGCCACAAGCCTCCATGATTGTTGCCTCTTTAGAAGTTACTTCCTTTTTCCTCTTCCATTAACCCTTCCTTAATTCCTATGCCCCATCAATATTGTTTTATATCTCAAAAGATAACTTACTATGATTACCTTCCTTATGATGATCCTTTCTTCCATGCCTTCTTTACCTCTTATTTGTATCTTCATGATGGGAGAGTTACAACCTTTCATCATTACAAGCTTTCAAGAGAGGCACAACCTTTCATTATTACAACCTTTCAAGAGAGTCACAACCCTTCATCCTTTATGCCCTTTGAAAGTGTCACAACCTTTCATAACTACCACCTTTTGAAAGATTCACAACCCTTCATTTGTTCTTCCCATTCCCATCTTATTCCATTACTCCTTCCTTAGTTCGCATGCTCCCTTCTTCTTCATTTCTCCTTGTACCCTTCTAAATGAAATTATATTTTCCCTTTTATATCGCATGTTTGAGGGACTCACATCTTTTCATTTCACGCCTTTTGACCCTTCATTAAACTTAATTAAATTAAATTTTAATTCTTTTATAATTATAATTATAATTTTATTTATAATGTTTTTATATTTTAGTATTATTATTATTTATTATTAAATCCTATTTGAAAAAGGGGACATCGCAGTATGCAATGCTTTTCCTAGGAAAGAAGATGGAGTTTTTATTTTGGTTCTTTGTTTCCTTTCCAAATAAACTTTTCAATTTGGACTCTATATTAGACATAATCCCCTCTAGGATAGGCAGATTTGAGATGATATAGTTTGGAAAGCTGGCCAAAATGGTTTTAATATGAGGAGTATTCATTCTAGTGACAGCCAATGTTTTTCCAAGAAGATATATCATTTTGAATAGAATTTGAAATGATTTCCCCAAATTATCTTTTGTTTTTACTTACAAATAAGGGAGTGCCAAGATATTTGTTAGGTAGTAATTCATGTTTAAGTCCAAGAGACACAAATAATCTCTATGAGACCAAAGGAGAGAAATTTTGGGGATAAATATTGATTCAGAAGCATTGATTTTTTGGCCTGTGACTCCACAATATTTTTCCAAGACTTGATTGATGGTTTGAGGCTCTCATATAGAAGCTTCACCAAACAAAATTATTTCATCAGCAAATAGGATATGACTAACTTTCACCCCAGAGTGAGGGACACTATTTCCTTTCCACAAATTAAGGCGATGTTAAGCTATAATGGAATAGCTAAGAGTCTCAACTAAAATGATAAATAAGTATGGAGACATGATCTCCTTGCCTAACTCCATGTGAATGAGAGAAAAATCCACATGGCTTCCCATTAATGAGAACACAAATATTGACTCATGAAACACATGACATAATCCACTTGCACCATTTGACTAAGAAGCCAAATTTAAAGAGAATCCATTGCACAACTTTCAATATGAGTGTATCATATGCTTTAAGCATATCTAGCTTTATAATCATGGATTCCAACTTGTGATGCTTGATAGTATGGAGAACTTCATGAGCAATCAATGCGCCCTCTGAAGTGTGTTTCCTCGATACAAAACCCCCTTGTTCCTCTGAAATGAGTTTAAATATTAAATTTTCCAATCTGATTAAAATAGCCTTGGAGAAAATCATGTAAATCGAATTAAAAGGAGAAATAGGTCTAAAATCTACAAAGGAATCCAGACTGTTTTATTTTTTGAATGAGGGCAATGAAAGATGTATTGAATTGCTTAAGTATATTACCATTCTTCCTAGCCTGTTCTAGGTTTGCCCAAACATATGATCCTATGGAATCCCAACATTTTTGGAAGAAATAGGCTATAAGACCTTCTAGGCCTAGTGCTTTTTCAAGGGGCATAAAAAAAACTACAACCCTCCCTTCTTCAAAGGAAAAGGGTTTGAGAAGATATGCATTATCTTGGAAAGTAATCAAATGGGGAATATTATCTAGCATACCCTGGAGGTCATCTTCATCTGGGATTGCATCTAGCTTGAGTACTAAAAAGAGCTTAGAGAAACAGTAAACTGCCTCCACCTAGATCTTCTCATTCCTTATCAAGAGGGCCCCAGATGAATCTTTGATTTGAAAAATTTAATTAGAAGTAGATCTTGATTTGGACTTTGAGTGGGGAAATTTAGTATTTCTATCCCTATCCTTAAGCCACAATTCTCTCAATTTTTGTCTCTAGAATATCTCTTCTCTCGTGAGCACCTTTTCATACTCTTTTTGGGTTCATTTTTGTTCTTGATAGGAAACTGAATTAATACCATTTTGGATAATCTCATAATTTAGCTTGTAAAGTTGGTCTTCAAGATCTACCTTGGATGCAAAAATGTTTTTAAAAACTTGTTTGTTCCACTCTTTGATGTGGATTTTAATTAGTTGAAGTTTCTTGCATGGTTGATACATGGAACTCGGAATGAAAGGGGAGTTTTGCCACCACAACTTCAAAAGAGGAAGAGGAATGAAGGAGGGATCTCTAAACCACATATGCTCGAATATAAATGAAGACTTAGATTTTTTATGGGTCTTTACAATGGATAGGATGACTTGCAAAGGAAAATTATTTGATCCTGAATATGGCAGAATTTTTTAAGAACAATAGCCATGCTTGGAGATCTAAGTTGGATTGGTGAATATTCTATCCAATCTCTCAACAATATGGAGGGAATTGGATCTTTTGTTTGTCTATGTGAATTTCCCATTAGTTGAAATGTAGTCCTTAAGACCATTGTTGGATATGAAATTGTTAAAATCTTTCATTGTCTTAATAGGAGGAACTATTTCACCCATCTTGTCTTGGAGGGTCAAAACAACATTAAACACCCCCTGCTCGAATCTAAATGAATACTTAGAATTCTTATGGTCCATTGCAATGGATAGGTTGACTTGCAAAGGAAAATAATTTAATTTTGAATATGGTAGAATTTCTAAAGAACAATAGCCATGCTTGGAGGTCCAAGTTGGATTTGTGAATATTCTATCCAATCTCTCAACAATATGGAGGAAATTGGATCTTTTGTTTGTCCGTGTAAATTTCCCATTAGTTGAAATGTAGTCCTTCAAACCATTGTTACAAATAAAATTATTAAAATCTTGCATTGTCTTAATAAGAGGGACTATTTCACCCATGTTGTCTTGAAGGGTCAAAATAGCATCAAACAACCCACCCCCCCCCCCCCCCTCCCGCCCCCACAAGAATGATTGGGTCATTTGGAATCTTTACACAAGCCACTGTTAAGGAATCCCAAAGGAGTTTCTTACCAATTTTTTATGTAGGCCTGTACACATTAAACAAATGGAAACATGTGTTGAAATGTTTGACTTGGATCTGCCGCCAATTATCCTTTGCCACAATCTTCTTAAACTAAATAAATCTATCCTTCCCCTTTGCTTCAATCTTCTCAACCTAAATAAATATATCCTTCCACAAAATAGCTAGCCCTCTAGATGCCCCTATAGATGTTGAGGCAATGAATTTTCATTTTTTCCATTTTGCAAAGGGTTGTTTAGATTCTTCTTTGGCGAATTTAGTTTCTTCAAGAAATATAATATCTGCTTCACTAGCCTCAATATGAGATTTGATGAGTCATTTTTTGTTAGGGCCATTTATGCCCCTAATATTTCATGTTATGATTTTCATAGCTTATGTGGAGAGCAATAGGCTCTCCACATACTACGTTTGTTATCCAATGTAGTTTGAATTCATGATCTGATTTTTCTCCTTGCTCACCTTGTGTTTTGAGAGCCTACCTCCATTCCCCTTACCCTTTTTGGGGGGACTTAAAATAATTTCTACAATGGTTTTTTGTAGTATAGTGCAAGGAGGAGGCTCCTTGACATCTACTTGTAAAGTGAGAGGGAGATCATCTATCCATTCCTGCTACTCTTCCACTAAAATTGTTTGAAGGTCTCTAGAAAAAGGTTGGACTTGCGCGACAAAATCTCCATGTTGTGAGACCAAGTTGATATCAGAGCCTTATCCACGAGGTGATTCAACTTTACAATTAGGTCTGATAAGCCTACCATATCATGCTAGCCTAATTGAGGAACCAACTTTGGATGAGAGTGTTCTTGTAGATGAGAGACTACTAACATGAGCTGAAAATTCTAATTCATCTAAAGGGCCTTCAGTATCCATAGCTCCTTGTATGAGCATCTCAGAGAAGGGATTGAAGTAACTTATAGTCTCAAGAAGTTTTGAGAATGGGATTATGCTTGAAAATAGTCTCCCTATGACTAATATGGATTTAATCTCTTGGTTAGGGAACACACATTGGATTGGAGGTTTACTCAACATTGATCATACTTTCAAGAGAAAAGAGAGAAACTCTTGGTTATCAGCTCAATAATTTTGCAAACTCATGCTTGTTGCCTTTGACATATGTGCTATTTTGAGAAGAGATTAAGGCTGGTTGGGGGTCAAAACTAGATAATTCTAAATAAGGTTGCCTACTTGAAGATTTAATAGATCCTAAGGCACTCGCAAAGAGAATCTAAGGGGAGATGGAAACACTACACTGTTGTGAAAGCAAGCATAAGGCAGCATTAAAGATCAAGTCCTTACAAACAATAACTTCAACATCATTTGATTGGAGGCAATCCGAAGTAAAATGACCCAAACAATTAATATTCTTTTGCATTGTTATTGGGTCTTCAATCAACATTTTTTAGTCTGCACACCAAAAGGAGATCAAATTTTCACGTCATTTGGAAAATCTTTGCTTAGATCTAACAAGACACAAAACCACATGGGGAGTTTTGTATTTTCAAAATGCCTCAAGTCATGATTCATGAAGATACCCATTTGGTTTTCCAATGTTTCAATCACTTCAAGGTCTCTATATTGCAATGGAATAGAGGGTAGAGTTACCCAAAATGGAGCAAAATTGATTGAGGATGCATGAGGGTAAAAGTGAGGTGTCCAAAGTTGTGTATGAAGGCCAAATCCATCTAGAAACCATGATGTAGTTTTCTGAACTAAATCCCTATCATGCTTATTTGAAAAAATTGCGATGAAAAAACTTTGACAATGATCAATATAAAACACTTCATTTAGTCCAGACTAGGAAGCACAATATCGTTGGTTTAACTTGGTAGGGGGAGGGGTTAAGTTCTAGAACTTAAATATTAGAGCCCTTTGGCGAAGTTCAGATAATTGAGAACTCAAGAAATATTGTGGGAAGGTAACTTTGATGAACCCCTTCTCTATGATCCTACCAATAGTGGGCAGAAGAGAAGCTGCTTGATATTGGAGAGGTTGTGTGGGTGTTTTACAAAACCATCTTTTCAATATGACCCACTTTGGATAATGCTTTCAAAATCTGATTTTTCTTTGAGAAGGTTGGAAGGGTTTTGTGTGCAATTCCCAAAGGGATATCATTGGGCAATGTTGCGGGTGAACAATTGAGAATAAAAATGTTGTTGGAGAAAGATATAGAGGAAGGAGCAGTGGGAAACCAATTTGGTCTAGCAAAAGCACACTCGTGCCCAAGGAACCTACCATTTTCTTGAGCTTGCGATCTTTTAAGCCATGCTTGGTCACCGTTGTCTGTTAGAATAACTGAGAGGGGGGAGGGTGAATCAGTTAGATCATTTATCCAATAGTCCCAATTACAAAATGTACCTCATTAAACAAATTCAACAAATTTCTGCAGCTCGGTAACATAAAATACTAAACTGTATGTGCCTTTACCAATTACCAGTTAATTACTCACAATGATTACCGACCAAATCAAATATGCAATATGTAAAGTATGACAACAAATCAATCATCACAAAAACACAAAACACAAAGATTTAATGTGGAAACCCTGTTAAGGGAAAAACCACCTGGGACTGGTAACCCAAAATACTTTTCACTCTTCTAAAGTGAGCTCGGTGAATAGCCAACCCTGTTAAAGGTTACAAACACACTGTTAGGTGTGACCTTGTTAGAGGATTTAAGACTAACAGTTATCATTCAACCAACATTCACTATGGGGTCGATAGAATAATAATGTACATTCATTGAATGACATGGGGTATATCATAAGACGGTTAAGTCCACTCGGTTAAGAGATTTTTTTGTATCAATAGTTAAACTGAAACAGTAATTGCTCTGATTACAATACAACTTAAATTACAAATGTTCAGATCTATTCTATGCCCATACAAATCCTCTGATCAATATATCAATTCACTTCCTCAACTTACTTTCACTCGGTAAAAGCTCTCTGACGCTCGGTACTATTCTGCAGTTCAGTTCTTCTTCAACCAGTTTGATTAGGCATGCATGAAACTGTATTCACATGAAATATCTGCAGTCTTCTATCTTCTGACATGTTTCAATAAAGAAACTTATATCTCTTATATAGACAGATAAATCGTTTCCATATCAACCATTAGATTTTGCCGCTTAATCTCCTTCATTGATTTTTCCTCTTAAACTTTCTTCGGCGGTTGTGTCAGTGACACGTTTCAATTCCATCCCTTAGATCTTCTCCGAATTTTGTCAGTCATGGATCTTGTAACAAACTTTATCCTCAATCTCGAAATCATAACACTTTACAGCTCATCAATTTCTGTCGGTTAAACTTAAGTATTAAATGCTTTCATCCATAATCGATTAACAAAGAAATGCATCGGCAAACACAAGCTCGGTTAATACTATTGCTCAGTATACACTACACTAGCTCGGTGTATACTGAAGTGCTTCATTTACCGACCACACTGCTTTGTTAAGTTTTGCTTCCAACTTCATAACAAATTAATGCAACATAATCAAGTCAACCATATGAAGTCATAGACTCATCAATAAGTTACCCAAAGTATTCCTTATCCTCATCTGTCATATCCATCTTCCTCCATGTATATATCACAGTTCTTCATCTTTTCTCTCCTCTTTACAGATGTTTAGATGTTTGCAACTATCATGATAAGTACTGTCAAAACTAGTTGACATCAATGAAAACAAAATAAGTGATTTAATTATCTTACATATCATTTTAGTGCTCGGTGATCTTTAATCACTGGTCTTCAAGTCATTCAAGTATTCAATCAGTTGTAGTCCATCAATCTCTCCCTTTGGCATTGATGGCAACTCAAGCAATATGAAATATACCTTACACATACCAAACATGTATTCTACAACTATGTAAGCAAATGTTGTAGCTCGGTAAGCTCTCCCTAGCTTGATATTTTATATGTTTAATCACTACGTTATATGACAACATTGCAAGTGCAGACTTTCCTCTGCAGATTTGATATTTTCAGCTCTCAGATTACTTCAGCTCTCAGATTACTTCTGTTCTCAGCAACAAATCTTCAAAACTCTCTTTGAGTTTCTCATATTATCTCTTCCTTAGATAGATGTTCCATTGGTCTCTCGGTTTGTCATATTGTTTATCTCTCCCTTTGACAACAATGCCAAAGAAAAACATAAACCATACAGCTCTGCAATAGCCAAGTGACTCTCTGTTGTTCGATGCAGACAATGTATCTCGGTATACTGATATGCAAATCTTTGTTCTAGTTCTTCAAATCATTCACAACCTTAGACAGAATCCAAAGTGTGAGCCATGTTGCATCAACATGAATGATCTTTTGATAAGATTAGGCTGACGCAACCTCCAGATCACATTAGTGACTGGTAGACAAGGAACAGACCCCAAGTCTAGTCCTCAAGTATTCAAAAGTATCCTTCGGTAGAGGCTTGGTAAAAATGTCAAAAAGTTGCTCCTTTGATGTAACATATTCTAGTTTGACTTGATTCTCCTGTACTTGTTTTCTTAAGTAGTGATACTTAATAGAAATATGCTTGGTCTTTGAGTGCATTACAGGATTCTTAAAAATATTTATTGCACTAGTGTTGTCACAATATATAATCACCGGCTCAGTGATTACCTCATTCATCCCTTCCAACACTTGTTTGATATAAGCAATGTTTGAATAATTTGTAGCAGCAGCAACATATTCTTCTTTGGCAGTAGACTAAGAAATACAAGGTTGTTTCTTACTTGGCCAAGTAACAAGTCTTTCACCAAAGAAAAATGCTCCTCTAGTTGTACTCTTTCTGTCATCTATATTTCCAACCCAATCTACATCGGTGTAGACTCTTAGTTCAAATTTGCCTTCCTTAGGATACCATAATCCATATTCCTTTGTTTTCTTCAAGTATCTCAAGATTCTTTTTACTGCAACAATATGTGAATCCTTTGGATTGGCAAAAAATCTAGCAACAATCCCCACTGCATGTGCAATATTTGGCCTACTGTATACTACATACATCAGTTTACCAATCATAGATCAGTACAATGTCTAGTTTACCTCTGTAGATTCATCATCTTTAGTCAGTTTGCAGCCTGTGACCATCAGTGTTCCAACTGGTTTAGCATCTTCCATGCCAAATATTCTCAATACTTCCTTTATGTACTTTGATTGTGTGATGAAAATTCCATCATTCTGTTAAATAACCTGCAAGCCTAGAAATAACTTAATCTCTCCAAACATAGACATTTCAAATTCTTTTCTCATCTCATCGGCAAATAATTTACAGATATGATCTTGTCTTCCAAAAATTATATCATCCACAAATATTTCAACAATCAAAATAGTATCATCTGATCCTCCTTTCATATACAAATTGTTGTTTTCACTAGTTCTTACAAAACCAATACTTAAAAGATAAGTATGCAGCCTTTCATACCAGGCTCTTGGTGCTTGCTTTAAACCATATAAAGCTTTGTGTAGTCTACATACCATGTCTTTCTGATTTGGATCAACAAACCCTTCTGGTTGTTCTATGTAGACCTCCTCTTCTAGTATCCCATTTAGAAAAGCAGACTTAACATCCATTTGATAGACTTTAAACTTCTTATGTGCAGCATATGCAAGTAACATGCAGACTCCTTCTAGTCTAGCAACAGGTGCAAAAGTTTCACCATAATCAATACCTTCCTCCTGTGCATATCCCTTGCAAACAAGTCTAGCTTTGTTCCTTGTAACCTCTCCATTCTCATTCATCTTATTTCTGAAAATCCATTTAGTACCGATAACATTTTTATCTTTTGGTCTAGGTACTAAAGTCCATGTCTTGTTTTTCTCAATTTGTTCTATCTCTTCATTAATTGCATTTATCCATTCATCATTCTCAAGTGCAACCTTAACATTTTTTGATTCAAACTCACAAACTAAGAATGTACCTTGTCTTAACTTACTTCTTGTCAGCATGTCAGCTTGCTTGTCTCCAATGATTTGGTTCTCAGGATGATGTCTTCTGACAAATCTTGCCAGCACTTGATCTCTTCTTTGTTGTGTATCATGTTCAGGTTCATTTCCTTGCTCGGTAGCTTCTTCTTGATCCTCGGTGTTCTTTTCCTGATGCTCGATCGACTCAGCTTGTGGCTTCGGTAGGTACTCTAGATGTTTAATATAAGTGAATCTACCATAGTCTTTCGGCTCCTTAGTGCTTTCTTCACCATTTTTTTCATCAAATTCATCAACTCTGACATTAGCACTTTCAATCATTTTATTAGTAACCTTATTCAGACACTTGTAAGATTTTCTTTTAGTAGAATATCCAAGAAATATTCCCTCATCCCCTTTAGAATCAAATTTCCCGTTCCTATCATCTTTCAGAATAAAACATTTTCTACCAAAAATTCTGAAGTAACTTACAGTTGGTTTGTGACCAAACCATAACTCGTAGGGTGTTTTGTTTGTGTCTTTCTTCAATTGTACTCGGTTCAAAACATATATAGTTGTGCTAACTACCTCTCTCCAGTATGTTTGAGCAACATTCTTTTCTATCATCAGTGTCCTCGCGCAATCAACAATTGATCTATTTCTCCTTTCAGCAACCACATTCTGCTGAAGTGTTCTCGGAGCAAAAACCTATCTTTTTATGCCATGCTCATTACAATAGTTAGTGAATTCATCAGAAATAAACTCACCACCTCTATCAGATCTCAAGCATTTCAGTTCTTTCCTGGTTTCTTTTTCTACTTTTGCTTTGTACCATTTAAACATTTTAAATGCCTCAGATTTTTCTTTTAAAAATATTACAGTCATCAATCTAGTGTAATCATCAACAAACAGAATGAAATATCTATCTCCATAGTAGCTCTGAGTTCTCATGGAACCACATAGGTCGGTGTGAACTAACTCCAAGATTCTCTTTGTTGAATAGTCTTTACTCTTAAATCTAGATTTTGTCATTTTTCCTTTTTGACATTCATGACATATAACATGATCAGGCTTTGCTAGGCTAGGCAGACTTCTAACCTTTTTCTTTCTACTGATCTTAATCATGTTATCAAAATTTACATGACATAACCTTTTATGCCATAACCATGCATCCTCATTTTTCATCAGTAAATAGGAAGACTCAGCATTGTCAAAATAAAACAAGTTACCTTTGGATTGTGCTCCTGTTCCAACAAGTTTTCCTCCATCATTAAATATCTTTACCTTCTTGCTCTCAAAAGCTACTCGGTGACCTGAGTTGTTAAGCCGTGCCACACTTAGCAAGTTGTAATTTAGTCCTTCTACCATTATCACATTTGATTTTATCATTTATCAGTAAAGATCATTTTCCTCTAACCATACATGGTGTATCATTACCCGTTTTTACAAAACCTCCATTATATTGCTCAAGATGATCAAACTTTTCTTCATCACCAGTCATGTGATGTCTACAACCACTATCAATGATCCATGTATCATTTTTATTAACTTTAGAAATGAGTGTTGTCTCTACATACCTTTCTTCTTCCTCAGAATCATCCTTCATCGCAACAAATACTACTTCAACATCATCATCTGTGTCAGTATCAGTATCATTCTCTTCAGCAATGTAACATACCTTTTTGCCCTTATCATTGTTGTCTTGGTTATCTCTGTTGTGGTGTCGGTAACTTCTATTTTTTCTCCTCCCATAGCTTCCTTCACCAGATCGATCTTTGTTTCTATCATCTTCTTTACTGTTTGGGCATCTAGTAGCAATATGACCAACTTCTTTGCAGTTAAAACATGTTAAAGGCAATTTGCCCTTGTATCTACCTTTACCTTTTGGTAACCTCTGGGCCATAAGAGCTTCAAGTTCATCAAGCTCATCATCAGTGTTACTGTCATTGTCATCCCTATTATTTCTATTGCTAGACTTACCGATCTTCAGAGAAGACATGAAAGCAGACTCAACAGACAATACAATACTATTATCAAAATTGTTCAACTCAAAAGTTGTTAGCTTACCAATCAGACTATCAAGAGTAAGAGTGTTGTCAGGTGCAGACCTCATTTCATGTATAGCTGATATTCTGATTGCATAAGCAGGTAACAAGGTCCTTAGAATTTTACTTACCACTATATTTTCATCAATGACACCACCAGATCCTCTGATAGCATTGACTACCTCCTTTATTCGGTTTGTATACTATACTATATTTTCTCCTTCTTTCATTTTCATATCGTCAAACTTGCCTCTTAGGCTTTCAGCTCGAGCTCTCTTGACATTAACATCACCACCATAGACTTGAGCTAGTTTGTCCCACATTTCCTTTTAAGTAATACAATCTTTGACATTCTCAAGTTCAACATCTGATAGAGCAGCAACAATCTCTATCATAGTCATGTTGAGTTCATGTCGATCCTTCAGTTGATCAAGAGTCAAAGGTCCAGTCGGTGGTTGTAAGTAGCCATTCTCAATTAGATGTAAGGCAGAATCTTTGATTCCGAATATGTGAAGTTTCATTCGACTTTGCCATATAGTAAAGTTGTCCTTGTTCAACTTCGTCACCTCCCTCTTATACATTTTGTGATCTTTCTGTTGAAGTCCTTAAAACTCTGTTCCAAGCAACCAATGCTCTGATACCAATTGTTAGAATAACTAAGGGGGAGGTGGGGGGGGGGGGCGGCGGAGTGAATCAGTTAGATCAGTTATCCAATAGTCTCAATTACAAAATGTACTTCATTAAACAAATTCAACAAATTTTTGCAGCTCGGTAACATAAAATACTAAACTGTTTGTGCCTTTACCGATTACCAATTAATTACTCACAATGATTACCGACCAAATCAAATATGCAATATGTAAAGTATGACAACCAATCAATCATCACAAAAACACATAACACAAAGATTTAACATGGAAACCCTGTTAAGGGAAAAACCACCTAGGACCGGTAACCCAAAATACTTTTCACTCTTCTGAAATGAGCTCAGTGAAGAGTCAACCATGTTAAAGGTTACAAACACACTGTTAGGTGTGACCTTGTTAGAGGATTTAAGACTAATAGTTATCATTCAACCAACATTCACTATGGGGTTGATAGGATAACAATGTACATTCATTGAATGACATGGGATATCATAAGACGGTTAAGTCCACTCGGTTAAGAGATTTTTTTGTATCAATGGTTAAACTGAAATAGTAATTGATCTGATTACAATACAACTTAAATTGCAGATGTTCAGATCTATTCTAAGCCCATACAAATCATTTGGTCAATATATCAATTCACTTCCTCAACTTACTTTCACTCGGTAAAATCTCTCTGATGCTCGGTACTGTTCTGCAATTCGGTTCTTCTTCAACCAGTCTGATCAAGCATGCATGAAACTGTATTCACATGAAATCTCTGCAGTCTTTTATCTTCCAACATGTTTCAATAAAGAAACGTATATCTCTTATATAGACAAATAAACCATTTCCATATCAACCATCAAATTTTGCCGCTTAATCTCCTTCATTGATTTTGCCTCTTAAACTTTCTTCGGCGGTTGTGTCAGCAACACATTTCAATTCCATCCCTTAGATCTTCTCCAATTTTTGTCAGTCGTGGATCTTGTAACAAACTTTATCCTCAATCTCAAAATCATAATACTTTACAGCTCATCAATTTCTGTCGGTTAAACTTAAGTATTAAATGCTTTCATCCATACTCGGTTAACGAAAAAATGTGTCGGCGAACACAAGCTCGGTTAATACTATCACTCGGTATACACTACACTGGCTCGGTGTATACTGAAGTGCTTCATTTACCAACTGCACTGCTTTGTTAAATTTTGCTTCCAACTTCATAATAGATTAATGCAACATAATCAAGTCAACCATATGAAGTCATAGACTCATCAATAAGTTACCCAAAGTATTCCTTATCCTCATTTGTCATATCCATGTTCCTCCATGTAGATATCTCAGTTCTTCATCTTTTCTCTCTTCTTTACAAATGTTTAGATGTTTGCAACTATCATGATAAGTACTGTCAAAACTAGTTGACATCAATGACAACAAAATAACTGATTTAATTATCTTATATATCATTTCAGTACTCGGTGATCTCTAATCACTGATCTTCAAGTCATTTAGGTATTCAAACAGTTGTAGTCTATCATTGTCATCCGTTCTAGTTTAGTGAGCCTGCAATTCATTAAACCACGCTCGATCACCATATCCATTAGGTTTGGTTCCCACCTAAGCTCTTGCCCTCACCATCAAATGATCCCTTATATATTTTCCTAAACTACTACTTGGATTCTTTTACCTAAACTATCACATGATCACTTATATATTCACCTGAACTATTTATTTGATTATTTTACCTCACTTCAATTTAACTTTACTTTTAGCATTGAGGAATCACATTGATTAAGAAACACCATGTATTGAAATTAAATTGTAAAATAATTTGGGAAATAGATTCCTCAATGATTAAGAAACACCATGTATTGAAATTAAATTGTAAAATAATTTGGGAGATACACCTCCCTCTCATACTGCATTTATGAGACAAAACATCTATGTATCTTCTCCTTGTTTAATGTTTTGAAAATAATCTAATAAGAGCACATAGAAATTAAAATCCATTCTAAGTCTTATAGTATTAAGAGGGAACTCCAACAAGACCAAATTATTTTGGTTTAAATAATTTTGTGAAGTTTTTAAAAAAAATCTTTTGAAAAATGTTTATTTGTTTAAATTATTTTAATATAATACTACAAATATTAAGAAGTTTAATATCTTTAAAGTTGAATAAATATATTGTGCATAAAATTGCCGATTTTGTCATTTTAAATGCTCTATATTATAATCAAGTGATTGATTCAAGGTGGTGGTTCAACTCTCTATTTTGGGGGGAAGGATAAGATGAGTATGTTAATGACACGTACAACCTTTTTAGCAATAGCTTTTGAGCTTCAATAACAAGCAATTTAACGTGATTGGGTGATATGCTATTCAGTTTAGTAAGTTATAGTTGCCGTTGTAAATAACCTTGAAACTAGCTTAACAAATGTAAGAACTTATTGGTTGCATTATAAACTAGACAGGAACAATTATACTCGGATTCCCAACTAAGATAAGCTATTTTTCAATATTTAAAGAATTAAGCGCATTCCTCAAGGTTGTTTACTGTCTTCTAAATAAACAAATATCACCACAATAAATATTCATAAGGCTAAAGTCCCAACTCTCTCTTCAGTTGAGCTAATGCAGCTTCAACTTCATCAATGGCATTTTCTATCTTATCTTGACTGTTCTCCTTTTCAGAGGAATCTTCATTTGTTCTTCGATCTCCATTTTCTTGTAAATTTGATGCCTCCATTTCATTGCTTTCATCAGTAATGTTTAATTCCTTTTCTAAAAACTCAACAAATTCCTCTCCAAGAGCCTGCGAGAAAATATTATGGAGCAAAAAGTAAGCAATTAGAAGAAAACATTTCCATGGCTTATACTACATAATTTAACACAAAGTTCTTAGAAGTTGAAAACAACAAATCAGTCCCAAGAAGATGATATGAGATGCACAGACTTTACTAATGTGATATTTAGCGTATAGTAGTGTACTGTATTGGGTATTGTGTGATCATGATGTAAACCTTATCTACATCTTTAAGTATTGTTGTCCATAATTTTCAGTCTACTTTGTCATGCAACCAAAAGAGAAGTGAAGTGACAATTCTATTTCTACGTCTTCCTTACTAGTAACAAAAAATAATCAAGACAGGATGGGATGCTTTAAACCTTTCTCATGTAAATTGTCTTCTCATATACTAGTCTATAAATGCTAAGATTTAAAGTTTAATTGTTGTATTTAAGATCATAACTGAAAGTCTCAATAGAGGGCAAGGAAGACTACAGAGGGCGAATTTTCACTTTGAAACTCTTATCCTTAGGAGAGATGAAAGTATGGTGAATGTACTGAGGATGAATACCACGGATATAAGTGGTTATAATGTGTGCCTTATCTCTCATTTTGTCAATATCAATTATAAAGGACAAGCGAAAGGACAAAATGAGGCTTGTCCACAACCTTCTTGATCTTTCACACTCCTTTCAGAAATTCTTCAAGCAAGCACCTACAAGAGAAGCTCCAATCACCACCATATCTACCTTGTTACCCCTGCCCAATTAACTTTTTCTATTGTCTCAACTTTCGTATATATGAAAGTTAGTAATTTGAAGTGGAACCTGTTATCTGAACATTAATAATGAAACTTTTGAAGCTTGTGGAGGTGCCATGGAGAATCCTGTTAGACATGCTCTTGACACTGACAATTATGCATCTACTTCGGAATTCAAACACGACTTGGTAAAAGTGCCTTGAATTTAAACAGGATGATCAGAAATGACGTCAAAAAATTCCATGTCTGTGTCTGATAGTTGTCATTTGTCCTTCTCATGGTTGTTTGTGGAAAGAAACTATTTACTTTAGTGGTTCTAGAGATACTTAAAAGGTATAATATTTTCCCGTTTCCTCCTAGCTGGTGCTATTGGACACTTGTGAAGGACATGCAAGAGGACAAATTTAGGGTTGTGCAGATCCTTTTTTATTGTTCGTACTTCTTTCAGAAATCCTTTGACCAAGCATCGACAAGAGGAGCTCCATTGACCACCATTTCTACTTTTTCTAGTCCCTTCTGCCTCATCAACTATTTCTAATGTCTCAACTTTTGGATACAGGAAAGGTTGTAAATGAAGTGAAACATATTTTTTTACATCAATAAGGCCCTACACAAGGAATTTTTATTTTTAAGTTCGTGGGGTGCCATGTAGAATGCTGGTAGACATGCTCTTGACACTGAAGACTATGCGTCTACTTTGAAAATTCGAACAGGTAACTGACTTGAGGATAAACTGGGTGATTAGAAATGACAATCTCAAAAAAATCAATGTCTATGTCTGATATCTGTTATTTTGCCTTGCTGGTGTTTTTTGTGGAAGGATATTCTTTACTTGTGGTTCTAGAGATACTAAGATATAATCTTTGCCAGCTTATTCCTAGCTTGTGTTACTATTGGCTCTTGATACAGAGTTATTTGATGAAGACCTTTTGTCAAAGGTCAATGCAACTTCCCTGATTGATTGCTTTGGAAGACTTCCCTTAAATATCGCTTCCAGTGACAAAATGAAAAGATGAGTTGGTAGAGAAATTAGAGAGAGAACTCTATTCATAGCAAGTGTATACACCCCACCTTAATCCCAACGCAACATAGTACTAAATGACCAAACACATGACATGAAGATTTATCACCACAATTCAACTAGGTATCATTGCAAAAATATTATCTTATTGAAAAAACAGTTCGTTGTATTGCAATACAAAATAACGTTGTCTAGTTACAATGTCAAGGACTCTCCTATTTGCACAAAGGTTTCTTTGTGCAAAAATACATTCATTTTGAAGAAAGAACATCTCAAACAGCTCCATTCTGAATAATACAATTCAAATGAGAGGATTAAATTAGATATGTACAAAATTCTTACTGAAATTTGTGATCAGAAATCAATCAGCTGAATTTTTTTTTCATTCAGTTGTAATTCAGTTCTATGGTTTCTATGACAAAGAAGATAGCCAAAACAATGACCCTTCAAAAGATGGTGGTCAATGGCTCAAACAAGGGAAATGAATGACATGAACAAGAAAAAAGAGTTGAAGGAAGTTGACTTAGGCTCTAAGGATAGTTCAGACTTCGGATCCTTACAAACTTCCATGACATCCTTTGGAAAGCAGTGGCATGAGGCAAATTTGTTTTCTGTTGAACATGTCATGCAAATTCTAAGGCTGCTGAACGTATCAGGCAGATATGTGTTAACTTTGTGTGACATTGAAGTTCAAATCCATGAAACAAATTTGAATATTTATAATCAATTGGATCATCCATTCTTTGTCTAGGCATTGCTATTTTCCAGTGTTACTCGGGGATGTATTTCCAGCATAATTTGACCTGTCCCGGAAATGGGGATGTCCCAGAAACTCGGAAACTTTTGGAAACCCATCCCCTAGCTGTCCCATAAAATTAATGCTAGAGTTTTGATAATTTGTTTGACTTCCACTCTCATGTGAATTCTCAATTTAAATTATTTGATACAAACGTTCTATGTTAAGGTTCTATAATGTATATAAGAATGCTTTATCCTTATTTTCATAAGAAATTTTTAAATTTCCCTATTTTTTATATTGCCGTCCCTTGCTCCAAGGAAAAAAAACCCGTCCCAGAAACCCATTTCCCCATCCCCCTGTCCCCTGTCCTGGAAACCCCAGGTAACTTAGCTATTTCACGTGTTATGCTTTCTTAAGGATCACTGATGCAACTACAAATATCCAAGGTTGCCTGAGGACAGGGGTACTTGGGTACTTAGGGTACAGGTACAGGTACGACTATTTCTCAAAATAGGGGACGAGTACTTGGGTATGTCAATTTTTTTAATATATTTTAATATTTTAGTATATAGAAATATACATATATAGATATATATTCTTATATATATATATATATATCTTTCGTGCTTCTTTATTTGTTTTAGTCTGCTAGCACTTTATCTCAGACAGCGGTAGCATTTATCCCAGCAAGCTTTATTAAAAATGTATACTTACTGTTTGAATATGCTGTTTTTCCGTGGGTTATAGTAGAGTCGAAGAAAATTTTCTTGGATAACAATTGCTAGTTATTCTTACAAATGAAGATACTTTCATAAATACGCTAGCTTAAACTTTTGAGCAAAGAAAAATAGACAAGTATGTATAATAAATTTGCAAATTGTGGTTACTTTTTCAAACTACTAGCAATATGTTCATTTGTAAGATTTTTGGTGAAGCATTCCACAAATAATGTGGATCAGTTTTAGGCGTTGGTGATGCTTCTTTCGCTCTGGTTCATTTGATCTCTCACTGTTGATTCAATGGTTCTCTGATTGTATGGTGTTTTATTAATCTGGTTTTAATTAGGACCTTGGAGAGTATTCTAAATTATTCTAAACCATCTTATATGATCTTTCAATAGTAAGGAGCATTGTTCGGGTTTTGTTGTAAGTATCGCATGAGTAGGTTTTTGAGCTTAAATAAGTCTGAAACTTGGAATAGGTATACTGATATTTTGATAAATCCTTTTATGGGTAAAAGAGGGTATATGTGTTATCCTTTATACACTTGTTTACTTATATAGGTTTTTGGGTGTCTATATCTCTACTTATGTTCATATGTGCGGGTGGTAGAATACTGAATGTAAAATGGTTAGATAGAGATAACTTTGATCAGATCTTTTTTGGTTCTATCTCTTTATGCATGCTGGAAACCGTAAGTTCACCGGTTTCAGGAAAGGGTGCCTACTTGCTGGTATTGGACAATCCAGATGAGCAGGGCTCAAGTCTGAAAGGGAGTTATGGATATGTTTTGCTCTGGCTTTAGTAGTCTCTTATATGGCCCATTAATCTTCTTTTATTTTTTTTACAGTTTCAAGTAAGATAGAGTCAGGAGAAGATGAGTATCTGTTTACTCTGTCCATAATGTTGGGTTTCTTTTCTATGGTAGCCTGATTATGCTTTCTCTTTTTTAAACCTTGAAATGGTAAATAGATTATTCAGATTTTCAGGACTTCAGTTTTGGTATGACTCCTTTCTCGATTATAAGAGTGCTCAATACTTCAATTCTAACTTAGGAGTAGCTGAGTAGCATGTGATTGTTGATAGTATTAGACATCAAGTGATAGCTTTACAGGCTGTTTTCTATGGATATTCAATTCAAAGTCTAAAGGTAAAAATGGGTATCATGTTTCATTCCAATTCATATTAGAATCCAATAGGGAAATAGCAAAAAACTAGTTATTTGATGAATTTAATGACCCATGCACTAGATTGGAAGTGGCAGTGTATCTTGCAGCATGGCAGGTAAAAGCATCAAGAGCTGATCTTACCGGGGGCACTTTAAAGGAAAGGCAATCTCAACGTGACAACAAAATAAGGATTCCTCATGGATTGCGATCAAGCCGTTGGATATTATTTCCATCAGAATAGAATCATATATTGTAACCCTAAGCCTCAAAATAAAGGCTGGCATAGGGATTAGATGTAATATTAAATAACGATGCAAGCTTAGCAGGAAGCTTATGCCTGTATAAGCTGCTTACTGCTGCAATTGTATTTTCTCTTATTGACCCATTATGTCATGGGTTCTGTAAACTTTCCATATAGGACTTCTTTAGTCTCGGGTGACACTGGAGGTTTTTCTTTCCTCCGTTCTTTTCCTCCGGTGCCCGCATTGAATGGAGGTGTAAAAATAAATTGATAATAATAATAATAAATTCTTAGGCTTCGGCCGTTTATGATCCAAAAAAAAAAACCAACACAAAAATGGAATATTTTGTATCCATTAAACTTGATAGTATAATATAAGGTACAAAATCTCTTAAGGAATTAGATTAGCTGAAATATAAATAGTAGATCATTGATCACAAAGTTTACTAAAGCATTGAGTCCCACAGATCCATTATATCAGAACTTAGAAGTGTCTACAAAACTTAAACATACGCTTAACACATACCTACGTGCATATGGCCGTGCTGATTAAGCAATGATTATAACTAAATGAATGAAAGATTGCATATTCTTTTTATGGATGTATAAAAATATATTAAAACAGTTAACTCACATTTTCATTTGTGTGACACCCATAGTTTCTAATTATTTTGGGTGAAATGCTGTTTTATTATTTCCTGACTTGTAGACTAATCATAATAAATAATCCTCCATAATTAGAATTTTACTTGTTAAAAAAGTAGAAACTACTCACCGCAAGCTCTTCCCATAAGCTTTGTGGTTTTTCTTGTGAATCTGCATTGGCTTCCCAGTTAAGAAACTCTGTTTCCAAATCCCGGAAGAAGTCTCCTGCAGCATCAAGATTCAAAACTAGATTGCATTATTTTGTGAGCACATTACTCGTAGAGACATGCTAACTTTTGTATGATATAGTTAACCTCCCTGCATCTATTTTTTTATTAGAAAGGATGTACATCAAATCTACCTATAGATATTTGTAGATCTTTAAAAATATCGCCTGCACCGTACTAACCAGCTCCCCCATGAGATAATCACTTATCTTTACAAAAAAAAATATATTTGTAGGCACCAGGCCAGAAGAGAATTGCAATTCTCTTGCATAAATTCTGGAGAATCTTAGGTCAACTTTACTATTTCTGATCTAGGGAGAATGGATAATGTCTTCTATGCAATCTGAATGCAAGAACGCATAAAGCTGAACCCCTTTCAAACAGTATTCATATAATAAAATTAACAGAAATGTTAAAAGCATCTCACCCAGTCCATAGAACTCATCCTCATCTCCAGATTTCTTTTGAAAACCCTCCTTAGTTTCTTGACTTGAATCAGCTTGATGGTTTCTAAAATCATACTTAAGGCGAGAATTTGAGTCCAATAAGGTATTGTATGCATGCTTAATGCGCATAAATTTTTCCTGGGCATTCGGCTTGGACCAATGACAACAAAAATCAGGATTTTATCAAATGTTTGTGATTTAAAAATGCAGGAATAAAATCATGCAAGAGAACAGTTGCTTATGATGTGAATCAAAATAGTATACCATAAATATCAAGACACCTAAGCAATAAAATGTATCATTCTGCTTAACTAAAGGAGGCGAATTAAATTTGTCTTGTTTATATCCACAATTGTGGATTTTTTGGATCAGAAACGAATTTGTTGCCATACAGTTTACTATTTAGTTTAATGACCAGCATATTAGAACCATCTTCTTTAGACTTGTATTGGATGAAATTTAAGGGAAAATATTACCTTTATATGAAAGAACATTTGGCAAGTGTATTTGCTCACCATTTTGCCTAGGTGTGTCATTTTGACACAAGAATGTTCTTCTTATTTGATACTTTTTATGAATTGTTAAAAATGCAGCCCAAAGGAAAACAATGGATAACCACAATCAAAGTATGGCCAAAAAGGAACCATATTTAGCACTTAAGCTCAGTCATCATGTCAACACTTTGAATGGTAATAGGAATATTTCACCTTGGCCATAGAGCTCAATTGGGCGTGTCAACCATATTAAAAATCTAAGGTGAACAATTACAAGAGAATTATGATAACCTAGAAAAGATTGACTGCTAAATGAAGTAAAATGTTTGGCACTGAGAAATCTCAGTAAGCAGTAATAATATCAAACATGATGTGAATATCAATGGCCTGGTGCATGGAACAAAAAATGGCCTTCCAAGATTGGTGGACATATGGAATGTTTTAAAAAACATTAAGTTACCGATTCGGGTGTGGATGCGGATGCGGGTATATATATGCAAGAAATATACAGAATTAAATCATTTGATAGTATGATACTACATCATTGATCAAGATAAATATTAAGCTCAAGGATGCTCACAGGGAGCATTACAGGCTAAGTAGAAGACTTTTCATTGAGGAATTTAATAATGATTTGACAAAGAGTAAAGTTGCTAAAATCACTTCTTAGTATTGCGGGACAAATAGAAGTCTTACTAATAGAGCAAATAGCATTTATTTTGAAATTTATTGAGACATTGAAAGAACAAGCTTTCATCTGAGGATAGCTAAATTTAGCCTTTCAAAATTATAAACTAGCCAAATTGATAATTTTTTTTAACACAGCTATACAGATGGGATGGATAGGATGGACAACATTCAATACACCCAGATGTAGCATCCTCTGCAAGCCATACAGGTAAATTGCCAAGAGAAATAAGGATAGTGACTTTTCTAAACATTTTATTAACAACGGAAGGTTTTAAGAAGTTGCAAGCTTGTCTCAGAAGTAAGAAGAGGGATCACGGATACCCCTATTAGACTCTTATCAGATAATAGGCAGGCTGCTTTTGTGGGTTCGATCATAGTGAGATGCATTCGAGAAGCCATCAAGCTTCATAACAAACACAGATTAATTGAGCATGTTATCATAGAGGTATTGGGCTCTTCATTTATCCACATGGATCACCGATACCATGTTGATACCGACATAACCTTTCCCAGATGCTCAAGGATGCTCATAGGGAGTGATGCAGAGGTGGGAATGGTGGACTTGATCTGCAAGTTTGAGGGACTCAAATGCTGTTCTTCACACAAGACCAACTAGGCCTTCTCAAGGATCATCCTCTTTGATCCAATACCAACTTCACCAAATCAGAGTGCACAACTGATTTCTGATGCCACCACCCTCTCTACACCTTTAGAAACAACTTCATGTCCCTCTTACAACCCTTATAGTCATCCAAGCAAGTTCCTCAACTCTCAAAACCCAAACTAGCCACTAAACTAGGTTCATCCTCCTAGTAGAACTGCCAGACCAGTTTTCCTAAGATCTTGTCAAACTTCTCCAAAAGACTCAGGAAACAAAATACATATTTGAATACCCTTTTCAGAGTTAGACAACATATCTCAAATCCAAATACAACTTCTTTGGACCATCTACCCGAACAATGACTGGTGCTCTGCCTATTAGCCCTCTTTTAGGCCTCTCATTACAAAGCAAGTACTAGATCCTCACACACCCAAACTTCCTCAACCCTAAACAGAGTTTACAAATGATCCTAATCCAAGGATTTTCTACTTTGCAAGGTGATCCAACAAGTTTTCACACCCAAACACCAAAACCCTCTATTTGAGGCCTTCACATCAAGGGTCTTCTCAAAGTGATTCCTCCATTCACTTCCCAACCAAACTAATGGTTCACACACCATGGATTCAACATATTATGGCCTTCTATGCCATAAAACATAGTCCTCATGTGGACAAATACTTCAGACCTTGACTGGTCCAAGGGCAAGTGACCCTTCAATCAGCACTTCACCACCATACTGTGGTCTCTCCTCCTCAATCCCTGCAAATCCCTACATCCAAAGACTAATATACAAGGATATGATACATTTATGACCCCTCCCACCAATCACATACGCCACAGGGGTGGGAGAGTCAATCCATCAAGGAGACTTCAATCCACAAATGCTGATTGCGACCAATCTGCCTGGGAACTTTCAAGACACCAGTTGTTTCCTCTGACTCAAATGCAAGTAAAACACTTCAACAATGGCAAGAACATATAACTAAACCATAAAACGATCCTTTTACATTATTATCAGCCCAAAACACGTTTTACCAAAGCATTTAAAAGCCCTGTGACAGGGACTGTACCCACGGGACAGAGAATGGCAGTTTGCAAGAATAATTAACTTTCATGGATTAAAGCCATTTACATTGGCTTCCTTACACAAGTATCTGCTTGTTACATCCACTCACATGGATCTCTCATTAATAGGTCCCCACTACACTCTAAAGACCGACAACCATCCAATAACTAACCACAAACTGCCCAATAACAGTCCCAAAACCGACTGTTATGATACAAAATGGTAAAATATTCTTGTCAAGTTGACAACCAAGTTGTCAACTCAACAACATGATGTCTTATGCCTCCCCTAGGACATTTAAAAAGTTTATTATCAACCTTATAACCCTGTTCTAACCCCATAGCCCTTACATGAGCCTTCTAGGCCAGATTTTGCCAATCTGGGCAAATTTCACATTTTTGCACTTCATGTGCATTTACATCATTTTTATGGCTCTATTGGCCACTTTACATTCATTTGGACCTTTATAGGTCATTATCCCAATGCAACTAACCTAGGATTAATCTAATCACCCCTAGTGACCCCTAGGTATACTTAACCCTTACAAATGCCATTTATGGCTTACATGTTTGATCCTTTACAAAGGATTCTCAATCATTACAAATAACATTTAAAAAGTCATCAAATGACCAAATATGGTCTCATTACAATCAAATAACCCAAGTTGGTTATGTTTATCCTTCCATTCCTTCCAAGGTCTTCCAGTGACCCTGGTGTACTTCCATGACTTTGCCCTTGACCTTGGTGCTCCTGCACCAGGGAGTATTACAGCTCCCTGTGGATGCGCGTGATGCACGTCCACAGGGAGGTGTAACGCTCCCTGTGAGCATCCCCGGGCACCAGAACCAGCTTCCGCCTCCGCACACATCCGGATCCAGATCCGGATCCAGGGCCTCAGCAAGAGCATCCAGTAACTTAGAAATAACATAATAGCTAGCTAGCATGGATTAGAATCTGCCAGAGCTGGATTTCTATCCCAAACAATGTGGATATAAAGGCAAATTCGAAAGGAACAATTTTCTTCATTGAATGTGTCTGCTTTGGTATTATTATGCTTTCTAGTATGTGAATAATGGAACCACCGAAGAGTTCCTCTCCCATTCAAGGTGAATAATCATCTGTTTTCTCAATGCCTTTTGCCTCTTTACATTGCCACAAGCCCTTTTTATTTTTAGATTTGTCAGTCCATTAAAACAGTGCATTGGTTCCCTTACATATTCTCATTAGACACAAAACCCACTCCCAATCACATTTCATAGATTCCTAGGAGCAGGAACCCGAAAAACTCATCTCTCATTGGACTGGACAAAACACAGGAACCTACCCCTCTTTGGATCAGGCAAGCAGCCCCAAAACTCAGTTACAGCAGAGATTCACTCCCACTAAAACAAAGATTCAACTTGCAATCAGCCCTGAATTCCCACTACATAGAAGATCATATGAGATGAAAATCATAAAGATCCATAGAGGTTCAAACCCTGACTCACCCAGCCATGCACGCCATGGGGCAGGCAATGGGTTATTGTGTTGGCCCAGAGGACTAGTCAGGTCGGATTGTGAACCGCATGAGCCTGGATATCTCTAAGATATCCAAAAAAAACTGGTACCAAAAGATTCCACCTAGCACATACTTGTGCTTAAGCATATAGGAGCATTTCATTTTCAGCCACTCAATCTACTATAAAGGTAAAAGTAGTTTTCTAGATCATTGCCAAATGAGACACAGATTTGGTGCATGGGACTACACCTGTAAAGGTCCAAAAGAGGATTATTTCCATTTACTTTCTACACTGTTCAAGTTTTGTACTCCTTTTTTTTTAACTAAAGACCAAGCTCAGTGGTAAATGTGGAATTGCCAACACAATTTAGTTCAGTGGAAGATTTTGACAAGATATTATTGTCTTTTTAGAGATTATGGAAGGCCTTTTTTGCATTCTCCTCTTACCCAGACAATAATTCTTGGCTTTGTTTCTGATGGAGAGAACAATGTTCAGGTATCACTTGCTACAGAGTTTTCATATAAAAACACCAATTGGTTGCATCAGTCTCCCAGCCCATTTCAGGTAGTGCAGGTTCCAACCCTAGGCTACTACACAAATTGTTGCAGTCAGATTTAGAGATTATGGATGTCTTTTTTGCATTCTCCTCCAACCCAGACAATAAGTCTTGGCTTTGTTTCTGATGAAGAGAACAATGTTCAGGTATCACTTGCTACAGAGTTTTCATACAAAAACACCAATTGGTTGCATCAGTCTCCCAGCCCATTTCAGGTAGTGCAGGTTCCAACCCTAGGCTACTACAGAAATTGTTGCAGTCAGAACCACACTCACAAGAAAATGTTCCAATAACAGTCTATGTAGAGCCAAGTTGCCTGGTTAAATCTAATGGACGGCATAGATCTATTGCTGTTCTTGAATCCAATCCATTGTTGCCAACCCATAACATCTCACTTATTTAATTACTTCTTTTAGAAGGGCATCATCCATGGATGTCAGTGGCATTTCTTCCACTTCTCTCTAGTAAGGAACAATTTGATGCCCTTGAGAATAGCTCTGTTGTTTCCTCTTCAATCTTGACTGTAGTGACCATTAGAGGCTGTGCTTAGACTCATTGTCATTCAATACACAATGGTTGATGAATCTGCAGATTCTGTTGTCAATGTTCAACATGATTAAGGTTATCCATCTTGTGATAGCGTTGCTAGGGTTATGTAGAATGTAGGATTTACATTCATTGCGGTGTTCATATTTTTGTGGTGAAAATCATCTGTTTTACTTTAGAAACTACATTTACTGTCATTATTGTTGTCTGCACATTTGAGTAACATCTGCCCATTTGGTAATTTATGCATATAAATATAGCTTTTTTCTTTCACTTAATGTAGTCACACCCAAGGAACAACATTGACTCTGCGTGTGGCTCATTTTTTATTATTAAGAGTTATAATCAATCCAAAGAGATCATCTTTACACTATGTTGGCTAACAATAAGCATAAACAATAGGAATTGATTTATGCTCCCATACATCACCCACATAGCACTTATTTCAATACTCAATTCCACTTTAGTTACTTGTGTAGTACAAAAAACAGGCAAGACTCTGATTACATATTGGACCTTGGGGCAAATAAATGTTAGGGCTAGGGGACTAGATGTATTGTACAGCTTGCAAGTCCTAGGTCTAGTCAGAATTTTTTAATATTTGTATACTGTCCCGTATACTTCATTATCAAGCTATATGTAGATGAGTGTGTGACTAAATCTTTGAAACCATGCTAATGAGATTTTCCATAATTCTCATCATCCGTTGAAATATTTTTTTATGATAAATTAAGCATCTGATGAGTGCATTTGTCTCGTTTTAGATAGACTATACCTGTCTAGATGCCCATGTTTTGAGTTCTTGCAATTATATTCTGAAATTTATTCACTCACAAAACTTAATAGATCTATAAAGTCACTCTCTAGCATTTGCCATTGGCTAATCCGTTACCCGCTACATTCAGCTCAACATTTTGGCTGGAGGAGTTACCTCCCTGCTTAACTGTAGAACTACCGCTTGTCACTGGTCAACAATACCAAGATTTCCAAACAAACAGGGATATGCAGTTTCAAATATTGTATATGCCACTCCAAGATCTCCAGAGGCAGCTGAAACCCTGCCAACAGCCACCTTTTAAGTAGTGCCCCTTATAGATTTACAGTTTATCCAAACCATAATATGTAGAATCTCCGAGTTGATATATTTTGTCAATTGCAACATCTCTAGGCCTTAGTCCTCTACTGCTGAATGCAACTGAAAAGTGATATTTTATTATTTTATATACAAAGACTTGGCAAGATCAGCCAGCCATTTTGCACCACTTGTAACATGAAGACCACGTAGCTAGGAATGATGCATCTCATAGCATCTTTTAAAAGACTATTAAGGCATGATTTTGCACCGGCTAATCTTACCAATTGAGTCTCTAAGAAGGCATTTTTCTCAAAGGTTGAACATGGCAAGAGGAATAACCTTCCATCTGGCGAGGTTAACCAAAGGTAAATCATATGATACTTGTGTAATGGAGATCATTCAGCTGTGCAAGGTTAAACCAGTTGATCACTAATGTCAATCTAAATTTTATTGTTTGCAGGGTAAAAAACTTATCCTAAAATCCCTTGTAGTGAATTTAGGACCAAAATACATTATCAAAGAGAGCAGTACCAGGAAAGGTTACTGCATGAACTACAGAATATTTATATTATCTTTGCTTATTTTCAAGGTCGTGTTTCACAAATCATTAAAGGCACTGCATTAAACTGTGATTGTATATTGAAATTGAGGTCTCATGACTTCATATAGGAGCTTCAGGAATCATGTTATATGACTACGTGCAGATATGCATGAAATGAAACTGTAGCTTGCTCACTAGTCAATGACGGTGTTCTTTACCTCATTAATTCAGTGAATAGATGCTTCGGCTAGGAACAATAAAAACTGCAATAACTGCACATTGTTGCTATAGTGCTGTTATGCACCAGATGCCTTGGTTGATAATGAATTAACTGATTGCTACCAAGGCCATCCCAAGGTTCATATGTTCTTACACTTTCCATTGTTATTCCATCGCTGCATTATGGCAGACATCTTTGCTGTTATCTTTAAGATTAGTAAGCAATTCTGGGTAAAAACATCTTCATCTCCCTCTCCATCCATATCTTCTCTCTGGCTAAGAACTTCATTGCCATGTCTCGGGATAGAAATTGAAAAACACTTTGTAAAGTATAACCAAAGACATAATGTAAGGATTACTATCAAGGGTATTATTAAGTTAGAGTTGTAACCATTTGTCATAGGTAGAGATAAGATAAATTAGCTCAGGAAACTATTTGAATCATTTCAAAATATATCAAATGGAGCTTTAAAAGAGAGGCAACATCCTTTTCTAAGTTGTGATGTTCTCTTTGATGGGAAGGAAACCTTATCAACACTATTTAAATGCCATGAATCAGCCAAACTACCGAGCTGTACAATCATACAAATATTAGGACACCAAGACCCCTTTGCTCTATACTCATTTGACTTTTAACAGAATTCACCAACAGCATCTTAAAATGAATAGCTCAAATCCGCTTCTGCTTACTCGTTTGATTCAACTGGGTATGGGAAACTGCGTGTGTTTGATAAAGACTTTATGAACAAATTGAAAACAACGGAGAAACAAATCAAGAACCAATTTAACTGTGAAATGACCCCTAATTGATTAAAACATCCAATTCCAAGTCGGGTACACTCGTAAATAAGTAGATACATCGTTCTCTTAGGAGGGAATCTGATCAAAACGTTTAATGTCGAAGTGGGCAAAAGGGTGATAGCGGGTACACCATTTTTTAGATAAAAAATCTAACTTATGTACCATTGTTGAGGCTAAACGATCCTCAAACTGAGCAAGCGGTAATAACAAAAAATTGAATTGATAGCAATGCATTGTATAAGATGAACAATGAGTAATCTCAATTTGCGCAGATTTGCTAACGTGTAAGGTGCAGATTCGATCCAGAGAGCTTCGAAAACATTCCATAGAGCTTAAGCTCCATGTTACACTGTCCCGTACAATATTTTTGACATGAATTTTGTGCAACTTTAGGCAATTCTTTAGTGAAATCGGGCAAAATTATGAAATAAGGATACCTGTTTATTGACATCAGGATGGTATTTAAGAGCTAATTTCCTGTACGCTTGTTTGATTTCTTGCGGAGTTGCATAGGGTGCTACTCCCAGTACTTGGTATGGAGATTCCTCCTTCTTAGAGCTTGCTCTCACACACGAAAATCTGCATCGGCCTCTTCCTCTGCCACTTATTATTTTCCTACTCCCGCAAGTCTTCATAATACTGTTATTGTTTATATTACACAGGCGAACAGGCACAATCAGAGGAGCAGGATATATTCTCATGGCAGTACTCGTGGGCACTCCGCCCATCACACCACTTAAAGAGTAGCATAACATTTGGTTACAGGCATTTCAGTGCCACCAACATTAAAACTGTCCTTTCTTTTTATATGGGCGAAGAAGCTAGTTTTTCTCATCCACCATACTCGCTTATGAATTTGCAGGCTAGAGCAAGAGATGATGCAGATTTATCTGAGGTAACATCATCTGCACTTCCATTTCTAGGCAGTTCTCGAGATAGCCCTATCTATATGGTTCTTGTGCCTCGCACTAAATTGGTAGCCAATTCTTAAAATTAACCTGTTTTGACAACTAAAAAGCTATATTCCGAGGGATTATTTTTTCGTGTGTAAAGGGCTAATAATACACACAAAGACTATGGAGGAGCCAAAATGCACCTGATTAGACAATTTGTTTACATTTGTTAAATAAATTAAAATTTACAAAATAATTGCATTTTGGTTTTTAGTTTAATTAATAAATACTAGTAAATTATTTAATTAGGTGCATTTTGGCTCTTGTATAGACATTGTCAAGCTCAAACATTATTAGTCCTTGTCTTAAAGACAGAGACTAATGTTTTCATGCACACCAATTGCAATTAAATCGCGTCTTTCAATTTTTTCCAATCATTTTAAGCTATGGGCGGACTATCATGTGATTTAATTTTTCTATTAAAATGATTTTTTCCTGAATTTTCAAATTATTCTGATTGGCTAGCACGAATTTCTTGGGGTTTTAGGGAAATTGTTAGAGAAAAATTAAATCCCCACGAATCAAGAAAAAGGAATAGGAAAAATCAAAACTATTATAATGTTTATTTGGCTTTCTAAAAACAATGCACATGTGTTTTCTCTTCTACTACATTTTTCTGGAAACATCTAAGCATTGCCTATTCTACTACATTTTTTTGGAAACGTCTAAGCAGCAAACTAAAATTTATGAAGGGACATTTAGTTTATTTTTTATCACTGTCTTTATAAACTTACGATTTAGTTGGTTGTTTAGCCACGGGTCATTTCTCTTTCCCTCAACACTGAAGTCTGATGAATAGAGTACTAGGGTTGCAGCAACCAAGGGGGAGAGAAAGAGTTAGGGGAGGGCAAAACACAGGCATCAATTTGGTATGAGGGCTTACATTTCCCTACTCGTTTTCTCTGTCCAGGTTTTTATAACATTTTTGAGATTTACATTCATTGTTGTCTCTTGCAATTTTTTGGGTTGCTATATTATACCTGTGAAGGAGGAGAGAGGTAGCCCCACATTGATTGCAGATTGGAAAATGACCCGAAGATGGGATGAATGAAGATTGGAGCGGTAAAGTGAGATTGAAGATTGGGTTGACTGCTTTAAGTCCAATTCACCAATTTCACTTCATGCCCAATTCTTAATTTCACTCCACTTCATTAACTGGGATTGAAGTCGAGCTATTAGTCGTAATGATGCAACCGCCAACTGTCAAAGTCTGAGGCTTTCATACATCATTTCCATTGTGTCTTAGCCCAACTCTAACAATCCCAAATTTTGGATTACACTCTAAATCATACCTAGGGTTTATGTTTAGTTTTATTGCTTCACGTGTCACTCCAAAGGAATCAATTTAATTGGTTTTTCCTAATGAGATGTGAAACTAGGGTTTTGATACTATGTTTAGGGTTTTGATTTAACAAACCCTTAAAAGATGACTTCACTTATGATTCCAACATTATTGTGCATAATGATACGTACCTAGATATCAATAAATCAAAGAGATTTGCTTTGGATGAAATCATTTGGTGAACTCAGTCATCGAGTGGGGTTTTGGAGGTATCTTTTTTTATTTATGTCATTGTGCAATATCAATGGGAAAATCCAATGCAGTTCACCCCATTCTATTTTCTTATGTCAATTCTGATATCGACCACAGGTCAGTTCCTATGTTGTTCGCCAACTGTGTGTCTCACATCCTTCCATTAGTATTCCTCCATGCACTTGCTTGTCATGCCCAAAAGCTATCAAGTTCGAAAATGAATAGAGAACAATAGAAAGGTTAATTGATTTTAGCTTCAAACCATTTTGGTCTTAATTCAAACACTTCTTTTGCTGGTCATGTGTTATGAAACTTTCTTTTGCATGTATTGATAAATGTACACACCCTTTTTAATCTAATTAGCTTGGATATTGCTAGTACCTTAGAATTTGGCCTTATGCATTTTTGTTTAGAGAACTTCTTTCAACAATTGTACCGATCAGTCATTTATTGTGTCCTTTTCGAGAGCATAAAATTTAGTTCAAAGAATAAAATTCATCTACAAAGCTAACTGGTTTATTCCATGTGCAAAACAATAGTCCCTGCATTTGATCAATTTTTACATTTTTTAACAGTTCTAGGCTGTCATTTGTGGTTGCTTTGGTTCACTTTAGTCTGTCTTTGTGACACTCTTATTCTCATTCACAATCCTAGAATCCCACACAACCTAATTAACATGAGTAACTCTTGGTATCCTAGCCTTTGAGCATAAAAAATTATATTAGAAACCCAAAATATTTTTGGCAAGATTCCTTTGTATGTCTAATGAAAATTTTCATTGAAGTCAAAAATTGTAAGTACAAAGAACCTAATTGTCTATTGAATTCTCCAATTGTACCACACACCTTACCTCCAAACTAGAACGAAATTCACAATCCTGCAAGTATCACTCAAAAACTTCACAAATGACTGAAAAACTTTGACCTTTGGCATAGCTTTCAATAGGGGCACTTCTACAGCAATTGACATGCAAAAGAGTGTCTTGATTCTACCAGGGTAGAATTATTTCCTTTTATTTCCTTCCTTGCTTGTAGTTGGATATACTTGTTGGTTCTCTCTTTTTTTCCAATCTTGCTCAACTCCTGATATGTTTTTACTCAAGTTTTTGAAAGTTCACATCAATTCCTATATTACAAATATGTATGATTTTTCAATAAACTCTTTTAAATGCTTCTATAAGTCAAAAGTAAGGATAAACTTTCTAAATCTCTTATCGAACACCACATTACTTTTAAATTTTGCAATATCTCTTCAAGTCATTTAAATTGTGTATGAATTCTTTTTATAGAATATTATTTTCCTAATGATGCACCATTGTGTGATCTGAAATGTGGACCTAAAAGTTTCATACACAATTTAATCTCTAAAAAAAATTGCATTATAATGACATTTTTCTCAAGTTTAACGACTTTATCAATGAAAACTAAAATTACTTTTCAAACTAATAGATTATCCTCCATAAACAATTCTCACTATAATCTAATTTAATCAATGTTACCCCAAGTTTTATAACAGGGGACGAGTTTCTAGGATGACAAATTCTTTTTCCAACTTTGTGGAAGGCTAGAGGACGACAAAGGGGATGGCTATATAACAATAGGGAAAATTAAAATATGTAGAGATATTTTAAATATTCATATTAAAACATGGATAAAGCATGCATTTATACATAATAGAACCTTAGAATATAAGAATTAGCAAAATTCATATGCTAAATTTGTGTTACTTTGAGAGTCAAACTCTAATTTCCTCTAGAAGTCAAAGTCAAAGTCAAAGTCAAAGTCCCCTAGGTGTCCCCTATCCCTAAGACATTTCCAAGATGAGGATGGCTAAAAAAAGTACCAAGGATGTGTCCCCAGATAACATTGAATTTAATCATAATTTTAACAGTGTTGAAAATTCAATACCATCTCTTTTGCATATTTTTCACGTGGAAGAATATTTCAACTGACTAATCTCCACAGACAACACAATCAACACAACTTCACCTACAAAATGTGAAGGTCAAATACAAGAATCTCTCTAATAGAAATTAACAGATTAAAATGTCTTGTCACTTCTAGGACAAATTCTTATGCATATAAATATAAAGAGCAACTTACTAGCACAAAAAGAGAGCTTTCATAGCCTGGGATGTGTGTTATGTGAAGTGATTAAAGATATTTTATTCCTAACTCTAAGTGATTGCTACTTGAGTCTCAAAATGCATTACAAGACAAAAGCTATTTTCCTCTTAAGGAATTATTGTTTTTAGCCTCTAACACAGATCTCTCTCAAAATCATTAGTATCAATTTAAATCTCTCTTGAAGTTTAGATGCCTTTGTCACTAGAAAGTTGGATGCAATTTCTAAACTTCAAAGGAAAATGAAAATAGTCACATTTATTGTATATATATAGAAAATTAAGCAACGGATGTATGTTGTTGATTTTGATGGAGAAATTAAAGATGGATGTCCTTAAGTTGAATCTTTTGTACAATATTTGCATATTTAATATCTGCCTCTAGTTATGTCTGAAGAAAGTATGCAGAGCTGTAAGTCTGGATGCATTATGACAAAGCACATCGATCACATTAGTTATAACAATTCAACAACTAACTCTTCAATAATAAGATATCATATTTAGTACCACTGTGCTCAACTTTAATGTCATGCACATTTGTAGGTCAAAAGTATGTTGACTACAAATCAGTTCAAATAGGTAACAATGCACCTACTTATGCATTCAACACAATTTTTATTAAATGGTGCATATTTATACCACATAGGTAAGGAGCATCAGACATTGTCTCAATTTGGCTACAAACATGCATGTATGATAATCAAGCCCAACCATAAAATCAATGACTAATTCCAATTGATGTTTGATTAAAGATATGGCAATTCTAGATATCTTTTTTTTAATCTGATTTCGCCAAGAGTTAGAAATAAATAAAATTATCTTTTTAGCATTGTTGGTCTGAGCCATGACATAATAGGAAGGGATCCACTTTGTTCTTCACATATCAAAACTCATGGCGATTAGTCTCTATTATTATTTTTATATAATATTTATTTGTCTTCACACTAATGGGGCTGAAATTTTTAATGGTTCTACACTTATCTATATATTCAATTCTTGTTATGTGATTAACGTTTGATAGCATAAGAGATCTTAGTTAGTGTTATAGGATTAATTCTTCCATACAAGAACTTTAAATTGTAAAATATTTTACCTTTTAATGCCTAATGCAAGATTTATAGAGCTCCCATCTAGAGAGATTACGAGGGTTGAATCTTCTACTTAAGCACTAATGTAATGTAAAATTCTTTCACCCAATAGGGTTTTAACTAGCAATGAGTGTATTGTTGACATCTATGTTTATTTAAGTATATTTGTACAAGGTATTAGTGTAGCATTATCCAAAATGTCCAAAGCATCATTTCCTTTCTTTTTAGTAACTCTATTAACTTAGTGTTTTTTTTATTATACAATTTTATTAAGTGCTTATATATATTTTGTATTCTAGGGACTGAAACCTCCAAATGTATAGGTTTGGCCACACATAATTCCATATGTGTGAATCCACATAAAGTTGTATTTATTCTGAATTTTAGAATTTGTTCTTAGCTTTTTAAGTTTTTTGTTTTACTATAATTTCTATTTAACTATCATAGGATCACTCATGATCATTTTAATATCCCAAAGTTGTCTTTGGGATTCAAACTTAACATTAATCAAAGTCAAATTGGTATTAAAAAAACTTTGTATATGCATAAATAACACAGTCTATTCCATTAACATATGCTAAAAACCTTGCACAAGTCTATATGTTGTGCCCCAAAGCTATCCATGAACTAGCTCCAACTGCCCTACTCACTCTTTTCTACATGATTCCATAAAAGGTTGTCCCCATTGCTGACAAGCTTGACCTTTCAAAAAAATCTATAATATTGTGAGTTGATAGTCTTAGTTCCTTTACTACAAATTTTTCTTTGGAGTATTAACTTCATAACCATAAACTAGGTTCTCAAGGGCCATACCTTTGAATAAAAAGAATGTTCAAAAGAAGGAATTTGATCATCTACATCATGCTTAGATTGTGTAAAGGAAGTTTTAGATCTTGCATTTAAAATCGCTTGTGATTCTTGATCTAATGTCAATGAATTTTACAAAGACAAGGCCACACATGAAGTTAAGGTTTTTACAGATGGGTGAAGGGAGTCTGCCATAAGATACCTCTTATAGCCTATAGGTACATATAAAAACACATCTCCTTGCAAAGCCTTCTTAGGAAAAGATGGCATCGCACTAGTATTTGTTTTCCATTCTAGTTGGAAGTTTTCTTATTCTCAACAACATCTAATTTATTGGCTTGGCCATTGTCCTATGGAGTTTCAAGGGAAAGGAATAGATAATTATTTTGCATTCCTCCTTGTTTTGTAGACAAAACGTGACCATAAAAGCTTGTTCTAAAAATTGTCTATAAGATTTGTGTATCATATCTACTTTGATACTTGCTCCAATTTATCTTCTCCAAAAAGAAACATTTAACCACTCAAGCAATGAAGTTGGGATAGAATCTAAAGCCAAAGGGCCTACCTATGCAACCGTAACCTTTGGTTTGACAACCTTAATCAAAATTTCAGCATTAATGCTTAAAGTTGTGTTACAACACTCATTGCTTTTTCTTGTTTAGTCATTATGTTTTAACCAATAAACAAATCTATCCTCAAATTTTGACAAAAGGTAGGGACTCTAGCTCCATTAGAGCTCTTGTTACTAGTTGTTGTTATGTTCACTGGGTTGGCCCTAGGTGACCTTTTTATTAGACTTTCAAAGTTTAGATGGTATGTTGGATAGTAGATCTAGAGACATTAACTCCTTTTTGATAGTGTGGATGATCAATACTAGCTATTGTTTTTTATATTAGTTGCTAGCTTTTGTTGTTAAGACCATCTAAACTATTGAAGGTTTGATAAAAATATGACCTAAGACCAACCCAGTGAACATAGCGACAACTAGTAATAATGTTGGTTACCCAATCTTACCTAGAAATATTCCAAAAATATTATCATGGATTGTGGAAATTTGTTGTCATTAATAATGTTCCAGCTAAAAACTATGAAAACATAAACAATATAAATAATATGCTCATAGTGGTAGCTAGTACTAAAAAGGACAATTGAAGAGATGTCACCAACCAATCCACCAATTTTTCTTTCGAGCTTAGAGACTCTGGCCATAGTTTTTTCTAGTTCTCCAGTAGTGGCAACATATTTGTCACAATTTTCCAACTAGCACCCTATTAACCATAGTCATCCAATTCAAATTTTATATCACACTTCTCAAAGGTTGCCCTTTTGTTCTTCACAAAGTCACATTTCTTCCCTTGTTAATTAACTAAATTATACTTAGTAATAATCCCCAAAAAATTTTAATCTTGGTTCCCATACACCATTATATTAAAGGATTTTTTGCCCAAATGAATGGTTTTCACATGACTTCAGAGGTGTTCTTCATTTCTCCAACATCTAATTCCCTCTATAGGTAGACTCATTGCAGCCATCACATCTACCACACTAGTACCTTCCCTATAAAGGAAATATGAATCAAATCCCAAAAGAAGAGTTCTAACATCCTTCATAATTCCTTCCACAGACTAGTTGGTATTAATTGATCCTTTTGTGGCTTCAATAATGAGTTTAGAGTCACCTTCTATATCAAGAGTTTTAATTCCAATTGAGAGTGCAATCTTAATTCCCTCGAATAAAGTCATACATTCAGCTTGATTACTAGTGTGGCCACTCGGGTTCCTTGTAAAAGGTGCAATCAAATCACCTTTGGAGTCTCTGATCACCCCATCTCTCGTAGCATTACACTATTTGGCATCTCCATGAAAGTTAAGCTTGTACCACCCAACAATAAGAGGTTTCCATCTTGTTCTTTTTCTTACTAGTCTCTTTGTGTTATCAAATTTGGCATTCATTGGAAAGTTCCAATTCTTAGCCATTCTATTAAATCTCATTTTGTAGGCGGGTAGCTAGGGAGCTTCCAATTGGTAACTAATAAGTATCTTGTCAGCAGTTTGTACATAGTTCTTAAAACATCTTCTACTGTATTTTTAGTCTCCTTGGATATACAATTGCTCCTTTCTTTCCATAAAACCTAGCTGACATGAGGGGGTATTTGATGACATAGTTGTCTCACTTAGTTTTCTCTATTAGGGAGTTGAATGCCTCTTTTGACTAGCTTGTCTTGTGTTAGAATTTTTTTATGCATAGTTGTCCACCAAAGAAGTTGACCTTGGGGATTAATTGTGTATTTTAAACTCTTTTCCAACAATTTAGGGCACTTTCATAGTTTGATAGTAATTTGTAGGCTAATTTAACAAAGAACACACCCTTCTGATCCTTCACCCCAAAAAACTTGTCTTCCCTATGGAATGGAGGGAGCCTAACCTTGCAAATAATTGTTTGAAGTTTAGTAGCCTTCTATATTAATTTAGGTATGTTATGGCAGCATTGTGTTAGATATTGTCATCTTAGAAGTGTTGTTGTATAATTAGCAACTTGTGAACCAAAAAACCTTTTTGAGGTATCCATCAAATTCCTCAAGTTTAGGTTATCTTACAAGGCTTTGTCCCCCACCCAAATATCCTCCTAGAACCTAATTTTCCTCTCATTACCAATCTACCATTTCAAACCATCTTTTATGATATTTCAACATTTGAGGATATTGTTCTATAATTTTGATCCCAAGGAATAGCCATTTGAGGAAAGGATTCTATAAAATGTATCAAAGTTGAGGTATTTGGCCCTCATAAAGCTACACTAGTCTTCCTTTTCAAGGGATAATTTCCATCCTATTTTAGCAATTAAGGCTTTATTAAGAGATGATAACTTCCTTATTCCTAGCCCACCTTGATATTTTGGTCTAAAAATAATATCCCAGTTACCCAAAGCCAATCTCTTCTTTTTTTCCACTCGAGTCCAAAGAAATATTCTTTGTATTCTTTCAAGTTTGTCTGTCATGTTGTCAAATATTTTAAAGAGGGAAAGGAAGTAAACATGGATACCCTATAATGAGGCAGCAAGAAGTTGTATTCTTCCAGTACTACTCAACAACTTTCCTTTGCAACCAACCAATTTCTTTCGCATTCTTTCTAGTATAGAATTCCAAAAGTAAAAAGTAACATCCTTGACAGTGAGTGGGAGACCAAGGTAAGTGCCTAGCAAGGTTGCACATTGACAACCTAAGATATTTTTTATTTTAATCTGCAGATCTTTCTTTGTTTTGAAATAATAGATGCTACTTTTCTCATAATTGATATGTTACCCTGACACCCTTGTGTAGTCCTGTAGAAAGGTCTTCCATTACCTAGCTTCCACAATTGAGGATTTCCCAAATAGAATAGTATCATCAACAAAGTGCTACAAAACAAACAAAGGCAAAGTAGTGACAACTTTAACTCCCTATAATTTCCTAGAACTGATCATATTTAAAAAGTTCATATCCAGGACTTCAAAAAGCATAATAAATAGATAAGGTGACTAAGGGTCACCCTATCAAATCCCCCCTATCAGCCTTAAAGAAACCCCTGGGGACTTCATTCACTAAGACTAAAAAATGGACAATTTGCACATATTCCCTTATTAGGTTAATGAGTTTCTCATTAAAGCCAAGTCTTGCAAGAATTCTAAAAATAAAATCACATCTAACCCTATCATATGCCTTTGAGATATCAAGTTTGAGAACCATAACTAGCATACGACACTTCTCCATTGAGTGGATAATCTCATGTGTGGACATCACTGCATCGAGAATTTTTCTTCCAAGGATAAAGCCTTTTTTGTTACAATTGATGAAATTGTCTACAAAAGGTTTAATCTATTTCACCACCACCTTAGAGAACACCTTGTAAATAGTGTTGCAAAGGATGATAAGCTTATAATCATTAATCTTTTTAGGCTCCTATATTTTGGGAACAAGAGTATTTAATTTTTTGAGTAGCTTCCCTATCCTTAAAAACTCTCTTGTGACCATCATAACATCATAGCTCACAATGTTCCAAAATTATTCGAAGAAAGCAGGGGGAAAGCCATCCAGCCCTAGGGCTTTATAGGCACCCATAGAAAAGACAACAGTCCTAACTTTTTTTGCAAAAATAGGAGCCAAGATTTGATTATTATCCTCCTCCCTAAGAGCATTTGGAAGGCAACATAGGATCTTATCCTCTAAACCCAATGATCTCAAACCCCCAGTCTCACTGTAAACTTGTTTAAAAAACTGAACAACCATCTCTCCATGCTAGGACTCATTAGTGACTTCTTGGTTATAATCATCTATCAAGCTCTTTTTAGTATTTCTCCTTTTATGTCTACTAGTCGATCTATGTAAAAGAGTAGAGTTTCTATCCCCTTCTTTAATCCATTCCGCCCTCGATCTTTGCTTTTAGTAGACTTCTCCCTTCCTCATATTATTGTGTGTGTGAATTTTGTACCTAGTTGTAGACACAACACTTTAGTAAAACATTAGAGGTTAGCTTGAAATCAAAATCATATAGTGAAATGGAAACTAATCTAACCAGGCGATTTACTGCCTTCTAGTAGATGCGAGTATGTATTCTCATATTGGACCGAGATCAGTGACCTTGATGACACCTAAATGAAGGATTTGAATGCAAAATCTAGATATGAGATGAATTCAAATTAATCTATTTTTTTGGTTTTTCTGTGCAATAAGATGAAATATTGATATGAATCTATTCTAGATGAAAAACTGATATGCAAATTAAGCTACAATGAATTGCAAATAAGAATGATCTCACCAAAGTTGTTGATTTGCAAAGAAGCTTCAATTCTTCAGATATCGATTCACCAGCGAGATTGTGCAAATTTGTGGATTGATTTTGGCAGAGTAAGTATGCAAACTTGTGAGATGATTTGTGAAGAGCTGAAGCCTTGATTTATAGAAATCCAGGGCTTTGGGGATGCATGGAAAAAGCCATAAATCACTCAGGTTGATTTTTGAGTCAACAAGGAATTAAAGATAGTTAACTCACAAAAAATCATGCAAAAAAAGCTTTTTGATTTAAATCAAAAGTTGAGATCAACTTTTAACTCAAAAGAGAGTTGAGTTTATTTTGAAAACAACTTGAATTAATTTTCTGATTTAAAGCTCAACTATTTTTTGGATGTGCATAATTAATTATGAATTAAATTAATAAATAAAGTGATTTATCCTCAACTTAACTGATTTTAAATAAAACAATTGATTTATGGGTTAATCAATTATTAAATCAAACTTTTTATTCAAAAACTATATTATTAAATTTGACAATTGACATTAATTAATTAAATAAGAATTTAATCAATTAGTCATAAGATATTTGATTTATTGTCAAAATGGAATAATACAATTAGGAATAAATATAATTAAATCCAATTAAATAATTAAGTGGCAGTATTAAATCTAATTAATTAAATATTTAGAATATTCAATTAATCAAACTTTAGGATAAATAGGATTTATCATCAAATAACTATTAAATCAAAGATAATTAGGATAAATAGGAATATTACTAGGAATATTCCCTAATGCAGAATTTGAGATAATCAATTATGATTCGATGATGTTTAGATGTGCCTTAGGTTAGGACTTCGATGTCGATTTCATTCGAATTGTCGATATAAGAGGTTAATGAACCTATAGTCCATTTTGGGGGTATTACATTTTGCCCCTCTTTCAATTGTTGTGCGAAGCGCAGTGGTTCAAAGACAGTCTTTGTATGATGTTGAAATTGATGTTTGAAATTGATATTGATATGAAGTAGAAATTGATTGAAGTTTGACATGAAGATAATAGGTCCTGAATGACCAAAGATAATGTTAACTATAACAGCAATGAACCGATGATTGCGAAAAAGTGTCAAAACACCTGATTCTGAACCTTATGATTGCGAAGAAGTGAGTGACCGATTCCAGACCCGATTGTCGATAAGAATCACATTGGTATCACATCTAAACCCTTCAGTTACGAAGAACCAAGGAAATAACACTAATGAACCGATGGTTACAAAAGATTGATATAGTTTACAAGATTAGGAGAATACCAGATTGATATGGATCTCGATGAATCTGATATGCCCCGAGCGATGATTGATTTGCCCCAAGTGATGAGGTCTTTTTGATGAATCAGCAATTAGGTGTGGTTGTTGTCTTGATTACTGAGGAAAGATATGATTTCAAATTTAGAATACAGACTTTGAATAATATGCAATACCATGCCCCCTTTGGGATCAAAATTGAAATCTGACAAGAAAAGTTAGCGTTGAATAGTTCAGAAGCATGTTAATTGATTTGAGAAATGGTTATTCACGTTCGAGAACGCATTCTGCATCATTTGGAGGTCCAGAAGACCAAGTGTGACTAGGTTTGACCATGAGTTGACCATGGTTGACCAAGTTGAAAGTTCAATAGTTTGATGTAAGATAATTAGTTAAGTTGAATTCTGGATTTCTTTGATGATTGAAGGTCGATTATGCAAGCAGTAGACCGTCCTCGGTCCAAAAATTTTAAATCATAATTTTGACATAGTAAATGATCTCAGATTTTGATTTTGATCTCGAAAATGGAATCAGAATGTCGAAATTAGCCAGGGGTGCAATTTTCATGAAAAACAGAGCACTTTTGAAAATTAGGTCAAAAGCTATATAAAGGCTGGAGGGGTCATTTTCAATTCATTTCAACCTTTTGACTTTAGAATCTTTGTGGAGCCCTCTGAGCAAAAATGGAAGATAAAGCGGTAGAACTGAAGGTACCTATGAGTTCACATCGATTCGAGCACAATCGGAGACACCACAGACCTCGGCAGTACGGACATCCGGTAGGTGGACCTCTGTGCTTTGCTAAAAATTCAATTTTTCCATGTTTTATAGCATTTTTAGGATTTTTCATACATTTTTTACTTTTGAATTTTCCCATGCATGAAAACTCGTACGACTCTCCAGTGAGACTCGTACGACTTTCTAACTGTAGATAGGTTGTCGTCCCATAACCCCCCAAGACTCGTATCAGAGGGACCCAAGAGTCGTACGATGTTTCATTGGGTCCGTCATAACTCGTACGATGAGGGATACATTGTCATGTCACTATGCTTTGTTGTATGGTATGATGTAGAAACTCGTACAACTTTTCATGCCAGTCTGAAGTGTCGTATGGAAAATAGTGAGCTTAAAACTCAGTATTAGTTCAATTTTTTGAATTTTCTGATCCTTTTGCCTGATTGCTGACCTGCTAACCTACCTTCTGAAATACTGAACTGCCCCATTTCTGCCCTTGTAATCTATTCTGTGACCAAATTACTAATAGGATTCCCTATTTTTGTACTGTGTAGGTCATATATCCAGATGTTCATGTACGGATTTCACATCCTGCTACGCATAGATTATGTGTCACTACCTGACCCTATGAGGGTACACCTTGCTTCCTATGGATTTGAGCACCTTATTCATTTACCTGAGATTAGGGTAAATCACGGACTTCTGACTGCTCTGATTGAGAGATTTCACTTGGAGACCCAAACATTCCACTTGCTGACTTGGGAGATCACTATTACCCTGGAGGATGTGTATCATATACTCTGCATCCCGTTCCATGTAGGCCAGCGGCTAGAGTATGTGAGTTCGGGGAACTCAAGTGTATTACCTTTCAGACGTCTCTTTAGAGATGATACTCAAATGACTGCCTCCATTTCTTGGGAGACTTTAGTGCGGTGGTATGGACAAACACACTGGCTGGAGTGCATCATTGCTAGGATGATCAGTGGTATTATTATGTCTGACCGTCAGCAGAATGGTCTTTTGATGGGCTGGGCCCCTATGGTAGCATGTTTAATGGCCACTCCCTCTGAGTTGGCATGGGGTTAGTGTCTTTTGGCCCATATATTCTTCGAGATGCACGAGGTAGTGTATCAGGAGAGCAAGTCTTTTGTAGCCAGAGCGTTAGTTCTACAGATCTAGGTGTGGGAGCATATCCTAGTGTTGAGACCGGTTTGTACTTCACAGAGGTAGCCTTAGGAGCCTATCATTTATATATATGTCAGATATGTCATACAGGGACGGATGGGTCATGTAGAGTACTGGAGGTGATGCCTCGATGATATGACCTTTGTTCGGTGGAGACCATATGTATCTATTGAGCCTTGGTTGACTGCACAAGAGCAGTTTAGTTTCTTTTTCCAAAGACGTGTACTGATTGGGAGGTCATCCTCCACTATAAAGAGATTCCTTATTACCAGGGTCTAGTGGCAGTATGGGCGAGTACAGGATGCCCCTGAGGATTATGCTACGTATGCATGGATAGGTCGTGAGCTTGGACTTGGATGGACACAGAGGCTCTCTTATGCTTTGTGTTCACAGGAGTACAATGCTATTGTCAACAGGGATTGGGAGTACAGACCAGATGTACTCGATGCTGGTGTTACAGATGGGTTTATTTCCTGGCTTGTTGACCATCTAATTCATAGATTTTCTGATCTGATAGAGCTGATACCCTCCATGGAGGAGGTGATGGACGTTATAGGTGCTCCGATGGGACAGGGTCCCAGACCTACACAAGCTCCGATTGTGCACCCCACACCTCTGAGACCCAGAGCGATGGCTCCACCATAGAGACCATTAGGACAGATGAGGCCCCCTCGTCCCACTAGTTCTATAGCAGGTAGATTGACAGGATCTCATAGACGGACTAGGGGAGAGAGTGGTACCTTAGGGAGTGTTGGTTCAGCTGAGGAGGTACTTGCAACAGAGCAGGTGGTGGGTGGTGGTATGGATCCGATAAAGGAGGATACAGGATTTGATTTAGGTGTTGAGGTCAAATGCCATAAGGTGCAGAGAGTAGAGACCACTGAGTAGGTTGCCCCAAATACTGAGATGCTAGCAGCCGATGTTGATCCTACTATTCCTATTACTCCACAGAAGACTATCAGACAGCTCAGAGTACAGGTCAAGGACCTGAAGGTTCGCAGTGCTCGGTGGGAGGAGAGATTTTTAGAGGCTGATAGATAGTGCACTGAGCTTTGTGCAAAGGTGCAGAGATTATAGGCAGAGGTGATTCTTCAGACCTCACGGGTAGCTTACTATGTGTCCACATATTATACTATTGTTCCTACTGCACAGACAGTCCCTTCATACTCTCAGTATATGATGGCATCAGAGGGAGCCAGAGAGCCCAGAGCAGAGGCAGTACTAGATGCACCACCTCCACCTCCACTAGATGTAGAGGATTATGCTGACAGTTGATCTGTTTTGATATGTTCTGATATACTGTACTCTTTTTTATCATTGATATACTGTTCTGACTTTGATAGCTCACATGAGCGTATTCTTTTGCACACTGTGCCAGTAGTGCACCCTTGACTAGTTTGAGATTTTTGATATATATATGATATTGATGTTTTGGTTGTGACTTCATGTGTACTTGTCATGTTTTGATTTATGATGATATCATATGATGCTTATGCTATGAGTAGAGTAGAGTGTATGTATGGATATATGCAAATGCAATGATTTCTTTCATATGTATGGGTGTTATGCAAATGAATTTGATTATGTAAAGATGTATGTATGATTTATGCTTATGCACATGGATGTATTGTAATGCAACAGATGGTTATGATATGAATTGTAAACGCAACGATACACATGATATGTTTTGCAGGTATTGATGAAGACAAGTACTTAGTCTTATGCCAAAAGGATGTTTAACCCAGGAGGAGAACTGCTAGCGATTCGATGAAGAGACCTTCGAGGTAGGTTTCAGCTCTTGTTAGATTTGAAGAGACATTTGAAGAATTGTTTAAGCATTGAATTTTGTTTAGCCATTTGTGAGATCATGCAAACATGCAAAATGCAAAGAAACATGCAGGATGAAATGCAACCTAAGACCTAGGACCTAGTCATTGATCATATGTCAGTCATTCTCATCATTGAATTTTTAGGTAACCAGATAAATCAATACAATGCCCACTAGTTATGAAACCATAGACATATGAATACTGATTTGTATGCACAGGAATCAATACAACACCCATTGATTAGGAAACCATGGATATATGAATATTGATTTTGTTTTTGGAATGTCGAATTAGATATAAGCACCAAGGCATAAATGCTAGGATGACCTGAATATCATGTCCATTTTTATATAGAAATTTGTATAAGCATCAGAACATAAATGTCGTGATGACCAGAATACACCTTGCATTACAAACACATCAAACAGTCAAGAGATCATTCTAAAACTAATGTGAATTACCCGTAGTGACCTTTTATCATTCACATCCTTAGGTAAGATCGCATTTCACAATAGGAGAAAGAACTCGCTAAAAAAAAAAGACAATAGTTAGATCAAACTTCCTTGAATTTTTTGGGTATCAATGGTCGAGGTATGCATGACCATCCAATTCGAGATAGAGGTTCTTACAATCAGACACCATTTCAATCCAGAATTTCCAAAGTTGTTAGATTTTCACATACAAGGAGAAAACAAAGAAAAGATTATGCCCCCAGTCATCACTCTCTAAATCCTGTAAAGGACATCATCAAAGAGCTCGAGGGAACATAATATGCAAAAATCTCAATGCGAATCAGTAAGAATACAAGGAGATAAAAGCATGTAAAGCACAAATTGTTTTCAGTTTGTGTTTGATGTTTGATTGTGTTGTTGTAGATGCAAAATCCTTTCTGGAGACAAGACAGACTAACTAACTTGGATGGAGCTTTAAAGGACTCTGACTGGATATGATATGTCTAAAGTATACATGGGAGGCCATAGGATATGACATTGATTGCCCCCAAGTTTTAACATTGATAGGATATAGACGCTTGAGCTGATTGGTGTACCGAACGACTTGTTGAAAATAGGAATGCAGAAACAAACTGGGAAATATGTACAAACTAAAGCAAGACTGAAAGCTGGGAAAGACCAAGATTATGCTGATAGATGGAGCATTTTGAAACAAGTGGCACCCGTTTGCCGGGTTTTCACCATCTTGGCAGAGATTCTATTTTTGCTACCAAGGCGCCTGTTTCCAGGTTTTCATCAAGGCACTTTTTCTATTTCTCATTTTTTTTGTATTTTTCATTTTTTCAATTTTTTTGTACTTTTGATATTTTTTACTTTTTTTGTGAATCATCAAGGTGCCCATTGCTAGGTTTTCACCAAGATGTTCATTTTTTCAGGACTTTTTCAGATTTTAAAGATTTTTTCAAGACATTTTACCATACACTGAATGCCTTAGGCATAGAATTTCTTCAGATGGAGAACGTTGATTGGTTCTCAGAGCTATTCTCCTTCAGTCATTGAGAGTTGATATGCACCAGAGCCAAAAGTAGCAGTGATTACAAAGGGACCCAGCCAGTTGGGTTCAAACTTCCCCTTGCATTCTCGATGTGATTGATTTTTAGGATTCTCTCTCAAGACTAGATCACCAACATGAAATTCTTTGTGTCTGACTTTCTTGTTGTAACCTCTAGACATTCTCTTTTGATATACTTTGAGATGATCATATGCTACTTGTCCACGCTCATCTAGTAGTTCAAGTTCTTGCAACCTAGACACTCGGTAGTCATCATCAGTTACTAGACCATGCATTCTGATTCTTAGTGATGGGATTTCAACCTCAATAGGTAGCACCACTTCAGACCCATAAACTAAGTGAAAGATGTAGCCCCAGTAGTCATTCTAATACTTGTTCTGTAGGCCCAGAGAGCTGGATTGATCATGAGATGCCAATCTCTTCCTGTTTTATTAACTATTTGGTGCAAGATGTTTAATATATTCTTGTTAGAAGCCTTTGCTTGTCCATTCCCTTGAGGATAGTAGATAGATGACCAATGTTGTGTAATCTTAAATTTAGCACACAAATCATCTAGATCCTTATTCTTGAATTATCCACCATTATCTATGATTATGGAATGAGGTATTCCATATCTGCATATGATATAGTTCAATATGAACATAGATATTTGTTTTCCAGTTGCTTGTGTCAAAGGGACTGCTTCTACCCATTTTGTAAAATAATCTATAGCGATGATTATATGGGTATGTCCATTAGAAGAATGAGGATGTATAGCTCCTATAAGATCAAAGGCCCATTGGTGAAAAGGTCATTGTGTAGTGAAGGGAATTAGATCTCTCCCTGGAGCATGAATTAAGTTGCCATGCACTTGGCACTTTTGACAATTCTTAGCAAACTTGATAAACTCTTTCTCCATTTCAGGCCAATAGTACCCAACCCTAATAAGTTTTTGAGCTAGTGTTAAACCATTCGAGTGTGACCCACAAATACCATCATGGACTTCCTCTAACGCACGTTGAGACTCTTACCATTCTAAACATCTAAGTAGTGTACCATCTAGACCTTGTTTGTATAGATCATGACCAATGATGACATATTGGGAGGCATTACGGATAAGGTATCTCTTTTCATGGTGGTTGAAGGTATCGGGAATGATTTGGTCTTGGAGATAGGAGAATAGGTTTTGGTATCTGGATGAATCATGACCAACAACAGTGCAGATCATGCAGGTTTTGTGGGAATCATATGCAGGATAAGATAGTGCTTCCACCAGTAACTCATAGCGTAGCTCATGTTCAGGCTGCTGTAATAAAGTAGATAGCGTTGCCATTGCGTCGGTAGCCTTGTTCTTTGTTCTAGGAATTTGCTCAAATGTGATAGATATGAAATACTTCTTTAGATCATCTACCATTCTCTTGTATGGGATGAGCTTTTCATCTTTAGTTTGGTACACATCATTGACTTGATGGATAACAAGTTGGGAGTCTCCATGAATGTGTAATTTATTTACTCTCCATTCAATTGTTATTTTCATACCATTCAAAAGGGCTTCATATTCTGCAATATTGTTTGTGCAAGGGAACTTTAATCTGAATGTTTTTGGGATTGAGTATCCTTGAGGAGTTATGAATAATATGCCTGCTCTTGATCCATTATGTGTATAGGAGCCATCAAATAATAACTGCCATTCTCTAGAAGAAAGAGTCATGATAGAGGAATTTGGAAATTCCATTTGCATTGGTGTATCATCAATCATAGGTGCATCAATTGATCAGCAATAACCTGTCCTTTTATAGCTTTTCTTTCAACATATTCAATGTCAAATTAACTTAAGAGCATGACCCATTTAGCTAATCTACCTGTGAGGGAAGCTTTGCTTAGTAGGTACTTGAGTGGATCAATTTTAGCTACCAATGTGTGGTATGAGCTAACATATAATGTCTCAGTTTCTGTGATGCAAAGATCACAGCTAGACAAACTTTCTCAATCATTGAATAGTTCTTCTTATATGCAACCAATGTTCTACTGATATAGTATATAGCTCTTTCATTTTTGTTCTCATCATCTTGTGCAAGCAATGCCCCCAGTGATGTGTCTGTAGCGGAGACATATAAGATCAAAGGATTCCCTAGAATGGGAGGCATCAAGATAGGAGGATTTGATAGATACTTCTTGATATGGTTAAAGTTGTTCTCACATTCTTCATTCCATGCAAATGTCACACCTTTATGTAATGTTTTTGTAAAAGGTTGTGATATATCTGCTAGCTGTGATATGAATCTTCTGATAGATTGAACTCTCTCTTGCAATGTCCTCATTTGACTAATATTCTTTGGAGGTTGCATTTCCATGATAGCCTTTACTTTAGCTGGATCAACTTCAATGCCCTTCTTTGAGACTATGTATCCTAAGAGTTTTCCAGAAGTGACACCAAAAGCACACTTCTTAGGATTTAGTTTGAGACTAAATTTTTCCATTCTGTCTAGTATCTTGCTCAAGTCATTTAGATGTTCAGCTCTAATCATAGATTTTGCTAAAGTATCATCAACACAATCCTCCATAGTCTTATGCATCATGTCATGAAAAATAGATGTCATGGCTCTTTGATATGTAGCACCAGCATTTTTAAGCCCAAATGGCATGACATTCCAATAGAAGGTACCCCATGCACATGTGAAAGAAGTTTTCTCTTGATCTTTTGGATCATTTTTTATTTGATTATATCCAGAAAAACCATCCATTAAAGAATACATCTCAAAGTCCGCAGTCATGTCCACTATCATATCAATGTTAGGTAGTGGAAAATCATCCTTAGGGCATGCTCTATTTACATCTCTAAAGTTTGTGCACACTCTGATTGATTTATCTGGTTTTGAAATAGGTACAATATTAGAGATCCAGTCTGCATTGTCAAGAACTCGGATGAATCTGGCTTTCAGGAGCTTCTCTAATTCAGCTTTTACCAAGAGTGCAACATGAGGATGCATCTTTCTCAATTTTTACTTAACAGGTTTGACATTTGGAGCTATAGATAAATGATGCATTATAAGATTAGGATCCAACCCTGGCATATCTAAATATTTCCATGCAAATTTGATCTTCTTCTCTGTTAGGAATGTTGTAAATTTTTGCTTCTCTTCTTCTGATAAAGATTGTGTGACATGAATCAACTGTGGTTCTTCTATTGTTCCCAAGTTGATGGATTGAGTGGGCTCAATTAGAACTAGAGATCTGTCCTATAAATGACTCAGAAGGACATCAAATATCTCATCCTTAGGCACCTCAAAGAGGTTTTCACCTTCGGATACATCGTTTATTTTTACTTTTGTAGGTTCTGAGACTGCCACAAAGTGGTTTTCACCCTCATAACTCCTTTTCTTTTTATTCTTATTCTTATTTTTCTGACTAAGATACTTGATGTCTGATTCTATCATGCTAACACTCCGTTCACTGATGCAAGTCCTCATAGGCTCAACTACATTTAGGTAGCAAGCAAGGGCATAGTCATTCGGGAAGGTATAAATACCATGGCTCGGATTTGTGGAGGTTTGATCAAGAAGTTCAGGATGTTAGATAGTCAAAATGTGGAAAGATTGGGAGATAGTGTTTACGGATATAGATCTGTCATCATTGGTCCTAACCTAACGCTCGAGTTCAAAGGTGATATTACAACTTAAGACATTCAATTTTTGAATAGGCTCAATGTCATTATGGGAGTCCAATTCAGCCATAGGTGGATCAGACTCAATAAGTTCATCATTTTTCCCTAGACTTACGTTGGGTTTAGCTGCATATTGGTGAATAACATCAACATGTTTCTCTGTAATAAGCTCATCTTCTTCTGGAATGGCTCCCCATTCATAGTCATTAGATTCTTCATCTATGCCTCTAGGAAATCTAAGAACATGAGTAAAGTCAGGATGAATACCCCAAGAAGGGTTACCCTCATATTTTGATTTGAATTCATACTCATGAGAATCTATCTTAGAATAACTACCACCTTCCTCTTGGTCCATTTGATTAGCTGGTTCTTGTGGTGCAACTATCTCTAGCTCTATAGTAGGTTCTTGTGTTTCTACTACATTAATTGTTTTTATTGGATCATCTTCAGCTTCAAGGAAGTCTTTGATTTCCTTAGGCAAACGCTCATAAGGGATGAGTTCAGAGCTATCTGAATCACTATCTGATGGTTCAGTTTCTTCATTCTTAAGAAGGGGTTCTCCTGGTGCGATATGCTCTATGACATGAGAACAATTACCTTTGAGGTGGAAGGGTTTCTTTTTAATGCCTAAGACAACAGTATCTTTGTTTGCCCTACCAATATGTGAAATAGGTGTTATAAGACCTTCTCCTCTGACTCCTAGAGGTCCTTTACCTGAATATCCCATCTTAGCTATCAGTTTATCTCCTGGACCATATGCCTTAGAAGGGATTTTGGATACTGTAGAGTCACTAGTTGGAATAGCTTGAGATTTAGGTTCATATTTGTATAGCCATGTAAGCACAGCTTCATCTTCTTCAAATTCATGCTTGGAGACTTGTTCTGCTACAAAATTCTTTTTATATGCCTCAAGAGGTTCTTTAGAGTCTGGCTTGGACTGTTTCAAGGATTGTCCATAAGACTTAGGTGAGATAGGTAGACATGTCAAAGATAAGACTGGTTCTATAATATATTCTCCCATACCATTTTCTTTGATATTGACCTCTTTTGCAACGTCTTCCATTTTAGATGTGGAGGCTTCTTTTGTTGGCTTAATGGAAGATTCTTTGTTATAAGGCACAAGTTTATCTACACTTTCCATTAATGTATTGGAAGTGGTGGATATGTCTGCTGGAATAGTGACCTCTACTCCTTCATAAGGAAATTTCAAGCATTGGTGGAATGTAGAAGGAATAGCCTTCTTCTCATGTATCCATGGTCTCCCTACAAGAATGTTGTAAGCCAAAGGTAGATCAAGAACTTAACATATAGTATCTCTGATAACCAGACCTACTCTAAAAGGTAAGACAATGGTGCCTTTAGAAGATCTTTCTTTTTCATCATAGGCTTTTATAGTTATTTTCTTTCTGGGATCAATAGCCAATTCTGAAAATCCCAATTGTGTGACCAAGCTGTAAGAACAAATGTTTAGGCTTGCACCCCCATCTATCAACACATGTTTGACTCTATGGTTCTGGATCAAGACTTCTATGTGAAAGGGCTGGTTATTTGGGTGACTCAAGGAGTTGTCATCTTCCTTTGAAAAGGAGATATATTGCAGAGATGTAAGATGTCCAACCATAGTCTGGAACCTATCTAAATCAAGGTCATCAAGAACATTGGATCCAAGAAAAGCTTTGTCTAGAATAGCTCTATGAGCTAGAGATATCCGAAGCAACTCAAACATGGAGATTTTTGCATTAGTGTGTTGGAGTTGTTGAACAATGCTATAAGATGTCAACCTCGTATCTTTAGGATTGGAAGATTTAGAAGCAGCCTTATGTTTGGAAGCAGAAGAAAGATTGAAGGGCATCTTTGGGACATTTGATGAATCTGGGATTTGTCCATTCAGATGAGCCTGAGCCTGTGATCGAGTCACTGCATTAGCTGAAGTATGATCTCTATCTCTTCACACAATTGTGATGACATTGTAATTCTCAGAGAGACAAGGTTCAACCATATTGATAACAACATTATTTCCAAGGTAAGCATAATTGACCTTTGCCCCCATATTAGGCTGAGAAGATGAAACTTCTTGACCATGTTTTAGAAATGGTTCTATGAATGTTGTATGATCATTATTGCTCTTATGATTGTCAATCGTGATGTCTCCCTTATCAATCAGATCTTGAATAGTATGTTTCAAGCGTAAGCAGTTATTAGTTTTGTGACCTTTACCCCGATGGAAATCACAGAATTCATTCTCTCTCCGCCATTTTGGTTTAGGGTCAGGATCAGATTGTTGGATCTTAGGCAAAGAGATGATGTTATTAGCCAGCAAAGTTCTCATAGCTGATTCCAAAGATTCTCCAAGAGGAGTGAACTTTCATTTATTATCAGCGGACCAAGATTTGTATTACGACTTCTTTTGAGATGGTTCAGACACCTTTTGCTCTAAAGCTTTGATGGCTTGGGTACCAATAGTTAGATTGAAATCTAGTGCCTTTGATGGGGCACAGATAGTATCAACAACACCATCTATGACAATGCCTTTATTCTTGTTCCAATTTTTGTTCTTATCTTTAGAACTGGATCTTGATTTGTACTTGTCCTTTTGAAGTGTGATGTCTCCTTTTTTTACAAGTACCTTTTCAATTTTGATCGCATTGTCTACCATCTTATCAAAAGATGTATGATCTTGCATTTGTAAAGGGTAGTTGATCTCTGGGACAAGATTATTGATGAAGATTTCCAATTTCTCAGTTTCTAGAATAGGCCTAGCATATAGAGAGAATTTCTTCCTCCATCTCTTGAGAAATGTCAGGAATGGTTCTCTTGGATATTGTTTGAGATTACAGATATCAATCATGGTGACTGGATGTTGAATGTTGTAGGAGTATTTCTGATAGAACAATTTGATCAACTCCTCAAAATTTTTGATAGTAGAAGGCAATCTAGAGAACCAATGAATGGCTACTCCCCCCAGAGATCAAGGAAAGAGACGCATCAGATAAGTTGGTTTGTGCATGAACTCCATAGATTGTGTACAGAATTCTCTAGCATGATCCTGAGGATCCGAGTGTCCATCATACTTATCATATTTTGGTATTTCCACCCTTTTAGGGAATGGTGGCATGTATCTTTGTCAAATGTAAAAGGACATAGGGCCTCCATGGAGAACTCATTGGGTTCCTTTTCTTTCTCAAGTTTATTAAGTTTGACTTGCATGGCATGCATCTATTTCATCATAGCTGTGAGTGGAGTTTCTTTCTCATGCGTAATGATATCTTCAATGTTAAATTTGGGAGGAAGTTTAGCTCCTTGATGAGCTAATTGTAAAAAGTATGCCTCTCTATCTTCTTTCAAGAAATGCTTCATCATTCTTTTGAAGTTATCATCGTTTTGATATTGAGCAATTTCAGAAGGTGTAGGTTCTTGATCTGCACCATGTTGAGATTGAGCTCTTTGAGAGCCAAATTTTTTCCCTGCTTGAGACATGGTAGGAGTTCTCCTTGGGATAGATTGAGGAGGAGTTTTTTTATTACCTCCGTGAGTTGATGAAGGAGGAATGTAACCTGTTTTCAATCAAAAATTGCCAAGACCGTCATCTTTGTAAAAACTAGAATTGTAGAGTTTCTCAAGAGTTGGAGCTTGGAGAGTATTCAGAGGTATGGGATGGGATACTTCTCCAGATTTCTTGTGAGAGGAAGCTCTAGTTTCCACCATTAACCTTGGGTGAAACAAAAGAATATGATGAAGACAACTGAAGAAAGATCTGATTCAATAAGATCAAATGACACAACCTTGTCAAAGTTTGATTGATTGAAGCTTGGATTAGATGTAAATGAAGGAAATTGTGCCCTGGATGTATGGTTAGATGCCCAAAAGATAGCAGACACGAGTTCACAACACTTAGCCATTTTGAAGATGGATTGAAGATTGATAGTTATGACAAGATTTTGACACAAGATGAAAAGGACTGAAATCGATTAAACAAAAGGCTAAATCAGATTCAAAAGGCCACTTTAGGAAAATGATTGGATTCTCATTAGTTTTTGCTCTATTCCTGACCCAGTGATTTTCTTGACAGACTCTGGAAATAGGCTGGAAAAGTTGGGTTTCTGACAGTTCCGACAACTTTCTAGCAATTTTTCAAAATTTCTAAAATGACTTTCTATAGGCTCGTACAATAGTGGGTATAGCATGAAACGACAATTGACAAATTTGCATGACTATTGCAAAACTTGCACGATAGTTGATAGCAGGGTTTTTGACATTTTGGAATTGACTGGCAACAAAACTTGTACGACAGTATACCAGCTACCATATGATAATCTTGGGGTTCTGAAATGACAATAGCCAAAAGTCATATGACTTTCTGACTTTACAAGATGACCTTTGACTCCAGAAAGGTGTTTGACATCAGATTTTGCAATTTTTGAGATTTTCAATTTCAGATTTGTTCACAAAATTATCTATCTAGATTTGAAGATTGTATCGGATTGATTCATTTTTAGTAACCAGATAGATAAACAGGCACGCAAAATAGCAAGCAAGTGATTTCAAGCACGTCTGAAAATAATGAACAGGGGACAAAGCAACCCTACGCATGAACAATCAAGTGACTAAATTGTGCTAATCCCTAGGAGTGCTAATAGTGTATGTTCCAAAAATTTTTGCAATAACGCACATATTTCCTAGAAAATGAAAATTTGGCCTCACTAGGGTTTTTAGTAATGGTCTGACTCTACAACTTTTGTGATCTCAAGAGGGCGAACTCCAATCCAGGCACACTAGGGTTTTGACACAGTCTGAGAATTTAATCAATCAAGAGTTGCTAGGGAGATCTGACAGCCCAACAAGAGACCACACCTATGAAGATTTCCTCCACAAGGACATTTATATAGCGGCTACTGCTACCACGGCAAAAGATGGCTATTACCGCTTGAGGTTCCGTCAACGTGGTTGACCCAACTAAGGGAATGTCCACTATGGTTAACCCTCTCTAAAGGTGACTCACAAAATATACCACATAGAGACTGGTTCCAGATTCAAGGATCTGAGTTTCTAGTACTACCCAAAAAGGGAGTAGAGCATAGTCCTCTAGCCTTTTCACTTTTAACCCAAACAAAGCAGACAGATTAATCCAACAAGCTAAGACCAAGATTATCTCACAAAGATCTATGATGTCAACCACTTATGATCTATCAACCTGTCCAGAGAGAGAATGTATCAATCAGAAGCTGAAGACGCACAAATCTAGTAGAACGTGAGACTCTCTCAGTAACCTCCCTACCTACAAGGGTTCCTTTGTTGAGAAGAGTTTCACTAGAAACCCACTCTCTCAAGAACCATGAATAGCGTTCATAGGGCCTATTTACTATGTGTAACAAAGATGCTGAAAAGCAAATCTATGTTCATTTTTATAGCCCAAATGAAATCTGTGATATGAAAGCAATAAAGGTCACACATGCTTGACACACAAGAGTTCTTTTTAATCCAAATCAAAATTTTATCAGCTGAGAAGATTACCTGAATTCCTTGCAACATGCTTAGTAGATTCTTACCTATTTTTAGCAATTCTCACGCTTTTTCCCAATCAAAATCAGCAGAAATCAATCAGAAACAACAAATTTCAATTGTTAATGTTAGTTGTCAGTCCAAATCAAGGAAACAAATTTGGAAAACTACCTGAAAAAGTGAAACAACAATTGAAACCTGGCACTAAAACTCGTACGATAGTGGGTCACCCACCAGACGACAATCCAAAAACTCGTACGACAATGGGTATCAAATCATACAACAACAGGGCCTCCAAATGATACTATGTTTTTGACGGTATGATCCTCGATCAAATAAAGTATCGTACGATAGTGGTTATCTCCTGATTATGAGTTTCTGACAAAACTCGTATGAAAATTGTACGAACATAAATTGAAAATCGCAGCTTGGAATAACAAACGACAAGAAGATGATAGAAATTGATAGAAATTGAATGGAAACCCATTTCAGGGCCCCACAGTGGGCGCCAGAAATGTGTGTGTGAATTTTGTACCTAGCTGTAGACACAACACTTCAGTAAAACATTAGAGGTTAGCTTAAAATCAAAATCGTGCAGTGAAATGGAAACTAATCTAGCCACGTGATTTACTGCCTTCTAGTAAATGCGAGTATGTATTCTCAGGTTGGATCGAGATCAATGACCTTGATGACACCTAAACGAAGGATTTGAATGCAGAATCTAGATATAAGATGAATGCAAATTAATCTATTTTTTTGGTTTTCTGTGTAATAAGATGAAATATTGATATGAATCTATTCTAGATGAAAAATTGATATGCAAATTAAGCTACAATGAATTACAAATAAGAATGATCTCACAAAAGTTGTTGATTTGCAAAGAAGCTTCAATTCTTCAGATATCGATTCACCAGCGAGATTGTGCAAATTTGTGGATTGATTTTGGTAGAGTAAGTATTCAAACTTGTGAGATGATTTGTGAAGAGCTGAAGCCTTGATTTATAGAAATCCAGGGCTTTGGGGATGCATGGAAAAAGCCATAAATCACTCAGGTTGATTTTTGAGTCAACAAGGAATTAAAGATAGTTAACTCACAAAAAATCATGCAAAAACAACTTTTTGATTTAAATCAGAAGTTGAGATCAGCTTTTAACTCAAAAGAGAGTTGAGTTTATTTTTAAAACAACTTGAATTGATTTTCTGATTTAAAGTCTAACTATTTTTTGGATGTGCATAATTAGTTATGAATTAAATTAATAAATAAAGTGATTTATCCTCAACTTAACTGATTTTAAATAAAACAATTGATTTATAGGTTAATCAATTATTAAATCAAACTTTTTATTCAAAAACTATATTATTAAATTTGACAATTGACATTAATTAATTAAATAAGAATTTAATCAATTAGTCATAAGATATTTGATTTATTGTCAAAATGGAATAATATAATTTAGGAATAAATATAATTAAATCCAATTAAATAATTAAGTGGCAGTATTAAATCTAATTAATTAAATATTTAGAATATTCAATTAATCAAACTTTAGGATAAATAGGATTTATCGCCAAATAATCATTAAATCAAAGATAAATAGGATAAATAGGAATATTACTAGGAATATTCCCCGATGCAGAATTTGAGATAATCAATTATGATTCGATGATGTTTAGATGTGCCTTAGGTTAGGACTTCGATGTTGATTTCGTTCGAATTGTCGATATAGGAGGTTGATGAACCTATAGCCCATTTTTGGGGTATTACAATTATCTTTCCAATTCTTCCTCTAATCTTCATCCTCTTTTATGGAGGGAATGGGAATAGTTACCAAAAGCCATCAAAATTTGTGTACTTTCAACCTTTGAATTAATATCATTTTATGGGTGAATATGTCTCCGAAGGTAGACTTATTCCAGCCTTTAACCTATTTTCTAATTAAATCCAACTTTTGGGAAACTCTGTACTTGGTCGACCCTTAGATGGGGGTGGTCCACCAGCTCTAGATACATGCTTTAAAATTTGGGGAGTCCAACATGATCTCATACCAGATTGGGAGAGGGCCACACAAGGGTCTGTCAAACCAATTTAGCAATATGGGGCTATGGTCTGAGACATTTCTTGGGAGGGACTTAAGAGAAGTGTTACAACCAATGTCCCACTAAGCTAAAACAAGGAATCTATCTAATTTAGCCTAGATTAGATGGTCATGTTTCCTCTTATTTGACCAAGTGAAGAGATGTCCCACCATATCTATATCAAACAGACTAGTCTTACAAATCAAATTAGATAGATCAGTCATGTTGTTAGAGTAGTCTATTAAGCCTCTTATATTCTCATAGGGGAATCATGGAGAGTTGAAGTCCCCAGATACTATCCATAATGAATTCAAATCATCAAGGATTAAAGAAAAAATATCATCGCAAACAACCTTCCTACTAGATTGGGTGTTAGGTGTTAAAGTAATAAAGTGTTTGTTTATTAATTAAATCATGTTTAATTTAATTACTAAGTCACTTATTATCTCTTTCTACTTAAGCTAAACTTTAGGCATATAATAATTAATTACTTTATTAATTATTATTATGCAACCTAGGTTTTACCTTTTTAGGTTTTCAGATCTCATTTTATAAGGATTGATCTTCTTTGTATTAAAAATAGATTATTCATTATTGAATTGCAATTTTTGTTTTTGGACATCAAGAATGATTTCTCCTCTCTCGTGGATTAATGTGTTTAGGCCTCTATAGCTTCTTGCTTCTCTCTCTCTCTTTTTTCTATGATAGGTGTTTGTGTACAGGTGTTCTTGGGAGATGTGGGTTGTTTACTCATCAACTCCAATATGGTGTCAGAGCTTCATATTTGTTTGCCCCTATCCTCTTCTTGAAAGATTTGGTCGTGTTCGTCAGATCTGCAATTTTAGAGGGATTTTTGTCAGATCTGGGGGCCTATTTTTCTGGTCACCTTGGGCTCAAACGAACCTCACTGTTGTGTTCAGAGTGCCCAAGAACCCCAAGATCCATATAAAATTTGTCAATTTTAGACAAAGTTAGAATTTGTGGCAAAAAAAAATTGCAACTGGCCCCGACACGGATCTCGAGGCAGTCACTATTTTTTGGAGAATTTCCATATTAGGCATGTCCAATTGGGACAACTTTGCATTTTGGGGCATTTTTTGTACCAGACAGCCCTGACACACTTCCCAAGGTAGTGCGTCCGATTATCAAAAAAAAAATTTTTTTTTTGGTCTGCGATGGCATTTGGTCATCAATTTGAATCCCATGGCGGCAACAGCTTCAACCCTTGGTCATATGGCGACCAGGGGCCCAATTTTTAGCCCCCGAATAGATTTGAGCCTTGATGGCTATTTGGCCGTCAAATTTAGGCCCATCGATCACTGACGCCAGCATGCATCAGCAAGGTTTTGACACCATTTCGGGCCCTCCGAAGCACTCGGTGGTTTTTTGCTCATATCTTTAGCATACGGTGTTGAAATTGAGCAAACAAGATATTGTCGAAAAGCTAGTTTCGAGCTCTATCTAGATTTGGAGGTTTCAATTTCTGATTTTTCTTTTTTGATGGTATTTTTTACTTTCAAAGCCAAATGTTTAGTTTAGCACTCTGGGAGCTCTATCTTGCACATCCAAAATCCATTTTGGGAAAATGATATATTGTTGGAAAGCTTGTTCTGAGAGCTTTCTAATGTTGTGAGTATTTTTTCCAAATTTTGCTCCAACTACATTTTATTCAATTTTTTGCATTTTTTCAATCTAGTGGATATCTTGGATGTTACAGGTCCTAGGATCTCTTCCCTTTAAGGGATGGCTCATCTTAGGCTTTTCTTTTGTTTCAGTAGCCTTCGCTCTTCTTTGAGCAGTGTATAATTCACTTTTGTAACATTCTTTTATGCACACACACTGAAATAAAGTATCATTCTATTGCATGTATGGGGTCTTGCACATGTTTGTGCTCTTTGTACTCGCACTCCATTATAAAGCGCCAGGGGGTTTGATGTTTTCCTTTGTTTTCCATCTACTTTTTTCATGTGACTATTCCTCTAGTGACATCAACCTCATGTATCTTTATTTGTGTTTGTACTCTCTCTGCACCTTCGATATTTCCTATTCATCTTCATCATGTTGGAAACTGCAATTGAAGCAATTATTGTATTGTCATTGATGTCAAACCTTAACTGGTAAGACTGTTGCTATCTAAGAAAGTACTATATCTATTTGATTCTTGAGAAGGATTAGGGAAGAGGTGATAACAATAGCACCTAAGGAAAGGTTGAGTTATCTTGATACTTCAATGGGTACTTGATTATGTGGCACAATGATAAGATAATGTATTGCTTATCTAAGTAAGAAGCAAGACTAAACAAGTAGGCTTAACCGAGCAAAAGTGAAGAAATCTAGTTTAAGCCGAGTGATGTTAGTGTCGACCGAGCCAGTATATGCCGAGTAAATTCAGTGTTGACCAAACATCAGTTTATTGCCGAGGAAGATAGTATTAGTTGAGGAAACAATTTCAGTGGTGACCAGGCTACCCAGTGAAGACCGAGGAGTTGAACACGGTATTGACCGAGCATTAGTAATTTACATTTGAGGAAGAATTCAGATTTCTAGCCAACATAGTTGAATTCTTGGATTATGTAAATCGTGTTGACTTTATTTATTGAATGTATGGAAGCATTTAATGCACTGTAAACCATTTTATTGTTATTCTATAAAGAGATTAGAGATGTTTCTAGAAGGATGGATGAAGAACATAATGTTCGAAGGATTCGATGAATCTAACCTAACCCTAAGATCTATGGAGGAGATTAAGTGGCAAAAGCTAGATCGACCTATTGAAGAGGTATTAAGGAAACCTAAGTGTGAGGTTGAAGTAGTATGTTGGAGTTGTTGTTATTGACTGAATAAGTAGAAAAGGCTGAAGGAGAAGGAGTTGTGATTGCTTGAAGGGATTTCTGAGCATATCAGTGATGGGGATGGAAATGCATCATGGTCAGTAAGCCATCATATATTTGTAAGAATTAGTTCTATTATTTGCAAAGTGAGTTGTATGTTTTTAGATCAAACACTATTGTTACTTTCTAACCATTGTATCAGTTTAAATCCTTTAATGAAGGTTGACCTAACAGTCATTGTATAAATCCTTTGAACAAGGTTGCATTCTAATGGAATGTACTTAAGTCCTTTAACAAGGCGCACTCCTAACAGGGTGGTTGAAATCCTTTAAACGGGTCACACCTAGCAGTGTGTTTGTAAACCTTTGACAGGGTTGGCTTTTCACAGAGCTCACTTTAGAAGAGTGAATATATCAGTAGCAGGACACAAAGTGGTTTTTCTCAAATTGGGTTTCCACTATAAATCCCGGTGCTAATGCTTGTGTGAATGTTTTGGTTTGAACATTTCTGTGTTTTGCAAGTTAAATACTATTGGATAGTGGACTGCACTATTATATGTTTATGATATGCAGTATGTAATGACCAAGTAGCTGTTGGTTGTTAGATCTAAGTTGTTGAAGAGTTTGAAAGTTTATTTTATACATCTGGACCTGAGAACAACTGATTCACCCCCCTCTATGTTGTTCTAAATCATATTAACACATCATGCAGTTCATATTGGATGATCCTTTCAGTGTACCTATCATTACTCCCTTGTCAGCATTATGGGGGGGGGTTTCTACTATTGGTTCTACTGCTTCCTTGGTTCGATAGTCCGAGCTATGCATTCAATATTTGATTCTATGTACTAGGTGGATACAGTGGATGGGTACCTGTGCATTTCGGTGAGATGGATCATTTACCATATGGACACTCTTTTCTTTCCTATTTTTTTGGTCGCACTCTTCTAGCTTTGATTGATCAGCTCTTCAGACTTTTGGTGTTTTTATGCCATCTATATTTTCAAGTTCTAGTGTTTTCCTTTGTTTGCCTCTTGATTCGAGTAGTGTCATTTGAGAGCACTCGTGCAGATTATAGTATTATGTATCTTCAATTTCAGTTATTTGCCTTTGTTTGCCTCCTAATTTGAGTAGTGTCATTTGAGGGCACTCATGCAGATTACAGTCTTCTCTACCTAGTCATTTTTCAGTGGAGGATCTTCAGAGAAATAGTTACTTCTTGACATATTTTGCATTTTTTTGCTTTAGTGATGTTGTACATGTTCATCCTTGTTCCTATTTTCTGGAACATTCCTCATTTTGGAAGCTTCTTCAGTCTTTCAAACTAGTCTTTGTCTCTTTTTGGAGTAGAGTTTTTCCCATGTGGTTTTCTCTATTTCTCCACTTTATTAAGACTCTCTTTTGTACTTGGGTTCTTGATCAGGCCTTTTGTTGTCGGGACTCATTTGCTTTTAGTATTTCTTTCTAGGTTTTTAGCTTCTCCCAAAGTTTATCTTAAGGGGGGGGGGGGGGGTGTTAGAGTAATAAAGTGTTTGCTCATTAATTAAATCATGTTTGATTTAATTACTAAGTCACTTATTATCTCTTTCTACTTAAGCTAAACTTTAGGCATATAATAATTAATTGCTTTATTAATTATTATTGTGCAACCTAGGTTTTACCTTTTTAGGTTTTTAGATCTCCTTTTATAAGGATTGATCTTCTTTGTATTAAAAATAGATTATTCATTTTTGAATTGCAACTTTTGTTTTTTCACATCAAAAATGATTTCTCCTCTCTTATGGATCAATGCATTCAGGCCTCCATAGCTTCTTGCCTCTCTCTCTCTCTCTCTCTCTCTCTCTCTCTCTCTCTCTCTCTCTCTCTCTCTCTCTCTCTCTCTCTCTCTGTGATAGGTGTTTGCGTGTAGGTGTTCTTGAGAGTTGTGGGTTGTTTACTCATCAACTCCAATATTAGGAGCATAAACATTAAAAATATACCAAACACAATTCCCCAAGGTGAAGGTCACCCACAAGGAAATTTTGGGAAAAAAAAAGACATACTTTTGATTTTATTAGGTTTCGACATCGTTACCACACCTCCTAAAGTTCCTACAACTTTACTAATATAGAAGGAAGAGCCTGACTAATTTTTTTCAACAATCATAGAGAAATTCTGGATAGTCATTTTCACTTCTTGGAGTAAAAGAATATCAATTTTTAGCTCTATAATACTATTTTTCAAAACACATTTATTTTAAGGACTATTTCGTCCTCTCATGTTTCATGAAAGGAACTTCATTTCTTATTTTTTGTGTTAGCATCTAGGGTCAATTTCCTTCCACTGGTAATTTCCTCTACGATCTCCCTTTGCCTCATTAATCTCATCGAAGGCTGTCCTATCTTGTTTTCAAATCATACATCCAACTTCTTATCTCGAGTCTTCTTTTTTCATTTTAACCATTCTTCTTCCTCTTTGTTCGATGCACTAGTTGATTCTTGGGGTGAGAGATATGATTTTTTAGCTTCCGACGTGACAATAACATTCTTAGTTATAACACCATCAATATCACAATCCAATGAGATTTTTTTTACTATTGGACTCAAAATAGAGGGGGTTGTAACTCATCTAGTTTGAACATCCTCTTTTTGAGTATAAAATATAATTTTCACTTCAGTAACCAATGCGTGAAATGCAATCCTATCCTCTAAGGGGACACCAGACTCTTGTAGACCTATTGGATTTTTTAAAGGGGGCTGCCCATCATCCCTAGTACCTATTTCATAATTTTTCATTAACTTCTTTTTCACTTGATCTTCCCCTATTTGGGCTTCCTTCTCACCAATCTCCATATGGGGAGAGGGGACTTGATCAATCACACTAGGTTGTACCTAACCCACCTTAGGAGTGGAGCCAATTTCTCCTTCCTCTAAAGTATTAGTCCTTATTGGCATTTTATTATCCTTTAGAGTCATTGTACCCTTTTGAGACAAAGTAGGCTCCAGCATAGACGAACCATTGGGTGACTTTAAAAGGTTCAAAAGATCATCCGTAAAGGGATAATCTTCAATGCTCGAGAAGTCTCCTACCTCCTTTTGAGCCTCCACAATGAAGAAAGGGGAGGATATTATATTTTTCAACTTAGATTCCTTTATCGCAGAAGCATTGCAATTAGCAGTAATATGACATGGCTTAGAGAATCTTTGGCAATAAAAAGTTGTATTTTCATAAACTAGAGCTTGATTCCACTTTCCCCATTTGGATTGCAGGGTAATAAAGTTAGGAAGAGTCTTTTTAATTGCAACATTAACGTAGAAGTGGGAAAAAACTAACCTAGATCCCACTTGAGTCACCACATTAGAGGACACATTGTGCCCAAAGGTGTTTCCCACCCATATGAACATCTACTCATCTCAAAATTCAAGTGAAACACCAGACATATGAACCCAAACCAGATCCATCCTATTGAGATCAGTCATTGGGTGAAAACCTAGTTTTCATATACATAGAGCCAAATAATGCTTCTCATATGCCCAGGAACCAGATATAATCTTTATCAGGACCTCTTTTTCCATAAATTTGAACAAGAAAAGGTAATCAGGCATGGTACTAGTAGAGACACTACCCTTCAATGTCCATCTAGTTGCTACCCAACTTATGACCATATCTATTATTAGGCTAAAGGAGAAGAACTTTCCAACCAATGCATTTCTCATAGAAGAGACAATCTTGTCCATAACCACATCTAGTAGCCAAATTTTCATTCCTTCCTTCATTCTAACATATTCTAGCATGATATTGTAGGCTTCATTCATGTTGGTCCCATTGAAAAGTGTGCAATTCCAGTTGTTTATTGGGGGTTCACCATTGTTTTTCTCACCCTCATGATTGCACAAGGGATTTCCACAAAGGCCATTTGGAGTTGCAAAAGATTTAACTGAATCCCCATGCGAAGATGTAGAGTTCATAGAAGGGTCTCAAAAGAGCACTTCTCTCGTTTAGAAGGAGGATTGGGAAGAGGGGTGGCAGAGCCCTCCTCAGTGATAGCAAGCATGTTCATGTTGAATTTTAATTTTTTTGGGTAGGACATGGAGAGGAGTGTTCAATATATGCTATATGATACAAGTCTCTAAGGTTAATTTAAGGAATAGTGGTCTACTAGAAAAGTGTTAAATATATGTTATACTTTATAAGTTCTCTTTATTTCACAACTCTTAATAATTTGGAATTACCTCTGGGACAACCACTCATATATTTATATTAATTAGGAGGGCTTCATGAAAAAAATAACTAATTTTTGTTGCATCTTTATATTTATCAATCTCCTCAAAATAATCTCAATGACTATTTATTACATCAATAACATTTATCTTCATATATATTCATGTAGACTTTTCCTACATTAATGTTGTATAGGTTTAACCTTGATTAAATAGATCTTGAGATCAATATAAAATACTAAGAACTAAAAAAAAAATTATTGAGAAGGGATAAGGATCTTATCTAGATTTCACTATAATACTGGCTTTGACTTGTTTGACTAACTTATAAGCTATGACAAAAGATTGAAAATTTAAGATCAAGTACTAAAAAGAGAGACCAAAGGTTGTGACTAAGATGTTAAAGTATTTATATTGTTAAATACTAGGGTACAATTATGATTTTTTTATCAAATACTTTGTTATGGCTTATTCTCTAGAAATTTGATTGTCAATAGTTATTCATTTGTGCAAGCACTTGTATCCAATACTTGGTGATATTTAAAAATATTTGGAGAACTACTATATATGAAAGGGAGATCATATAATTATGTGATAGTATTCATTTTCCATGGTTAATGTACAAAGACCAAAATACATGCCAAGAAAAGATACAAAGGACAATACACCCATTATATACACTTAATACATCTAAGACTAATATAAGGTTGGAATTAAGAATAATACTACTACAATTGAGTACTTGTGTGAATATTGTGTCCTAATAATCAGCTTTTCTTAATGGCTTAAGATTATGTTCTTAAATAAAATAGATATAGAACATGAGAACTTTGGTGCTTAAGGTGATAAGGTAGCAATCACATTCTATGAATTTCAATTCCATAAGTGGGAGATTTGAAATGTAAACTTGGAGGAACAAGTTGTTGGTGTGGTCTAATCCAAGGGACAAAGCTATATGTTCTACGTAGTTTGAGGAAATAACTTAAAGAAATGGACTAAGCATGTTGCAAGGGGATGGATATAATAGATCTAGATAAGAGTTTTAAAATTAAGCTTGATTAGTGCATCAAATGAACCAAAGTGAGTATTAAGAACATTTAATTATTAAACCCACACAAAGTAGTAGAAAATAAATGAAATAAACACAAGTATGCACTTTTATCCTCTAAAATGGTTAATAATTACAAAGAATATTACTTTAAAAGCTTTATATATTTTATAGAAGGTAATGTTCAGAATATTGATACTTTATCTTAGATTTATTTGTATTGTAAATGTGATATTGCACTTATTTAGCAAATTTATTTAATATATTAGGCACATTTAATTTTCCTAACCAAGGTAGCTAATAATGACGTGCGTCACTCTTCATTTGAGTTTATCAAGTGCCACCACTTCCTCATTATTCTTGATTGATGAAATCTAGGTGTCATTTGTTCTATATCAATGACCACCTTGTATTTGGTAGATTAAGCTAACTCAACTCTTAAGTAGAAGTGGTTGAGAGTTAAAGTTTTGACCTCTTAAACATGTCATCTCCTTGACTTATACATCTAAGAGGCCTATATATTCATGAGAAATACTAAATGTTACATTCTTTTCTTATACATTCTATATTATAATACCTATATATCTACAGTTTGTATCATTTTTTTTGTTTCTTGTAGCCTAAATGTAACTCATATTATTTCACTTAGATCTTGGATCATGTGTTCAAATTCTCATTGAGCCTTATATGGTATCAAACTGATTGGGTTCTCTAGAGCTTATTTGTGCCCACTTAGTATTGGGAGTTTCAATTTTGAAGCTTTGGTGGAGAGTAAAATTGAGCATATGTATGGTTAAAATGGAAATTCCATTGTGTTTAAAAGGAATAAAAAGCTTTTGGATATTATCAAATTGACTATATTTTTAATTACTTTAATTAGAGATAAAAAGATTACCCCAGGGCATGGAACCCAAGATTGTAAATAATTTGTATCGTCTCACCTTTGCTAGTATAATCATGCTACACAATTGGATCATTAGTAGGTATTATGTCAGTAGAAGATATATGAAAGGACTTTTTAAATCGCTATTCTCAATTATTTTCAAAGGTTTGTGTATATATCCATTACAAGGTACTAACATATTAGTATTTGATAGCATCCATTGATTGGTGACATTAAAAATAAACTATTCAATATTCATTCTCATTAATTAGCATTCAATCCATTAATTATTCCTAACATTTAAACCATAAACTAGTCTATCCCAACCAACAAAGAACACCCAACACTAGCACCTCCACATCACTTGGCAAAGATATCACAATATTTACTATACCACCCAACAAACAAAATCTAGTGAATCTCATGGAAAATAATTACAATTCATTAAGGTGGTCTTGAAAAAAAATATAATTGGTTTTGATGTATAAGAAGTTTAATTTTCTTTACTAGAGTTTTAGAATCTATTTTGAATATTTCATCTCCAAGAAGTTTAATATCTATCTAGTGATTTTTTTCAAGTTAATCTATTATACATTTTTCATTTGATAGCATGATATTAATATTTGGAGTTGAGCTATCTATTTTTCTCAAAAGGCACATATGTTCACCAAACCACTATCATTTTTGTTAAGGATCTATATGAGGTTGTTAAACCATTTCATATATCCCAAGGGGAGATCTTGGACACATTCCAACAATATCCCCCTCAACATTACTTGAGGGTGTTAACACCTATGGCACCACTCTGATACTACTTATTGGGAGTTCACCAAGCCATTTTTCTCAAAAGGCATGCATGTACAAGAAAGTGCTACCATTCAAACTAAGGATCTCACAAGACATTGTTAAACCATTTCACAAATCCCAAGGGGACACATTGGACATGTTTCAACAATTAATGTTAGTGATCTCATGCCCCCAAATCACCCCTTGATGTCCATTAGTAGTTTTAATTTGGTATTCAAACCATAGAGGACTCATTCTTAGTCTTATGGTGATTATTTTCAACACAAATTTTACTTATGTTAATAATCCAAATAATTTGTAGTTGAATTTTCAATATACTATTTATATACTTTGTAGAGTGTAAAAAATGAACCACTATGACATGTAATTAAGCCCCTGAAGGATTCAAGTCCTAACTCTCCACTCTGAACAAACCCTTGGAAAATTATGACCTCTAAGATTATTCACTATTTTGAAGAAATTAGAATTTGATTAACTATAATAATTAACTAAATTATTTTGACCTTAAAATATGAAAGTACAGGTCATAGAGACCTTCCAAATAACACTATGAGATCCTTTTCAAGTATAAATGTGTAGGTCTAGGATGACAATGTGACACACAAGCATGTTATACAAATAGAAGATAGAGACTATCACAAGAAAGGCACCAAGCAAATTTTATCCCATTGTAAAAACTAAATGATATGAAAACATTGAGTGCAAGTAACATTGAACAAAATAATTGAACAAAATAATTTAGCATCAACATTGAACAAAATAATTTAGGATCAACATTTATCTTGGCAATTCTTGGCAATTCTTGAAATTCTAGCTTGATCTGCATCTTTTCTATGACTGGATATGAAAACGAGTCAACTATTTTCTGCAAAATAGTTTGTTAAGCTCTCAAACAACATTAAATTGAACCGAGTTTTCAAGAAACCCTCTTGAACCAGGGTTTTAACAAATAAAAAATTTGAAATGGAACAGGCGGGCGGAATAGGAAGCGGAATAGGAAGCGGGAAAGGAGGAATTCAAATTTCAAGCATGCTGAGCAAGGGGAGTGGCGATTCTGACACTGGTCCTTCAGAGTGTGGTAGGCAACTAGAGGAAACAGACACAAACAGGGCCCAAGGTAAGATTCCTAATGTCAGACTTGGGACTGGGGACCCAGGAGGGGGACCCATGAAGGGAGCTTGTGTTCAGAATAGGACATCTCCTGTTGGTTCTGTCAAAAGCTGGACATGACTTTTTAGCGTGAAACCAATGGGTAAGTCCTCTCATCCACCTGTTGAAATCTTATCCAACACTAAGGAGGGAACTTTTTCTTTATCCATTCCGAATCAAATAATAGATGTAAATATTTCTCGAATGGCTAACTCTCTTATGGGGAGATTCTTGAGATCTCACCCTAATATCGAGGTGGTTAGGGAATTTGCTAAAAAGAAATGGAGTCTAAAAGGTCAAGTGGAGGTGGTTGCTCTTCCCAAAGGATGTCTAGCTTTTTCCTTCTCATGTGAGGAGGATTTAAGGTTTATTCTTTGTGAGGGACCTTGGATGATAGGAAAGTATTCTATGATCATGCATAAGTGGTGTCCTAACCTAGATATGCAAAAGGATCATAATGTGCAGGCGTTGGTCTGGGTTACTCTTCTGGGCTTGCCTCTTGATTTTTGGATGGAAGACATCTTTAAGGGCATTGCTAATGTCTTTGGGGAGCTCTTGTCTATGGACCCGGTCACGGTCTCTAGAAAATAACTTACGTATGCAAGAATCTATGTTGGAGTGCAACAAGGAGTGGATATGCTGAAATCAATCACCCTTGAGTCCAAACTTGGCTCCTGGGTCTAGAAGATAGAGTTTGAATCTACACCCTTTGCTTGTTTTCATTGCAAGAAAATAGGCCACTAGGCAAAACAATGTCCAAAGACGTTACCCCAAAAGGAAAAAATGAAAAAGATTTGGGTAAAGAAGGCTGTGGATGGATTGAACTCGATGGGGAGTAGTAGTAATGAGAAGAAAGAAGGAAAGGAGAATGGGAAGGGTATGCCTAGTGAAGGATGTGACACATCTCATTTTGATTCTGAATAGAAATTAGCAGGTAGCACTGAAGTCTTAAAGGAATCCATAACTAAAAGCTCTAATGACTCCGTAGCAGGACATATTCAGAGAAAGCACCTGGGGATAAAAGAGGGTAATAATAACTTTGATGCTGGCCTATTTGAGCAAGAGATGTTGGGTGGTTATGGCCTTTTACCCCCCTCTCAAAGTTTGGTTATATGGTAAGATGCCCAAGTCTGCGCGATTTTGGGCTTTTCAGAGGAGGGGTTTCAAAAGACCTTTGGTTCTTCAGGGGGACCAAATAAGGTAGAACCATGCCCTTCTAAAGCTATGTGGATTGATGTGGCAGATTCAGTGGGGGCCCTTGGGGGATCAGATGAACTGAATGAAGAAGGATGGTCCAAAGTGGAGAAGAAAAAGACAGCTAAAAATGTTAAGAAACCTAATAATAAAGACGAAGGATAGATGAAGAATGTCTCCTCAATCCTCAGAAGCACTAGAAGTAATAAGATTGGAGATGTGGGGGCTCCCCATGTTTCCCCGGGAAGACCCTCGAATCAAAAGAGGTGAGCACTTGAAACCAGTAAGTGTTTAGCGGATGGTAGTCAAAAGACCATCCTAGAGTCTGGCCCATTCCTTAAGCAATGAAGTTTATATCATGGAATGTAAGAGGATTAAATAATCCTCACAAGCAAGCAATGGTCAAAAACATGATTAGAGACAACAACCCTGATATTGTTCTTCTACAGGAGACTAAGATGTCTAAAGATAAAGTGGAGAAAATCCTATTTTTTTGTAATGGTTGGTCCCATGGTAGTGATGCGGATGGTGCCTCAGGAGGGATTGTGACTAGCTAGAATTGCAATATTATCAAAGGGGAAGTTTTATCTAGTGGCAACAATGTGACTAATATTAGATTTTGGCACATCAAGGATGGCACTTCTTGGGTTTTGACTAACATTTATGCTCCAAACACCAAGTGGGGTAGGAAATCTTTCTGGAGGGAAGTCTCTGGTTTTAGGAGAGATTTTGCTAATGATGGATGGATCATAATGGGGGATTTTAATACTCCTTTGAAGGAAAATGAAAAATTTGGAGGTGGCCAACCCAATCTGGAAAGCAAAACTGATCTTATGGAATTGATTGATAGTCAAGAATTGCATGAAATTGATCTGCAGGGTATTAACTATACTTGGACCAACAAGAGAGAGGGTAATGAGCTCATTCAGGTTAGGCTTGATAGGGCTCTTGTTAGAAGCATTTGGTTAAACCATTATTCTTGTGCCTTATCTACCTATGTTAGAGCTGGTTCTGACCATTATCTGATAACCATAGGAGCTGATTTCAATGGCTTGAAAAGGAACTTCCCTTTTCGATTTGAGAAAATGTGGACAATCCACCCTAACCTTGAAAGGCTGATTGAGGATTGGTGGAGTATTAGGATTGAAGGAACGATGATGTTCAGAGTTGTTAAGAAAATGAAAAATGTGAAGGACAACATTAAAAAATGGAATAAAGAAACTTTTAATATCTTTACTAATAAAAAGAAAATTGTTGAAGAACTAAAAGAGATCTAGGATAGCATTCAGAAAGATGGCTATAATGGGCACACCAAAAAGGAGGAAGATAATAAGTTAATGGAGTATCATGATATTATCTCAAAAGAAGAATGTTTTTGGAGGCAAAGATCGAGAAAGCTTTTCCTAAAAGAAGGGGACAGGAATTCCAAATATTTCTTCATGACCACTATGAAACATAGAATGTGCAATAAAATCTCTAGATTGTAGGTCAATGGTACCATTAGTGAGAAGGAGGAAGATTTCAGAAGTGAGGCCAATAATTTCTTTGAAGTGCTTCTAAAGAAAGCTGAGAACCTAGATTTGGAGTGCCAAGGAAAGTTGTTGGATGCTATACCCCTTATCCTGAATGATGCTCATAACAAATCTATTGCTGCTATACCTTCTATGGAGGAAATTCAGAAGGCTGTGTTCTCCTTTGATGGAGATAAAGCCCCTGGTCCCGATGGGTTTCCTCATTTTTTCTTTCAAAAATATTGGAGGATTCTGGAAGATGATGTTTCTAACATTGTCAAGGAATTTTTTGGGGCTAGAAGGATCCTCAAGGAATTGAATGGTACCTTTATTTCTCTAATTCCAAAGAGAAGTGGGGCTGATAGTATGGACCAATTCAGACCCATCAGCCTTTGTAACTCAGTGTATAAGATTATCTCTAAAATCCTTACTTCTAGAATCCTCACCTTTCTTCCTTTTATTGTTTCTGGACAGCAGAATGGGTTTGTCCCCGGGAGGCAGATTCTAGACTCAATCATTTCGGTCCATGAAAATATACATTCTTTAACTATGTCAAAGAAGGAGGTTTTTTTGCTGAAACTTGATTTGTCCAAAGCTTATGATAGGGTTGACTGGGACTTCTTGATGGCTACTCTAGAGGCTTTTGGTTTTAATAAAAGGAGTAGAGTCCTTATCCACTGCTTGATTTCCTCTGCCACATTCTTTGTTCTCATAAATGGTTCTCCTACCCCTTTCTTCAAATCTTCTAGAGGTCTTTGTCAGGAGGACCCCCATTCTCCTATTCTTTTTGTTATTTTGGTTGAATGTTTGGGTAGACACATTGGCAGGCTGGTTAACAGAGGTGAATTCAGGGTTCTAAAACCTTCTTCTAAGGATTTGATGTGTTTGCATCAATAGTTCATGGATGATTCCATAATTATGGGTGATGCTTCTATCAAAAATGGCAAAACCATTAAAAAATCCCTTGATAACTAGGCGGGTGCTACTGGTGAGAGTATAAATTGGAATAAGAGTTCTATATTCTTCATCAATGTGCCTGAAAAAAGATAAGAGAGACTAAAAATAATTCTTGGTTGTGAGGTGGACTGTCTCCCAGGGTCCTATCTTGGGTTACCTCTCTGCCTCAATCCCCCGGATTCCTTTTGGAGGTATATGATTGACAAATTTCACAAAATTCTTGCTGGTTGGAAGGGTGCTCTTCTTAGCCAGGCTGGTAAGATTGTTGTACTCAAAGCTACCCTTCAAAGTATCCCTCTCTATGCTTTAAGCCTTTTCAAAATACCTAAAAAGTTTGCTGATAGTATAGAAAAAATCCAAAAGAACTTCCTTTGGTCTGGAGTTGAGAAAAAGAAAAGGATGGCCCTTATTGCATGGGAGAAGGTTTGCAAACCGACTAGGAAAGGGGGTCTTGGTCTACGCACTATAAGAATTTTAAATGAGTATCTCATGGCTAAACTCCTTTGGAGGTTGTTCAAGAACACGAGAGAGTGGAGCACTATATGGCACAATAAATATAATAGGGATAGCTCTGACTTCTTAAGTTCTTGAACTCTCATTCTTCCCAAGGTGGATCATGTATTTGGGGTAATGTTCTTAGAAGAAAGGAGATGATTAAGCAGGGGGTGAAATGGAAGGTTGGTAATGGCAAGAAAATTCTTTTTTGGGATGACATATGGTTACTTGATAAACCCCTAAAAGAGGATCCAAGATGGAACGACTGGTCTATTCTTTGTAAATAGCTCCTAGGCAATCAAGTGGAAAACTATTGGGAGGAGGGTAAATCGACTGACTTGTCTAGGTTTGATCCTTCCCTCAGGGGCTTGAATAAACTTTTGAATGTTGTGATGATGAGGACTCCCTCATTTGGAGATTTAGTACGAATGGCTTGTTTTTGGTTTCTTCCCTGTATATACAGAACTTTGAAGACAGCCCTGAACCTTGCTGGGCCAAAGCCTGGCTCAAGGGACTAACTCCTAAAATTAATGTTTTCTTTTGGATCTTATTGCAGGATAAAGTTCTCATAATTGATAATCTCAGGAAAAGAGGCCTAATTATAACTAATATATTTTGTCTCTGCAAAAATGATGAGGAGAATATCAACCATATGACAATTCATTGTCCTTTCACTAGTCAAATATGGGCAAAATTATTTGATCTAATGAATATGGAGTGGGTGTTCCCTCATAACATTCAGGATTTGTTTATGTGCTGGAAACCACCGACTAAAAACAAGTTTTTAATCTCCTTTTGGAATTTTTTCCTACCCTTTTTGTGCTACGGGGTGTGGAAAGAAAGGAATGACAGAATTTTTAGGGATAAGGAGTCCAATTGGGAGAGTATTTTTCACAAGATTAAGAGTGCTCTGTTGGAGAACTTGGGGTTGATAAAGAACTATCATGATCTGAAGAATGAATGGGAGGCCAAAGTTTATAAGAAGTGGAAGCTTGGAGGAAGGAAAGTTCTAATCCAAAGAAATTTGAGGGAAGAGGCTAGGTGGGATTGTCCTCCTAATGGATGGGTCAAAATCAATTTTGACGGTGCCTCTAAAGGCAACCCCAAAATTGTTGGATGTGGAGTGGTTATCGAAGATGAATTTGGGAATTGCAAAGGGGCTATGGCTATTCCTATAGGCTTCAACACCAATCAGGTGGTGGAGGCTAATGCTGCTCTCTATGGGTTGCTACTTGCCAAAATGAAGAATTATAACAAAATATGGATTGAAGGGGATTCCCTAAGTATTGTTAAGTGTTTGAAGAACACTTTGACCCCTTCATGGTCCATAGCCAATGTTTTAAGTAAGGTGAAAAAATTATTGACACCTTTGAAAAATGCATGATATCCCACGTTTTCAGGGAGGCAAATTTAGTGGCTGACTGGGCTGCAAATGTGGCTTGTAAAAGCCATGTGGAAATTGAATGGAATGATGGTTTGGACATCCCCTATGTTGGATCATCATTAACTAGCAAGGAGAGGACGAGGAGTAAGCAACATGTTTTGAATGAAGAGATCATTAATGAGTATTGAGTGCAAAAATCTATCCGACTATCATGAAGGACAATGGCCTTATTTCGAGACAATTATTGGGGTCCTTTGGCACGAGTTGTGGGCTGTGAATAACATTAATTTTGGTTATTACAATTTGAAGGCAAAGTTGTAGAGAGAGGAAATTCATTTGAACTTCGGCTTTCTATTACTTCACAAAGCCATGGGAGGTAGAAAGAGGAGATGCGAGCTAGTGGACTGTAGTGACTAGAAACAGAATAAGGAAATTTGGAAAATTATTAAAAATGGGGGTCTGGCGAAATTCTTGGAGAGATTACATGGAGGAAAAGTGGCGGTGACCAGAAATTTCATCAAAACTTGAAACAAGGGAAGTGTTCTGGTGGGCACACAAAACATGGAGGTGACTGAGGAGGTGATTGCTGAAGTGACTAGCTTGATGACTGAGGTCATCAACTTCTACAAGGACAGGAAGATTTCAGACAAAGCCTTGGAGGCTTTTGCACCCACGAAGCAAGAGAGAGACCATATGGTTAAGGTGGACAATTTGTACTTTAACCCTAAGTTCATTTCCAGGCCCTGGCACCTTGTTTTATTTGTTATCATAGGCTACATTACCCTTGATGGTAGATATACTAGAATCTACAACCACCATCTTACTCTTCTGAACCATTTTAGGCACGGGGTTAAGATTAATTTTCCTTTCTATTTACTGAGTTCTTTGAATGCTTCCCTCCTTCACTGGCAAAGGGATCTAGAGGGTGATCATGCTTTCCATGAAGGGCTCATGGTTCTCATATTTGAGGTGTTGAAGTCGAAGAAGGTGGAAAGATCTCGGCTTAATAGAAAAGCCCTAGAGGACTATGATACTGATGGGAAGGAGTCAGAGGAGCTTTTTATGGAGGAAACAGAAGATGAAGAGGGGGATTCTGAGGATTACTAGGAGGAAATCCCTAAGGAGGAAAAAAAAAGAAAATGAAGATGGAGGATTCTACTACTGACATGGAATTAGAGGAAGAAGAGAGCAGGGAGGAGAGTCCCAAGAAGCAGGGGAAGAAGAGACCGGAACCTACTGACAATCTTACTAGAACTAAAATTGGGAAGAAGAAAGTGGCAAAGAGGGTCTTCATATCTTCTAATGAGAGTTCCTCTTCCTAGGGAAAGAATGATCAGGAAAACTATATGGAAAACAACCCTGCTGGGGAGGAGAGTGGGGGTACTGGTAAGGATGTTTGGGTTGAGGAAAAAATCCTGCAAAATGTTGCACAGGACATGACTAATATTGAGAAAGAAGGGTATAAGAAGGAAAAGGCCAACCTAGATAAGGAGAAGGCAGACAATCCTAAGGAGAACATGGAGGAAGAGAATAGGGGTCCTGAGATTAATGAGGGGAGGAACGAGGATTTTGAGAATTTAGGGTGCCTGGCTTTCTTGTCTACCCTTAGCATAATGAAAAATGACATCACTGTGATGAAGTCCAACATCCACCAGCTGCAAAAAGAAATAGGGATTCTTAAAAGGATGAACCTGGGGGAGAAAACCTTGGGCCAGACTATTGATGAGCTCACTGACATTGTTGCCAGAGCTGAGGGTGTTTCTACCTTCAATGACAGACTTAATGCCATGGAGGAGAAAATCCAATGCAGTGATGTTTTAACTAGGAAAGTTGAGACTATGGAAAAGAGAATTGACAAGCTGGAGAAGACCATGGGGAATATTGCAGAACAAAGCTTTGCTATCCTCAAGGCTTCAAATGAACACGTGAAGATCCTGGTTGACAAGTTTGATAGCGGGAAAGGGAACCAAGAGATCATAGAGACTAAAGAGGAACAGGGACCTAGTAAGCACACGAGATCTAGGTCCAAGATGGTGGAAGATGGCAACAAGAATGACATTAAAGAGCTGAAGCTGTCTGCTACAAACATGAAAATTCTTGCAGACCAGGCTGTAGAACTGGTGAAATGTGTTTAGACAGTAGCTTGCTGTCTTGCTTTCCTTTTTTTTTGCTGTCCTTTATCTTTTGGCTAGTCTTTGTGTTTAAGGACTTATTTGTGTTGCTTTTTTTGGTGCTAATGCACTTGAACTATTGGAGCCTAATTGTCTTATCTTTATTCTCATTGTAAAAGGTTTCGGGTCCTTTCAAAACCTATTTTTACGTAATCAAAATTTTGAACAAAATAAAAGTGATAAAATGACAAGGAAGAAGCAAAGGAATATCATCGAGACTCACAAGTTAAGCTTTTATGAAGGTGATAATCATTTCCATCAAACCTACACACATAAGACTAAAGTGAAATATTGGGGTGGTTGTATTTAGAGGTTTTCCTTAGTCAAACCCCATATTTGGTGTTTCCACCTCCAAAAACAACCATTATAAGAGATTGTAGACAAATAGATAGATAAAATAGACACTAGTGAGATAAGATTGATATAATAAGAATAAAGACAATACAAATGTAAAACTCAGAGAGTTCACCACCCTTGAAACCAGAAATTATGGAGCTTACTAGAGTGAAAACTATAAATGACATTTGAGGTTGTAGAGATTTATTAGTCTCAACAATGGTGGATGGAAAGGTGGTGCAACTCTGAATGAAAGTATGTAGTGATGGAGCACTAATATGTTGTGAGACTACTCAAGAAGTTTAGAAAATTCAAGAGTGATTTAAGAATAACAATAGAGACAGAAAATAAAATGAAAGTGAAAGTGATTTATTCTCAACTTAACTGCTTTTTGAAATAAAATAATTAATTTATGGGTTAATTAACTATTTTACCAAACTTTTATTAAAAATTATATTATTAAATAATGACAACATGCTTTAATTAATTAAATAAGAATTTAATCAATTATTCATAGGAATTTTGATTTATTGTCAAAATTATATAATACAATTAATAATAGATAGAATTAAATTTAATTAAACAATTAAGTGGCAAATATTAAATCTAATTAATTAAATATGCAAAATATTTAATTAATCAAATTTTAGGATAAATGTGATTTATTGCCAAATAATTATAAAATTAAAGATAATTATGATGATTAGGAATATTACTAGGAATATTCCCCGATGTAGAATTTAAGATAATCAATTATGATTCGATGATGTTTAGATGTGCCTTAGGTTAGGACTTTGATGTCGATTTCATTCGATTTGTAGATGTAGGAGATTAATGAACTTATAGCCCATTTTTGGGGTATTACATGTAGGATGATAGCACAATATATGGTTGTCTCAATGATGTGCATGTTTCTAAGCGCCTTCCAAACTCAATAGCTGGTAACTTAGGCATGGAAGGTGGAAAATAAGTCTTATGATTACCTGATTAAGGTATAAGGTTTACAATTGTCTTGATTTACAACTAAAGGGAAGGCTTATGTAATGTGAATTGCATAGAATGCAATTTATGACATTAAATTTTTCTTCAACATTAGCAAGCATATATATATTCACTAGAAAGGTGAGCTAAAGAAGAGAGAAAGAGTTTAGAATGATATACCAATATACAAAGGAGTAGAGTCTTCTATTAGTGAAAATTTTCCCTCAAGGGAGAAACCTGACTCAATCCTTCTTGAAAATATGTTGATTTGTATCACCATAAACATGTCATCTTTAGACAAACACATTAAGTGGAAAGTGAAAATAAGACAAAAAATTTATAATAGACATCAAATGATGTCAATATGTATAGGTAGCAAGTTGTGTTATTCCAAGGACTATATGGAAATCCAATTGAACTATGACTACTACAAACTATGTTGTAGGATAACCACAAAACAACAGACATAGACACTCATAAAGACAAAGTGCAATGGGTTAATCCCACACTAAGCTATAGATAAGACATGTAGATGTAGACACATTTTGAAAAGATACATGAGACATGAGATTTGACACTATAAATATGAATATGATAGCTCCCCCTTTGAATGATATGTGCTACATGAAGAGGAGAATAAGTCATTCTAAGGAAAAGGAATGTTGTGTCATGAAAATATAATGATATGTATCCATGTAATGCTACCTTGTAAAAGATAGCACATAGAACCCACAAAATAAAATAAAAATAACATAGAGAGATAGGGGATATGATTATTTGAGGTTAGTATGACTCATAGCTGTAAATATCTACATATGGATTGTCATCATTGAATAGAGGTCATTTGGAATCACCTCTATATGTGTAAGTGTGTGGATAGATAGATGTGTGGGGAAATATGAGATTCACTCCTAAATCCAAATTCCCAAAGGAGAGATCCAATTTGATCAACCAAAAGGTTAATTCACAATCGAATCAATCTATGAAGAATATGAAAGAGAGAGAGAGTCCAATGTTTCCCTATAAAGGAATTATGCTTGAAATCTGAAATAATTGAAATACAAATACTAACCTCAAACTAGGGTAGATCTAGAAAATGTCAATTTCTTATGTCTGTGTGTACTTTTGGGCAATTCTGGAACCTAATCTGGACTGGAAATGCTGAGACAGAGAAAATGCAGAATTCTTTCTCCAAGATGAGCTCAGGTCAACTTTGACCCTCATAAAAGGTCAAATACTAAATTCTTTATTTGAAGGCCGATTCTGATTCTGTTCACAGATCTCAGAAGTTCACTGAAAAGGGCATCCAAATTCCCTCTTAGATCTAAAATCCTGCACCTATACCTATAAGAAAATGGGGGTTTTTTTTGTATGGGGGGTTTGCCTTGGTCAAACCCCAATTTAGGAATTAACCTTGAAATTGAATTGAAATATAGTGTGCATAAACAAAGTAATTGAAACAAATCACCTCGCTTATATTGAAATCCTTTTAGAGGATTCGAATCCTCAAATCCACAAGTAGGAATGCTTCAATGGATTCATAATGAATGTAGGATGTCTCCAATCAATGGCATTTGATCTTCAACACCAATCTTGACTTGATCTTTTCATATGAGAAGGCTTGGATGAATGTAGAAGGATGGATCATCAAAGGGGGCTCCAAAGAGATTGAATCCTTCAATAGCTAACAATGGATCTCCTTTATGGATGGATTCTTGAACACTTGAATGCTTGAAGACTTTCTTGAATTCTTGAATTCACTTGCTTTCACTTGAGAGCTCGCTCATGAAATTGCTTGAGATGTGATGTGAAAATGAGAGAGGAAGGCCTCCTTTTATAGTAAGCTAGGGCACAATCTTCTAGAGGGGCCACCTTGGAGAATTAAATCCCAATTAGGTCCTAACCTTTAGAAAATATACCTGGATTAAATGCAATTAGAGGATTTACCATCCTGAAACTCGAAATGGGCAACCCGGAGGCAGGAAAACAAATATCCCAAAAGCCCGATGCCCGGAAATCAAGGATTTTGGAAATTTGAAGGAAGGGGGAAAAATTGATGTTGGGACTGACCTAGTCAGGTACAACCTTGATCCTAACCTAGTTAGGTTCAAGCTCAATCTTGACCTAGTCAGGATCAACCTCAAATTTGACCCTGGGCCCAGATTCAGTCAAAACCAGGACAGGAGATCCCGGGGATGCCCAGAGACCTAGAAATGATATCAGATAGGGATAGAATGCTAGGGATAAGCATAAAATCCTATGATAACTATGATGAAGGCTAGGAGGTCCTATTTATAAGTCCTACCTAGAAAATAGAGCCATGAAAGAGGGAAATTCAGGAGAATCCTTGAGATCCTATCCCTAATTTCACCTAGAATGAAGAAATCAAGTGCAGGAAAGAAGTGGAAAGTGGGGAGAAAGCCAAATACATGAAAAGACCCAATCAAGGTGCTTAACATGACCCCAGACCACTTACTCAGAGGGCTAAATGCTCTTATCATGGAAGTGCTTCCATTTTAAGATGATACATTAAGCCCCCACTTTATCAAGAGTATGGACTCGATGCAAACTCTTGGTAAAGGAGATCAGAATGAAAAGATAATCTTATCATAATCTAACGGACAAAGGGAAACCTTAAACCTATGGGGACTCAAGTCTTCATCAACTCCTAGATCACAATAAGAGAGACATCTCTAGAGAAAGAAGGTGTGATTACCTCGCCCAATGAGAACCTATGTCCCATTGTGAACCACACAGGAAAATGGCACTACTGGAAAGATGGAAATGAACCACCTAGTGAATGTGGCTACTCACTAGTCAACCCATCAAGGATTCATTCTTAGGAATATTCTATTCCATAAGAATAAACATAAAAACAAAAGAGATCCAGTCTTAAGGACACCTCTGACCTTAAGGGATCAAAATATGTGTGTATTTGAAACTAGAGGGATCAAGAGATCCTAAAATATAAATCCATGCTTTAAGGATTAGTTACTAATCCAAAAAGGGAAAAAAAAGTATCTTGAAACATAATATGTGCGTATTGAAAAGTGTGTGTGTGCAACATGTGAGCAGAGCGTATGCCCCCACATTAAAGTCATTGCTGACACTTTAATAAGAGCAATGGCTTTAACAAAAACATAAACAACTCCACTGATTACGTTTCCACGTCGAGATGCCCCCAAATGAAGACAAATCAAGGGAAATATCACATAAACATATAGAGAACACAGAAGGGATCTACCTACCGTGAGGTCAGTATGATCATAAAATAATATATATATGATATAATTGCAAATGAATTGACATCATTCCCCAAAGAAAGTAGAACTACAATCACAAAGGAGGAAAGATCACATAAGATATACAGAGGAATATCTTTTCAAACCATGACATGGAGACCAAAAAGAATTAGTGCTACCATATCTCGAATCCAAGCAGATTACACAAGGAAACATTTATGAACAATAGCATAATTATGACATAACATTGAACAACGTATAGAAGAATAGAGATACATATAGAAGAATTTGAACAACAGTTTTGATTCCTTCATCACCTTGCACCAACTAAGTAACAAGGATCGTATAAAAGAATCTAACAACATTTAGCAAACACATTACGGGAGAAGCACAGTACAGTAGGAAAACACACAACAAAGCTACCACGAAGGACAAGCTGATCAAGCGTACCACCTACTCTACCCATCTCATTGTATATCATTTAGGGAAGGTGGGTATCTCGCAAGAGGGACTATATCCAAAATAGTAGGAATGATAGCCAGTTCCAAACAAGGATCCTCTTGAGAATCACTATGGTCGACACTAGGTGTAAGATTCAATTGTGATGAAAGCATATTAGGTAAATCAATGTCAATGTCAATAGTTTCATTAACATCATCAGTATCATCAAGAGTATCTTCTTCATCCAAATTAATCAAAATAGGATCTAAGATATGAATAGAATCATCATAATCATGCATGTGAACATCATTATTAGTAACAATCTGTTCTACCACATTATGCATAGGTTTTTCCAAGGAAAGTAAAGATCTTTGAGCTTTAGCATGAGCACGATGTTTTTTACAACGTTCATTAGTAGATCGATTATGTTTTGATTTATTTGAAATAGGTTGAGAACTAGGAGGAACAATCATAGGATCCTTCATAGGTTCTTTAGGAAGATCAATAGGATTATTAACCATAGGAGAAACAATCACATGATCTTTGATAGTTTCGGTAGAAGGAACTTGATTAATAGAGCTAGAAGTCATAGTTAAAGGAGGTATAGAAGGTGTAGGTAAAAGACCACGATTAAGATCCATAGGAGGTATGCTTAATTCAAGAATCTTACAATTTTTATAAGCTTGATATGATCAAAAAATATTATTAGGTCAAGGAGGACATGAATTAGGTAATGAAGGCCAAAAGAAATCCAGAGCAACACAATCTCTAGGCCTGGAAGGTTGATATAAACTATGATTAATCATCTTCACTTCTTCATCATGAATGAACTTAAGACACTTATGGATAGGTGAAGTAATAGCATGCATGGCATTCAACCAAGGCAAATCTAGCTTAACTTGAAATTGATCAGAAGTAGGAACAACAACAAAGGTAGTGTTCACAATTTTTCCATAGAGTTCAACTGGTAAAGTAATAGAACCAAAGGATGGATAAAGAAAACCATTGCAAGTTTGAATCCACACATCTAATGTATCATAAAATTCACGTTGTAAGCTTTTCATAAAAATATTTTCTTCAGTGATAACATTGACTAAGGATGTGGGATCAATAAGACAAGCACGAGTAGGTTTCTAAGAAATCCTAGCAGCAATGTAAAGGGGACCATCATGAGCTTTAATAGTCTTAGAGTCATCAAAGGTAATCAAAAGTTCCTGAGGTCTTTTATTCTTAAACTATTGTTGAGGTTTAGGTTGAGCTTTCATTTTAGGTTTAGGTTTTGGTCGAGTTTGAGATTGAACTTGAGGTTGAATCTAAGGTTGAGATTTAAGTTGAGGTTGGGGTGGAGATACAGATTGAACAACATGATCCACTTGATTAACAACATGATTGAGATCATCTATCTTTGAATCATACACAATTTCCATAGCAGATGACTGAGCAATAGTATTAGTATCATGTGTAGGTAAAGGGTTCGTATAGATTTGAAGGTTCTGATTAGGAGGAGAGACGGATTTGTTCCCACTACCATCAAGATTATCAACAAATAAAACCTTAGAATCAATTAAGTCTTGAACCTTATGTTTTAAATAATAACATTTCTCAGTATCATGACCATTCTGACGATGATATTGACAAAAAGCATTTTGATCAAAAGATTTAGAGGCAATTGTGATACATAAAAGAGGTCAAATAGGAGGTAAAGTAATCATATTAGCAATTAACAACCTATTCATAATAGCATGTAAAGATTTAGAAAGAGGAGTAAATGTACGATTTAATCGAAAAGCAGTGGATGCAAAAGTGGCATTGTGAGATGCAACAACAACTTGATCAAAAAATGCATTCGTTTGTTTGTTTATCTTGACATAGTTGTTAAATTTTTGAAATTTATTTGGATTAGGAGCAGCATCACTCTTATCAACTAGAATAGGAGCCATTGGAGTGTTGCTCTCAAATTGACTCACTTGTAATTGATAATGATGAAGCGCTACACAAAGTTGTTGAAAAGAGGTAAATTCAATAAGCAGAATCTTATCTCTAATATCCTTTTGCAAATTTGAAATAAACATATGTTGAATATCCATATCAGGAATAGGATAGGAAATCTAAGCATACAAATGCTTAAATCTACCAATAAATTCAGCCAATTTTTCCTTAGCACTTTGTTTACAATGCATCAAATCAGTCAAAGACACTTGCGGGCCAATGTTGTTTTGAAATTGTTGAATAAAGGCATTAGCAAGTTGCGGAAAGGAATCAATAGAATAAGGAGGCAAGGAACAATACCATTGTAAGGCCTTGTCATGGAAGGTTCTAGCAAAGAGTTTGGCTAAAATCCTATGGTTGTGAGAATAATCACTACAAAGGATTTGAAATGTTTTAACATGATGAACAAGATCTCCTTTTCCATTATAATTCTCAAGACGAGGCATCTCACCTTGCTGAGGAACAGGAGTACGAATAATATCCCAAGACAAGGGACTTCCCATGTCACATGTAGGAATACGAAACTTGTTTTGAGTTAAGGAAGCAAGTTGTTGTTGTAAGGATGACACATTCTGAGCCAAACTAATGATTGTTGAATCATTAGAGGAAATGGGAGGAGTAGCAATATTAGACACACTAGGTAAAGTGTAAGAAGTTGCAGGAATAGAAGACACAACTGGAGGAACACTAGGAATTATAGTTGGAAGTGGATTGGAATAAGTAAAGGGAAGATTATGATATGAAGGTTGTGATGTAGGAAGGGACATAGGAGGAACACTCATAGGAAGAGAGGGAACCATAATAGTCACCAAAGGAGTATAGGTAGGAATATTAGGTAAAGGATTAGAAGGAGGTTCAACACTAGTGATAGGAGGAATCAACCCTAAATCTTGAGCTTCTTGAACTAAAGGTTTAACATTTGAATGCACAAGGTGAGTAATACCATGCAAGAGGTTAACACCTTGATCAATATCATGGAGAAATTTCTTAAGAGCCTCTATAGATTGAATGGATTCTTGATTATGGTTCTCTTGAATAAGCCAATTACCCATTTTATCAAGTTCAGTGGAAAGTTCTTGTTTAGGAGGAACTCTTAAAGTGTCATCCTCATCATGAGATGAATGATAAGAGTTTTTCTCCATAGTGGGATTGGAATCATGAAGAATCAAGTTATCATTCGGGATCCTAAGGAAAGGAGAGGAAGATTCAGGATCATTGGCACCCATGAGTCTACGACTTCTTCTAACTGGAATGTTATAAGTAGGACTAGTGGTAGTAAAGCTCATAAACCGATGTAATGTAAATGAACTAAACTAAGAACATATAAAGCATGAATATGAAATTGAATTAGCATGCAAGATCTAACACAAAGGAAAAATCTACTACCAACAAGATAAAAGGATAGCACAATAAGGCATCCAATTCCACAATAAGAATAGAGAGGAATCTAACACCAAAAAAAAAGAAAGAGAGTAAGCTAGTCAGGTTCACCAAAATGAATAGAGGTAATTTGGAATCACCTCTATATGTGTAAGTGTGTGGATAGATAGATGTGTGGGGAAATATGAGATTCACTCCTAAATCCAAATTCCCAAAGGAGAGATCCAATTTGATCAACCAAAAGGTTAATGCACAATTGAATCAATCTATGAAGAATATAAAGAGAGAGAGAGTCCAATGTTTCCCTATAAAGGAATTATGCTTGAAATCTGAAATAATTGAAATAGAAATACTAACCTCAAATTAGGGCAGATCTAGAAAATGTCAATTTCTGATGTTTATGTGTACTTTCAGGCAATTCTGCAACCTCTTTTGGACTGGAAATGCTGAGATAGAGAAAACCTAGAAATATTTCTCCAAGATGAGCTCGGGTCAACTTTCACCCTCATAAAAGGTCAAATACTAAATTCTTTATTTGAAGGTCGATTCTGATTCTGTTCATAGATCTCGGAAGTTCACCAAAAAGGGTATCCAAATTCTCTCTCAGATCTGAAATCCTACACCCGTGCCTGCAAGAAAATGGGGGTTTTTGTTGTATGGGGGGTTTTCCTTGGTCAAACCCTAGTTTAGGAATTAACCTTGAAATTGAATTGAAATATAGTGTGCATAAACAAAGTAATTGAAACAAATCACCTGGCTTATGTTGAAGTCCTTGTAGAGGATTCGAATCCTCAAATCCACAAGTAGGAATGCTTCAATGGATGTAGAATGAATGTAGGATGTATCCAATTAATGGCATTTGATCTTCAACACCAATATTGACTTGATCTTTGCATATGAGAAGGCTTGGAAGAATGTAGAAGGATGGATCATCAAAGGGGGCTCCAAAGAGATTGAATCCTTCAATAGCTAACAATGGATCTCCTTGATGGATGGATGTTTGAACAATTGAATGCTTGAAAACTTTCTTGAATGCTTGAATTCACTTTCTTGCACTTGAGATCTCGCTCATGAAATTGCTTGAGATGTGATGTGAAAATGAGAGAGGAAGGCCTCCTTTTATAGTGAACTAGGGCACAATCCTCTAGAGGGGCCACCTTGGAGAATTAAATCCCAATTAGGTCCTAACCTTTAGAAAATATACCTAGATTAAATGCAATTAGAGGATTTACCATCCTGAAACCCGAAAAACAAATATATTGAAAGTTCGATGCCCGAAAATCAAGGATTCTGGAAATTTGAAGGAAGGGGGCAAGATCAAGGTTGGGACTGACCTAGTCAGGTATGACCTCGATCTTGACCTAGTCAGGTTTGAGCTTGATCCTAACCTAGTCAAGTTCGAGCTCAATCTTGACCCAGTCAGGGTCAACATCGAATTTGACCATGGGCCTAGATTCAGTCAAAACCAGGACAGGAGATCTCGGGGATGCCCAGAGACCTAGAAATGATATCAGATAGGGATAGAATACCAAGGATAAGAATAAAATCCTATGATAACTATGATGAAGGCCAAGAGGACCTATTTCTAAGTCCTACCTAGAAAATAGAGCCACGAAAGAGGGAAATTCAAGAGAATCCTTGAGATCCTATCCCTAATTTCACCTAGAATGAAGAAATCAAGTGTAGGAAACAAGTGGAAAGCGGGGAGAAAGCCAAATACATGCAAAGACCCGATCAAGGTGCTTAACATGACCCCAGACCACTTACTCAGAGGGATAAATGCTCTTATCATGGAAGTGCTTCCATTTTAAGACAATACAATCATATTTTTGAATGTTTTGGATCATGATGAAAGATCACATAAAAATAAAAAATAAAAAATAAAAATTTAGGTCAACATGGAAGAAGAATGAAATTCCCCAATGTTTTGCATCATCCCCAAATGTCTAAAAGCAATACATGAAAAAAAAGAGGAATGATGAAACATAAGTGGATGATATATTTTTATCCCATATATCCATATACTGATGAGGGTATCTTGGGTCCTTTAGGAGAGCATAAACATATATAGACATGCATGGGGGAGTAGAAACAAACAAACACTCTGTAGTCTAAATAAATGAAGAGACATCGCTCTATTAAATCACCTATAATTGATCATTATCCTCTCACTCTAAATAATAAGGGGAAGGAGGATAGACTTGTAGAGACACAATGGAAAAATAATTAACAAGTGTCTCACCTACAACAACAGCTAAGAATGATATTTCCTCAACATTCTTATCCAACAAATCTTGTGAGCCAAGTGTCAACAATCTTGTAAAGATAGTTGAAAATGTCATAATATCCTTGACAGTGTTAAATATACACTTTTAAGAGGAGTGAGGTGACTCAATTGTAGTTTTCAAATAGGAGTTTCATCACCAACCTTTAGAAAAGGAGTGGTGACAAACTCTAGAGAAGGTGAAACCTTCTTGACTACCAGAAAAAAGTATAAAGAGAAGTTACAAGAGCCAACTTATTGTGATGGAGCCCAAGAATGGTGCATTGCGGGAAATTGTGATTAGGTAGTTGAATTGATACCTTCACATCAACTATGGAAGGATAAAGGACCCTAAGAAATTTAGGATAGAGATGCAAAGAAGTAGGATGATCATATGTATCCACACTAGGCACACCTCGTATGTGAAGAATGTCTATGGGATGCAAATATGAAGAAATATGAGGTAGATAAATGATAAGAGGTAGCTATAGAGAGGGATAAATGAACACTTGAACTCTCTTAGGGTGAGTCTCATTGAATATTCTTGACAAAGATAAAAGAAGTCTAGAAGAAGGGGTATAGGCAATAGTAGGGGAAAAATGAGTAAGAGAAACTAAAGCAAGAGTAGAATAAGACATGTGCATAGTGAAAAAAGGTTTATCCTTATTTTTTTATACAACTTCATTTTCTTAAGCCATTTCCCATCTATGATGCTTATTCTCATGCACAAGCTAGTTTTGATGTGGATGAGCACCAATAATAGAATCATGAAAAGGTTCAAAAATATCTTATTCCACAAGCATAGCCAAATTCATAGTCATTGTTGATGGAAGAGAAGGTTGTACCATTGAGATAGGTGGTCCTACCAATGCAAGGGCCTTAGTCGAGAAACCATGGTTCCCCTTCCTCTTTTTTATTTAGGAGTAGGAAAAGGAACAAAAATAATTCTTAGAAGTTGAGATGTAGACATTATATAATAGATCCAAAGTTGAGGAGGAATATTTATCCTTACCAAACCAATTTGGTTAAGGGATGTTTGGAAGCATCAAATGATCAAAGAGATGGGGCTTTGACTTTAGTAATATGGGCACCTTTCATTTTCCTATGCTAAGTACTATCAAAGGAATGGGAAGCGCCACTGGAGGTTGTGTGGTCTTGGGAGAATGAGGAGGTTTACTCATAGTAAGATGCTTTTCCTTAGCCCCTGATAAGGAAGGGGTAAATGAAAATCCATGATATTAAATATGAAGAAACCTAGAATAAGGATCTAAACATACCATTAATTTAACTGACACAAATGCTAAATCCTCAATCTTAAATTTATGATAAGATTTGTAAAATAATCATTGTGGGGTTGAAAATCTCTAACCATAACAAACCAAAAATGGTCTAGAAAAAAACCCATGCAACACAGGTGGCTTTTATTTAGTGTCCTAGATAATATGCATCATACCATCATGATTTTTATAAGACATTTATTAACCACAAAGGAACCATGAAAAGTGTAAAGAAATTAGGCCCCGTTTGGTTGCGGGAATTAGGAAATGTCAAATTTGATCAAATGTTGGAAATGGTCAAATCATGGATTTGATATTCCGATTTTCCATTTTCAAAATATAGTTTGGACTCTTTGGTTGACCCAGAATATGAGCGAGAAGATGCATTTCCTCTGTTCGGTTCCACATTTTGAAACTAGAATTGGAATATAAATGAAGTTTAAATGAATTTTCGCTTTATTCATGTATGTCAACAAACCTGACATGAATGCGCTTTGTGTCATTGCAACCTACGTGAATGAATGGAATCGCAGACTGTTTTAGGCAGCAAAAGTTGGAGGCAGGCAACCAAGTTACAATCACAAATCACAACCAAAATTCAAAAAAAAATTCAACAAAAAATTTGGAAAATAAATTTGAGAAATTTTTTTAAAAAAATTAAAAATTAATTTTATTTTTTTTAAATTCGAAAAAAAAATCGACAAAAAAATTTGAATTTTTTTTCGAAAGAAAAAATTTGAATAAATAAAAAAGTTACAAACCACCCAAACAAATAAAAAATAAATTAAATCCCTCCGCACATAAATAAAAAATTAAAAATTAAGTGGTAGACATGAAAAATTTAAAATTTTGATTTACCCCCAATTCCAATTCCAATTCCACCTTTTCAAGTGGAAGATGTAAATGCTCATTTTGGGCCAAAATGAGCATTTACATCTTCCTATTCTATTTTCATATTGCACTCCCAAACTAAGGATTCGATGAAATCAGAAATCGCAAATGCCAATTCCAGGCTAATTCCCGCAACCAAACAGGGCCTTAAGGTAGTGGAATGAATTCCTACACTAATCTTGAGAGGAGGATTAGGTAAAAAATTTCTTAAATATTTACAGTACTTATAGAAACTTGATAGAAATAAACATTAATAGCATACATACCACAACACATTGATTTACATGGGGAAAACCCTTTAGAGAGAAAGCATGGCACTCCAAATTCCACACAATATATTATTCAGAAATGAACATCATATTACAATATACTTGTAGAGAAAGCTTACCACAGGAGTATAACCAACCGGATATCAAGAGGTAACTGAACAATTGTAAGACTCTTTCTCATAACCTCTATCTCACATACCTAATCTATAGAAGATACAATGCATGAAATCATTAAACTATATAACAAAACCATGGTCTAAAAAGCACATGAAAAGTGGCTTTCATCTTATCTTCAACCAAAGATGTCCTATGATGTGTCTAAACAAATGTTAACATGTGTAACTCTGTTTTATAACTCATTTATGTGTTCAACATGTTTTTACATTTCTTATTTCAGGAGACCCAACTTCTGGAGGCCATTAATTTTGAATCAGGTGTTTGATGAACTATTTGAAGCGTCAAAAAGCTCATGATGTGCTCTATCAAGATATAACAAGATACATTAGTTATAGACAATTTTGGGCTATTTAAAATCCTCTAAAGACTTCAAAATTACATTCATAAAATTTCTTGGACAACCTCAAAAGTATAACATTTAATATCTTCAAATAGACATGATCTTGCAATGAAAATTTATTGGCATACTTATCTAGCCCATTTGAACCTTTAGACAAAGTTTAGGAAAAAATTGTGCCAAACTATAAATTGACTGTAAATAATAATCATATATAAATACAAGGTTGAGACACATTTTCCTAACAATCTCTCACTTTTTGAACACCTGGCAAGAGAAAAGGGAGTATCTACACCATAATTTAATTTATAGGGGCCATGAGGCCCATAGACTCCTAGAGCATTGAAAATTGTACACCCTTAAAAAGATGTCCAATTCCATGCTTTCTTAGTACTTATTTTAGTGTGTCTCATTCTCTTATGCACCAGTTAGGACCTTTATTGATTTAAACTACTATATAATTAATATAATGAGTCCTCTCTTAATTAAATCTCTTCAAAATCCTACATGGGCCCTTAATTATATGTGTGCCCTCTAATTATTTCATCCCCTTTATCAATTTCTTGCTCACCTAGGCCCTATTTTAATAGAAGTGGCCTCTCGTCATCAATATTGACATGATAATCCAATCATGTATTAAATCTAACCTCTTCTTGACATTCTAGAAGTTAGGTTTAAATTTTGGGTTGAACTAGGTGGAATGGGCCAATCAACTTGCCCCATTCCCAGGAACAGGCCAATTAGGGTTCCCCGTTCCTGTCAATTCTTCTTCAAATTTGGACTATGCAATGGTTAGCTTCGTTGAGAAGGATTTATAATCTTACGTCAACCTACTCCAAATTTTACTCCCAAAAATGATGTGAAGCATATAAAAGAAGGATACCCTCCCTCATTTTGGCATCCACACTCAATCCACATTCATTCTCTCAAGTGCAATTAGAGCTCTCAACTACAAATTTTCATCCAAGAATTCAAGGAATAAGTTTTCAACATTCAAGGCCTTTCATCCTATCATATTCTTCATTGTGGTAAGCTTCAAAAACTTTCATGCAAATATTTCTTTATGATTTCCTTTTAGGTGTTTGTGGAGTCATGTTATCTCACCAACACTTGTGATTACATTCAAAGAGCATTGTATCATCAAGATATAAGACATCTATATTTTCATATCCAAACCATATTTTTTTCAATTCAAGGTTAAATCCTAAATTGGGTTTTGACTTAGGCAAACCCATTTCTACACAAAATTTTCCCTCATTTCTATGTGCGGGTGTAGGTGACAAACATGTGGGAAGATCTACAGAAAGATCAAGTGACAAGATAAAATTTTCGAGTTGTTTTAATAGAAACTATTGGGACCCAGACAAGCCAAGCTCCTTAATCTTGGGAGTAGGTCTAACGGTATGCCCCATTCCTACCATTTCTACCTCAAATTTAAATCATAGGTTAGTTTTAATTAGTTGGTTTTAGGTACTTTCTTGAATCTATTTGTCTATTCTTACTCTCCTTGTACATATAAAAACCCTCAATTTTCTTCATTTGACCTTTAATCTCATATTCTTACATCTATAATTCCATAGTAGCTTCCATTTACAGTGAACAATCATTACATCCTCCTAGAGCTTCATCTCTCTTGAGGCCTAATGGAACAACTTCATTCATATGTAAGTGGGAGATAGGCATAAGATCCATAGTTTATTTATTCATCCCAATGAGCTCTATTTTCCATAATACAACTCCAAACACCATCCAAACTTCTCTATGCTCATAACCTTATTAAAGAATCTGCAAAATTTGTCAAAGTATCTACCTTAACCATCTACATCATACCATCCTCAACCACATCTCTATCAAAATGATACTACACATCAATGTGTTTGGTCCTCGCATATAAAAAAAATCAAATTTCTTTGCCAGGTAGATTGCACTCTAGTTGTCACAATAAATTATCACTGCTCCTTGTTTTATTCCAATATATTAACATAGTCTCTTAAGAGAAATTGCTTCTTCACAAGCTTTAGTAGCTTCTATATACTCAGCTTCAATAGTGGACAAAGTAACCATATCTTTTCACTTACTCATTCAATTAATTGCATCACCAAATAAAGTAAACACATAATCACTAATGGATATTCTACTATCAATATTATTTGCCTAGTTTGAATCCATATAGCCATGAATATCATGAAAAATATCATCTCCTATCAAATTACCATGATAATACAAAGAATATTCTAAGGTGCAATGTAGATATCTAAATATTATTTTAACTACATCCCAATAAAATTTACTAGGACTAGACATATATTTGGAAAGAAATCCCACTAATTGGACAAGGTCTAGTATACTACAAACCATAGCATACGTCAAAATTCCAACTCCACTCTAGTAAGGTACTTTTCTTATGTCTTCCATCTCTAATGGGGGTGTATGAAAATGTGTAACAAATAACTTTGTTCTAACTGTAAAAGGAACACATAATGGTCTATAATGTTGCATGTTGAGCCTCTATAAAACTAAGTTCACGTACTTAATTTGGCCTAGCCATAGCTTTTGGTTTAGTCTATCTTTTCTAATATTCATCCCAAGAATATGTTTTGTCGCAACAAGATCTTTCATTTTAAATATAGCAGTAGGTTGAGACTTAATATCTACAATAATAGATTTCCCTTTACTAATAATAAAATATCATCAACATATAATGCAATGCATAAAAAATTATCAACATTGGATTTATAATAAATAAGGTGATTTGATTTAGAATGCTCAAATCCCAAATTCAAAAACTATGTATTAAAATTTTTGTACCGCACCGTAGGAATCTTATTCAAGTCCATACAAATATTTATTCAATTTAAAAAATAAATTACTTTTACATTTTACCATGTAGTGCTCTAGCCATGTCATAGATATATCCTCCAATTCACTATGAAGGAAATAAATTTTCACTTTCATTTTTTCAACCTCTAAATGTTGAACACATACCAGATGCTGAGAGGGAAGGGGTGAATCAACATAAACTAAAATATCTCTTAAGTAATCAAATACCTTCAATATTCACCACATAAAATATTGAGAAAATAATGAACTGAAATAATAAGACATGAGCACCAAGATTTTTATATGTTGAAAACCCGAACTAGGAAAAACTACAGTGCATGGTTACCCACAAAAATAATTCACTAATACGTACTTTGATTACAAAGAAAGAAGGAGCACACTACTCCAAACTTGTAATGAGAGGCTCACTGCCAAGATAACACTGAATATAGAAAGGATCTCACCACTCTAGACTTGCAAATAGAGGCTTACTCCCAAAGTAACAAGATACAAAAAAGAACTTGTACACCCAAGAATCACTAACCTAGGGACAAGGTACATACAATTATTCTCAAACAATAAGAAGAATCTTTTTGAATAATGCAAATGAGTTACACAACTTTGTCACACTATCTCTACCTTTTCTTCTCTATCACATTAATTGAATTATTCTCTTCCAAATCACATGCTTCTCTTTCTTGTTAATCTCTTACTTTGCAGAAGCACGCACTAACCTTATATACAAGATAGTTAAATAGAATTACAACAAGGTCAACCATACCAAAAGAAAATTATAAGTAAATTACAAATCATCCATGACAATAACAAAGTACAATTGGTCCTATATGCTAAGAGAATCCAGACCAAAACATAGGTCACACATGCATGAACTCATTCGAATAAGAGATAAACATTAAATGCATTACCAAGACCAAGAATATGAAGCATGATCCATTCTCATAGAGAGAGAGAGAGAGAGAGAGAGAGAGACCATGAACATGTTATACATTTCCCAATACCAAATTTGCAATCACTAGAACAACTTCCATAGCCATCTCAAAAGTGTAGCATCACACAACCCAAAGAACAACAACACTTGTTAGTTGCATCTTGATCTCCACATTCCATTGAGAGATCTACACACCACATTAAAAACCATATCAATTACAAATAGTCCATGTTAGAAACCATCACAACACATTTTTGAACTAGACCACAAATTGATCATAACTGCATCACTTGATAACACTAGTTTTTAAACATTGGGAACAGTTTTCAAAACATTAGGAAACACCGCAACCAAGACCAAAACTTGTACAAAATGAAAATAATATGTTTACATCTTCAACCTTGATTTATGGAGAGAAACCTTCTAAAAAAAACAAGTGTAACAACTGTCATTTTCAAAATATAACTATATATTACTATTATTGAACAACTCAATTCCAGACCTAAGGATATAAAATAAAAGCACTAAAAAATAGTATTCTTACAGGATCTCCAAAATACCTTCCATTATTCTATATCATTGAATACTTCTCATGTGATTCCCAGATATATACCTGTCTTCCATTGTATTGTAGCATTAACACAACTTAACTATTTCTGGACCAACTTCCTTCTTTAGATATACCTGCACATGTTATCAACAAATACTTATGGACACCAGTGTAGGATCAAACAACTCCAACACCTCAGGACTAAAAAGTTTGGCACCAATGACAATAGACAATAATAATCAAACATATATTTCCAAAGATATCTCCCTTTGTCGTTGATGACAAACAACCACCAAAAAAGTTTAATAAGATATTAATCATTGTTACTCCCCGTAATTGAAATAACTAAAACATTCCTCATTACTCTTCCTACAATTCATTCTTTTGGAAACATATAGACAACAAAATATTTTCCTGATCTTTCTCCCCCTTTTCCATCAAGGACAAAGGCCAAAAATGTACTCACTAAAAAAACATCAAAAACTTGCAATACCACTAAAAATAGAAAAGTAAGCAAATAATTAAATATTATTGGGCCAAATAGTTAAATAATTATATTTTGTTTCAACCACTTTTCTAAAATCACAAAATTTTCTAATATATTCATCTCTCTTTCTCTTCCTTGTATCCAACTATAACTATAACTCCTTTATTATGTTTCTTTCTCCTCTAAAAACATATTTGTAGATGTTGAATTTTATTGAAGCATCGGTTATCTAGGACTCAATGGACTCCATATCCTATTTGAATCTATCTATGACCTTTGGCCAATCCACACCAAATCTATATAAAGCATCTACAAAATTGATATGTCTTCTAAATCCCACCATTTCTTGTATCAAATCAAGATGACCCTTTATACACTTTCCACAATCATTTTACTAGTCAAATTTTCTTTTGAAACATCCTCCTCTTCAAAGATAGAATCACTGGCAACCATATTTTCTTTCATATCCTCAATAATTTCCTCTAAACACTCATTGAAGAGATCATTTAGCACTATTTTTTTCTATTTCACATATTTTTCTAACCCTTCTATAATAGTATCCTAATAAAAAAGAGGAATATTAAGGAACATAGCTTTGACAATATGCAGTCCTCTCGACTAACTTAGAATAGAAAGAACTTTTTTAACAAACAAATTATCATCATCTGATGAGATAGGAGAAGCAATGTGCTCCTCATTAGCAACACCATGTACATCAACACTTACAATTCCCTTCAACTCACTGACATCTTTATGCTCTTCCTCTTCACTGCCACTTGAGATAGTTACCAGAGTAGACCATCTCTCTAGATGCATTCTTATGACTTTCTTTTCTCATTTTCCAGAGGATGAAGACTATGTACACATCTTGCTTGTCCTTTTACCCTTACCTTTTTCTTTCTCTTCACACAATAACAGACAATTATGCCTCAGCCTCAATCCTTGCAACATTAAAATATCTTGTAAATTTGATCAATTTTTCAATAATGCTCAAGCATTCTTCTTTAGTAGTTTCATATGGAAACTTAGTTTCCTAGACAATTCTAGGCTCTATCAATTATATGTAGCAAAACTCATTAACAACATAGAAAACAACATCATCTTTATACTAGTCAATGACCTTAGGAGGAATATTTATATTATGTTCTCACTTTCACTCTTCACAATCTTTGCAAAATGGATTCTCTTGTGAAGGTGTTTCTCATGCCTCTAAAGATACTTTTAGAGAGTCTTCATAATTTTATGGGTCAACGAGACCCACTAACTGTGCTTACAGTCCTTCAAAATTTTATTTTGGGATGAAAGGTCATTTATTTATGACTTGTCATTATGCATGTGTTCTTAAATAGTATTGTGAACCCTAATGCAACTGGGGCCTTTCCTCCTTCATGGGTAGAAACCTTGAGATCAACATCTTCTATAAAAAAAATCATCTAGAGTAATTTCCTCCATAGCCTTATCTGAAGGGGGGATAACTACTTGTTCTTTCCAATGCCCTCAAATATCCTTAGGCACATAGAATATTCGCTAAGATTTCTTTTGGCTTGACTCCCCTGAGTGGAAAACTCAATGTATCTCTAAAAAAATTGGGTTTTCCATCTCCGTGTAATTCCTCTTCCTTTTTTGAATGGCCTTTGTCAATTAGGTGGTCTTTGTATTGGCAAAAAGAGGCTAGTGTGCCTCTAGTTAAAAAATTATTTCTTATGCTTCTTACATATCTTCTTGTTTCCTTGAGGATTGCACTTGTGATGGAGTGATAGTGGTATGTCTCGAGGATAATGGAGAAGCATGTTCCTGACCTTATTCCTCCACCTACTTTTTTGTTGGCTCACTAGGATGCCCGGTGGGTTGTTCTTCCTAAATATCCTCTTGTATGTCCTCCCCACCCAAGATTAACTCATGTTGTATCTCTTCTCCATCATCAACCTTATCTTCTTCCACCCATTCTTCTTTACCTTGTGTGTCTCCTATCTCTAGAGGTACCTATGTCTCCATGATAACATCTTCTCCACTCACTTCACCAACCATTTTCTACAAAGGTATCCCTATCATATATGGTCCCAGTGGTAGCTCTTGAAACTCGAGATAGCCTAAAAATTAGAGATGTCAAATTCATTGCGTCCCAAAGGATATTCAACGGGTATATCATATTCTTCCATTGAGTTTGATTCAATGTTATGGATCTCAACAGTAGCACTTGGACCTAGGTAAAAGTACAAACCTATGTCACCCTTTTATAAAGGAAAAGGTCAACAACACACAGACTATTCAACTTTAACGACATAAAAGTGACATTTGTGTTTAGAATTTGAAGATGATGTAAACTGATGAAATGTGTAAAACTAGATAAAGTTTATGACTATAATTTTTTTTAAAAAAATTGAACAAGGATTGACACAGTTTTTAAATTTTTCAAGTCCATTTTTTAATTGTTGAAAAATGTTGAAAATCTAGGGTCTAGTTCTCACCAAACAAGTATATGCAAATAATCATTTTTTCCTCTTATTTCAAAATATGTTATAGATGAAATGTATAGCTAGTGTAGAAAATAAGAAAGATTGGTTTTTTATGTATATTTTCTCCATTATAACTACACAAAGTTGAACTTATCCAAAATTGACAGTTTTCATCTCCCGCCAAATTTCCCCTATCAAATTCACACCATTTAGAAAAAAAAATTACATATTCTGGAAGAGGACTCTCTTGTCTAGTGTTAAACATAAATTTTAATTTTTTCTGATATAATTTACTATTTATTTTCTTTATTTGAAGCAACATCTTCTCGAATATTAAAACACCTACTTGTAGTATTTTGAAATTATAATATATTAGATCTAATCAAAATACTGTAAACTTATATGACAATAATCTTGATTCTGAGCTCTACAAAAGGGTATCTAACATAGCTAGAATGAATCTAGCTAGATCATATGTTTGATGAAAAAATAATTTTTAGTTAGAAATACTCAAATTTAGTTGTCCTGATAAGTTAGCCTAAAATGTTACACAACTTTGTGATTTTACCTACTTATTAGGGAGACTCGGAGAGGCCCTCCAAACAAGGGCCTCCCAAGATTGGTCTCCTAGCAACAAAAGTGGTTGATCTTATTTTTCATACCAATGGTACATCCTCTTCAAGCTCATCTCCTTCTTCTAGAGTCTCTAGTACCAGGGGTTTCTTCCCGAATCTCTTATATACCCTTCCTAATGGCTCTAGAGGAGGTTGTGTTGTGGGATTCTTTACTTTAATTTTGAAAGGTTTTATTTTCTTCCTAGAAGAGGAGGGGACATCTATGGAAGAGGAAAAAACAATGGGAATAGTAGGAAAAAATGTTACTAGTGAAGGAGAAGGTGTAGTGATAGGTTGTGGAGATGAAGGGCTTGTTGTGGTTGTAGGTGATGGGGAATCAGTAGCAGAGTAAGTCTATCCTTTCCTTTTGTCTTTTTCCTTCTCCTATCTTAGAACCTGTGGGGGATATTGTCTAGCCACTCCCCTTGCATGTCCAATAACTTATTGTGGCCAAGGAGTAGAGGGAGTCTTCTTGAAAAATGGGATGTGTAACTTCTTCCCCTTTCTAGTATCCACTTTCAATGGTTTATCTATTTTTTCCTTCATGGGCACAAGCTCTAATCTGAAAAATCTTATGTATCATATTATTGGTGCATTGAATCACATGCCTCGCTTGATACTCAATATCATTTGAGTCACCTACCCCTATCTCCGCATTAAAAATGGGTTTATCAAAAAGTCTGTCAATATTATACAAGGACAACAGAATGCCCTCAAAGTCTCATTCTCGATGCTTTTTTGATATGAACCATCCAAGGACATTGAACCGAATCTAAAATCATCTAGCAGTAATATCTTATTATCACTTGATAATCATCTGTGCAATTCAACCAATGATCCTCAATGTGAGGCTTGTGCTTGAATTGGGCCTCCATAACCTTACTAAATATATTGATGGGGTCAAATTTCCCTCATACTATTGTCAAGTTATCAAGTGGACATTTGTCCTACTCTAGGCATACTGACTTCATCGCCTTTACATCTTGAGATATTTGGGCTCCAATTCCAATTGGGAATTGGAAGCAAGGCTTATGCTTTATAACTATCAGCTTGGGGAAATCTAAAATTTGTTTTCATAACTCCATCAAAACTAATCTATCTGAGGGGTACCTAGGGAGTTTCTTGATTGTAGTGCACATCCAGTCGCTCTAATATATTTAAAAAAATGAAATTGAATAAAGTAGCTTCCTACTTTGTTAATCTGAGCTATGGCCTCCTCCAACATCCTCTTGGAAAATAATTCTTCTATAGAGCTAATGATTGCAAAAATGAAAGAATCATTGACAATGTGATATTCAGGACTGAACTTGATTTCCTTTTGGGCCAACTATGGGTAGACCTTATAAACATAAGCTTTTGGATCTTGGAGAGACCCCTTCTTTGTTAAACTTGGGTAGTTTTCTTAGGATGCTAGAAGGGACATGATGTAGGAATTCATGTAAAACTTATGGTCATTCTTTACCTTTTACAGTTGTTGGTCAAGATTATCATTGATAATATGACCCAATTAATCTTCTTCTTCCTCTTTTATATGGTGTTAATGTATAATACCATCTGTGTTTCTATCTGCTTTTCCTGTGGGAGGAGAAAGGCCTTTCTCAATAATGTCACATAGTTCTTGATGTCCTCCATTAGGTAGGCTTGATGATGGTTGAGTTTGTCAAGTTTTATATCATTTTGGGGCCTTTCTAGGTAGGTCTTGTTTATTACCTATTCAATGTTTGACTTATTTCTATACCATCTCTCTTCTCTCTCAATCAAAATGTTGGCATACTCATCAACTAGAGGAATGTGAAAGAACTCCTCAGTAATGTCTAGCCTAATATCTAGTACTACTTCACCTTTTTTGTTCATAACTCTCCTTTCTACTATCTTGTAGTGCTCTGTTATTGTCATTATAAGGTTAGGAGATTGGATTGTCATTGGGAGGCCTACTGTATATACCAAATCTGACATCACCATGGATGAGACATCAATATTTGTGTTATTTGGGTTCCTTGTCCTTCTCAAGAATTCATTAAATTTCATATATCCAATATTCATGTATGAAATTTCATTGTGCAGGTTGCCCAACTTAAAGTGCTTGTTGTAGCCCACAAACTTGAACTTCACTAGTAGGACGATTGAAATACCTTGGGATTATGCACTTCAAATAGGATATTTTTTTAGCACACTTATTGAAATCAATTTAACTATGAAAATTAAACCAACTACAAAATAAAAACTAAGGAAAGCATGAAACTAAATAGAAAAACCCAAAAAATAAAACAAGAGAGAACACATGAAAAAAAAGAAAACCCCTTTAACTCTACCCTTTAAGCTTTTGGGGTTTTTGGGTTTTGGAGTTCAGGGGTGTTGATATCCTTGACACTGTGAAATAATGTGTGTTTATAAGAAACACCCCCAAAATTTAGGCAATCAGGGTTTTAGGGATGCTTGATCCTTGACTCCCTTTTAGGGATTAGGGGTCGAGACACCTCAACACCCTATTGTATATCCATACCAAGATAGCACAATGTGAAATTTGGGGATCAAGTGGTCAGAAATCCCTGATCCACCTTTTGTAGATCAAGGGTCACAAAACCCCTAACACCCTGATGTCTTTATGACCAACGCACTCAACATGGGAAATCAATAGGGGTCTCAGGGATCGGGGACACACACTACCCAATCCACCTTTCAAGGATTGGAGGAAACACCACCTTTGAGGCCCTGAAGATGTTATTCTTTGGGGGTCACAAGAAAAATCTTGGATGAACATGGTATCTCACAATCCCTAGTCATTTTTGGGCATCATGGGTCATGAGATCCCTAATGTCAAAAAGCTTCCTAGCACTTAGGGTTTCTCAAAATCCTATTTGCAAAGTTTCCTCAATAGGGGTTTTAACCTTTGACTAAGGATCAAACATAAAGGAGGAGCAACCTAAAATAAAACCACAAGACCTAAAACAAAAGCAAGGACAAACCATGAAGAAACACTAGAGGAAAATTAAAATAGATGAAAAAAATGCAATAACCAACCTAAGCTGGTCAACACAACTCAAAAGATCAAAAAATGGTGGGAAGATGCATGAAACCACCCTCACTTTTCACTTTCTAAGGCTCATGAGCTTTGAAGGATCTCTCACTATATGAATGCACAGTGACAATATAAGAGCCTTGTTCAATTTATATATGGATTAATGGTCGATGTCATCCCTGGCCTATGGATGGGCATCGAGGCATTGGAGCATCAGGGATTCATGGGTTCGAAGACCTCTAACTACCCTCGATACACTGATTGTCCAACCTCACAACTAGGGGTCACTGATGCTTTGGTCCCTCGGGGATCAGGTCTCTAGAGCATTAGAGTTTTGGGGGTCCAATGACCTCTAAACATCCCCAAATCATTGAGACTCTGATCTCTGATGGGAGATCTCTAAGGATTTATACCTTGTGGGGTTCAAGCATCAGGGAAGCAAGGGAGAAAAAACTATCTCCCACTCTCGAATGCCCGAAGGGAGTTGTAACTCCAACTTAGGCTAGAAAAAACAAGAAAAGAAAAGAAAAAAGAGAAAGAGAAAGAGAAAGATAAAAATATATACAAATAAGAAAAAAACCAAATACACACTTTAGACACCGAACTATTAGGAGCTTAAAGTCCACAATTTGACCCACCCAATGAATGACTAACAAGGACCTTGTCGAAAGAAACAAACAAAATAAAAAAGGGGGTCCCCATTAGGCCAAGAGACCTAAATGGGGTGCGATTTGTGGAGGTACAACACTTCCCCTTCCTAATATAATGAGATAAATATTAAATTTAGAGTGTGATGCTTCCTAGTTTGATTGACCGTCCTAGTGAACATTCATTCCCTACCTTATTAATTTTCTAACCCTTTCCATTTCTCTTTCATCACATTTTGGCAAGCTCTACATCCTTACATTTCCATTCTAATTTGGTGTTTAGATCATATTTGCATTACGATTTGAGTGATTACAGTTTACTTCATGCATTTTATTAGCTTTTATGTGCAATAATTATGATACTTTAAATATTTTTTGCATAATCTCTCTCTTTATATTTTATATTTTATTTTCATTTACTTCATAAAATGTTTAAATGATCTATTGGTTACTATTTTGTATTATTTAGACATTTCTTTCTTTCATTTCTCATTGTATGAGTGTAATATCCTTCAGCCCTACATATAACATACTTTTGAGAATAAGTTGTAGACTTATGGGTTGCTTTAAGGGTGTTGATCCTAAGTACTTTAATGTATTCTAGAGGAATTTATATGATCCCTCTATGCATACTATTGTTTAGAATCCCTCAACTCATTCTTCTCATGATGAGGATGAATCCTTAAGAGCATCTCCTTCCCAAGTGCAAAATATTTATCATGGTTTTGAAAATCTTGAGTTGTGGCTAGGTCAAGAATATTATTTAATATTGAGGAAATCCCTTAGTAAAAGAATCGAGGAAGTTAATTCACAATTATGAGGATGGTATTGATTTATTGCATGACATATCCCATCTTATTGATGACAATCTTATGACTACAAAGAGTTGTGCTCAAGGTCTTAATAGTTATCAACATAATACCAATGTTGAGAATATTTTTCCTATTCCAACATCCTTAGCTAATATGCCTACATATACTCCACCCATCATGGCTACATCTATTAAAAATGTCAATCCTACACATGCCAGTATTGGAAGTATTCCTAATCCTATATTCTCTCCTCCTGTAAGTGTTCCATGTATTTCCCAACCTCCATATATACCTACCTACCATAATGTCCCACTTTCATATTCCAATGCTCCTTCCATTTCCCATAATGTTCCAAATTCTTCACTTTTGTACGTGTCCAAAACCAACATATCCATTGAAGCCACTATTAATAACCTTGCCCAAAGTGTTTCATCCTTATAACAACAACTTGCCTCCATAACCCAATCAAAATTTAATATTCCTACTTGTGACATTGTCATCCCTTTGTCTCATGAAATCATTCATGCTATTATCCCTCAATACATGGAAATATATCACTTGGAGATATATAGTGGAAAAGTTGATACCTTGACTCATGTAAAAATATTTCAAACAATGTGTAGTGACTTCTCTAATGATCATAGACTTACAACTAAATTGTTTACTAGGACATTTAGAGATATGGCCTTAAACTAGCTTCGTTCTTTTCTTCTTTATTCTATTGACTCATTTCAAAAACTTGTTAATGCTTTTATTCAACAATTTAAAAAATATATTGGTCCTCAAATTTCTTTAACTGATTTAATTCATTGTAAGCAAGGTGTTAAGGAAAAAGTGATTGATTTTATTAGTAGATTTAAACATTTGCATGCTCAAATTTCTTATCATGCACATGATATCGGTGTTCAATGTACTTTCACTTCTAATTTGAAAAGAGACATTAGAGATAAGTTACTATTTTTTGAATTTATCTGGTGAGCCAGTTTGAGTCATCCACTCCAATGGATTTGGTTGACAAGGGCGGTTCCTCTTAGAAATCTACATAAAAATTCTAAAAACCCCACAAAGGTTTCATCAAGATCAACAATTATTCCCACAATGTCGATTCACAAGTGGTAGCTACAACAATAGGTGTTTCTCCTTTGTCATTTGTGTTTAAACCATCTTATACGTTTACACCTCTTTTAGAATATTTATATAATGTTATGTTGAATTTTATTAATACTAATATTTTTAAACTTCCTCCCTTCAAACTAATTGATCCTTCCAAACCATTTCCACCTTCCCATGATCCCAAATTCTTTTGTTAATACCATCGTCAACTTGGCCATGATACTAAGAAGTGTTTCCATTTGTAAACTATTATCCAAGCCCTCGTAGATAAAAATACCATTAATATTGAGGATCTGAATGATAAAGGAAACAAATCTTTTTCACCCCCTAACCAAAATTTGCAAATTTATACCAATCCTTTACCTTTACATTCTATCAATAGCATTGATCTTACCACATTGCCTTCTTCAACCAATGTTGTTGTGCCTAATGAACTCCCCACTATGGATCATGATAATATATGTAGTGTGGCCAATAATGTTATTAATTTCATTTATCAATTCAAACCTAAACCCATGCCTAAGTCTAAACCCAAAATTGGAATTAAATTTGATCCCAAGGCGACTAATAAGGCACCCAATGGTCCTCTTTATATTTCTATGACGATTAACGATAAGTTGTCTTCAGGATTTATTATTGATCCTATGTGCATGGTGTTGGTACTTTTTCTTTCTACCCTCAATCGTAATATATAATATGGGACCTAGACTTAGGGATCTTTGCCTAACTCACAAATTTTGCATCATCTACAAATTGAGGACAAGAAAATCCAACAATGACAAGGTATGATGACCTTCTTCACTTTGAGCTCCACACACACGAGAGGGTTTTCCAAATAACATAAATTTGCACATATAATAAACCTTCTAATAAACAACACTATGTAAATGCACAACTGTGGATAGTTCTCAAACCTATAGGTAATGGGTATTAAAAATTTGCCATCCTATGCACAATCCCATTGCATTAAGCATGTTGGGAACTAGTTAGCACAACTCCTACACTAATGATGTAGGGGCATCCAAGGTTAAGGTAGGGGCATTCTTTGTCCTCGGTGAAACTGCATGGGGTGTTGGTATTTTGGCCAGTGTTACTCGGTTGCAGCTTTGACCGATGGTCTTGGTCATTGAAGGAAACTCGGTCACTGAAGGAACTTGGTAGTCTCTGGCACTCGGTGAAATTGTTACTCAGTCATGCCTATGGTGCTCGGTCGGCACTGGTGCTTGGTGATGCCTAGCATGCTTGGTTAATTCACTGTCACTCGATAGTCCTGGCTTACCGACTAAAGTTCTGTGTGATTTGTTGAGCCGACTTGGTGCATTTATTGTTGGTAGCTATTGTTATAGGTTGACATGCTGAATTAAATGTTTGTATACATTTGTAAGCTGACTTGTATGGAATTTAATTATTTGTTTGGGAGAGTTAAGGGTTTCATCAAGCCGAATTGTGGCTATGATTAGTATTTATAGGATGTTTGGGTAGATGTTTAGGGAAGATCATAAAGGAGCAGAGAAGTTCATGACTTGAAGACTTAGTGAGTCAGATCTGAGGTTCTGAAGCTGAAGTTGGCAAAGTTGTGGAAAAGTTCTTGCATGTTCTTGCAGATCAGATTGTAATATGATAGTTGTTTGTAGCAGAGCTAGGGGTTTGCATACTTGGGAACAAGGAGATTGCTTGGAGGCTTGCGAGCTCAAGTTTAGATTTGCCTAAGGGTTTCCATCAGCTTCTGATTGTCTTCAGAGTTGAACTAGCTGAGATTGTATTGGATCTGTTCAGGATCTTGCAGAATTGTTTCATTTTGTAATTGGCCCTAACCCGAAAGGCCTTACAGCCAAGCATGTTAATGCAAATTACTTGAAACATTTGTGGTGTTACCTGTTGTGTTGATTATTCCACTGTGTAATTCTATTGGCTGCAAGGTTTGGATTGTCCTTCATTGGATCCACCATCCTTGACTGCATCAAGTGGTATCAGAGCTGAAGTTTGTTCTTGTTGGAGTTGATCTTGAAGGTTAACCTAGCAAGGTTGATCTTGCGAAGTTGACCCTGTTGGAGCAGAGATTGTGTGTAATCTGGATTGCAGATCCGAAGCATTGAACTTGTGAAATTATGCCCTAGTTGTTTGCAAGATTGTAGGTTGCGATCTGACTTGTTTACAACTTGGAGGTTGTCACAAGGTGGTCGATGAGGGTTTGTTACAGAGGTTTTCTCTTATCTTTAAGGATTCCTATGAGAATATTGGACCCTAGAGTTATTTCTGATCTTTGTGATACTGTTGAATCCCAGATCAGAGAGAAAGTGAAATTAGATTTCAGATCTGAGATGGAATTGATGAAGAATGACATGGTCACCGAGATCATGAGAGCTGTTACTGGTATACCTCAAAATGTTGGTACTGAGGATGGCTATGAAGAAGCTACTGAAGAATTTGAAACTGTTGGATTTAGTGGTGATGACTGGAGGAATAGATCTGGTGAAGACAAAACTACTCGATTACCTAGATCTGCTGCTTGATTTAGTAATTACCGAATGGAAGTTTCTACTTTCTCTGGTACTTTGAAGCCTGACTATCTGATTGATTGGATTGGTGAACTTGAAGATTTCTTTGAGCTGGAAGAAATTGAAGATCCTCTTCGGGTGAGATTAGCACAGACAAAGTTGAAAGGACATGTTGCTCTTTGGTGGAAAGAACTACAGAGAGAGCGAGAAGATGAAGGTGAAACAAAGATCAATCGGTGGAGGTTGATGGTGAATAAGTTGAAAGCTAAGTTCATACCCGCTAACTATGAGCTCGACTTGTTTAAGAAGTTGCAAAATTTGAAATAGGAGGATTTATCTGTTGAAGATTATACCGAGGAGTTCTAAAAACTTACTATTCAGTTTGGACACCAAGAGCTTGGTAAGGAAAAGGTAGCTCGATATGTGAATGGTATGAGATTCAATATTCAGGATGAGATTGGTATGCTGAAGATTGATTTTGTTGAAGATGCTTATCAATATGCTCTAAAGGCAGAAGATAAGTGGAAGAAGAAACAACCTAATAACTCCTAAGGGAAGGAAAAGATTGATCACTCGGTGAAGGATAAGTTGACTGATGCAAAAGATGAACAAAAACCTGTAGAACTGAAGAAGAAGACATGTAGAGTTATCTTTAAGGGTACTTTCTATAATTGTGGAGAGGAAGGACACCATTCTTTTGAGTGTACACAAAAGAAGGTTGACCGACGAACTACTATGATGAATGAGAACATTCAGAATGAACCTGAATCAGAGAACTTGTTGCTTCAACGAACATTGCTTGGTACAAAGGATGAAACTTGTTAGAGGAGTAACTTGTTTAGGACCGGATGCAAGACTAAAGGTAAACTCTATGATGTTATTGTTGATAGTGGTAGTACTGATAACCTTTTTGTTGAGGACCTGGTTTAGAAACTTGGTTTAAATAGAATGAAGCATCCTTGTCATTATAGGCTTGGCTGGTTACAAGATGTTCATGCTTTGGAAGTTAGAGAACAATGCTTCATTGATGTTCAGATTGGCCGGTACAAGGATCTTGTGTTATGTGATATTGTGAAGATGAATAGTTGTGATATATTGCTAGGTAGATCTTGGCAAAATGATTGCAGAGCTATTTATGACTGTGTCCAAAATGTGTTTACTGTTGAGAAGGATGACAGCAAGTTTTCACTGATGCCTTTGATGGATACAACACTAGGTAGGAGAAGCCTGAGTATTGGTAGCCGAGTGGAGATTATGGATCCAGAGAAAATGAATGATCAGTATGGAGAACCGACTTGTACATTGTCAAGAAAAGACTTGAAGAGACAAAGGAAACTAAAGTGGAAGAATTTGCAAGCAGAAAAGGTGGAGGACTTGTATGTGAAGAACCAGTTTGGGATTTATGTGCTAAATCCTGGAAGATGTTCTTCTCACATATGAACATCTTTTGTAACCTGGGGTGTCTGATGCAGAGGCATCCAAGGTTAAGGCAGGGGCATTCTTTGTCCTCCGTGAAACTGCATGGGGTGTTGGTATTTTGGCCAATGTTACTCGGTTGCAGCCTTGACCGATGGTCTCGATCATTGAAGGAAGCTTGGTCACTGAAGGAACTTGGTAGTCTCTGGCGCTCAGTAAATTTGTTACTCGATCATGCCTATGGTGCTCGGTCGACATTGGTGCTCGGCAATGCCTAGCATGCTCGGTTAATTCACTATTGCTCGATAGTCCTGGCTTACCGACTGAAGTTTTGTGTGATTTGTTGAGCTGACTTGGTGCATTTATTGTTGGTAGCTATTTTTATAGGCTGACATGCTGAATTAAATGTTTGTATACATTTGTAATCTGACTTGTATGGCATTTAATTATTTGTTTGGGAGAGTTAAGGGTTTCATCCAGCCGACTTGTGGCTGATGATTAGTATTTATAGGATGTTTGGGTAGATGTTTAGGGCAGATCATAAAGAAGCAGAGAAGTTCATGACTTGAAGACTTAGTGAGTCAGATCTGAGGTTCTGAAGCTGAAGTTGGTGAAGTTGTGGAAAAGTTCTTGCATGTTCTTGCATATCAGATTGTAATCTAATAGTTATTTGTAGCAGAGCTAGGGGTTTGCATACTTGGGAACAAGGAGATTGCTTGGAGGCTTGCGAGCTCAAGTTTAGATCTACCTAAGGGTTTCCATCAGCTTCTGATTGTCTTCAAAGCTAAACTAGCTGAGATTGTATTGGATCTGTTGCAGATCTTGTAGAATTGTTTCATTTTGTAATTGGCCCTAACCCGTTAGGCCTTACAGTCGGGCATGTTAATACAAATTACTTGAAACATTTATGGTGTTACCTGTTGTGTTCAGTATTCCACTGTGTAATTCTATTGGCTGCAAGGTTTGGACTGTCCTTCATTGGATCCACCATCCTTGACTGCATCAACTAATCAACATGAAATTAAAAATGAGATTCAATGATTTGAATTTTTTTTGAAGATAAAACAACACCCATATAAAGTAGTGCCTTTCCACGGGTTACAAAGTCAGACATAACATCATAACATAAACCTTATAAACAAAATAAACCAATAGATACTTGGATGTTAATGCCTTACATTAACAACTCCATTTATCTTAGCATTAAGTTCTTCTTACAAATCCATTTGTGCATCCAAGCTTACAAATATCCAGTCAAACAATTTAACTCTTCCCTTGGAAGAGATCCAAGAATAGACATTTCATTAACAACAAAAATTGTAAAGACAACTCTGAATATCTTTGATAATTCAAACTCATACAAATCTTGATACAAAACTCAATACTACAATTATCTAGACAAATAATTTAATCTCTTCCTTGAAGAGAAGCCATGAAAAAACAACTCTATTGTAAAAGACCTACAAGAGACAAATTGAAACACTCTTGTTGCATTCAATTTATATAATCTTGAATTCTCAAGCTAGAAACAACTTAATGACAATTCTATATACCTGCACAAAACTACTAG